>VZQC01012836.1:434475-576817 GCA_009823505.1 Rhizomys pruinosus
TTTTTTTTTTTTCTTATCTACGACTTCAGCATCCCAGGCGTGTTCACAAAATTTATTCCTGCCTGACATCACAGGTCTTTCTGAGCCCCCGTGAAAGCTCAGTCTTACCTCTTTTGCTAGTTTGTTTGTTTTCACTTTATTCTGTTTTGTTGGAATTTTTAAAGAGTCTCATGTAGCCCAGACTGACCTTGAACTCCCGTGTAGCCCCGGGTGAGCTTGGACTCCTGCACCCCTCTGTCTCCACCTGCTAAGTGCTGGGATTAGGAGCCTGCCTCTTTCTCTAGAAATCTGAGCCTTAGTTCCTTTTGTCTGGCCAGCAGAAAAACCTGCAGGGAGAGTGACCTTGAGACCAAACACACTTATTTAACAAACAAGGATAAGTGAAGACTCTTACCCAAAGGAGACTTGTTTCTCAGGATGGGCCAGCCTGTTGGTGATGGAGCCAGAAGGCTGACCAGCATTTCTCCTCTCAGGCAGGGTCTTTTCTTTGCTAGGGCAGTTTCTCATGGCTATCCGTACTGGTTTGGTTTGGTTTGGTTCCTATGGCTGGCTAATAATACAGGAATACACATCAGACAATCAGTAAACACATAGAAACTTACATCTGGCACTCAGGCCAAGGTCCCTGTTTGAGAAAGGGAAGATGAGACCAAGTGAACTGAGTTAGAAACAAACAGAACCATGATTTTTGGTCTGAATTCACTGAGATCTGACTCTCCTGGAGTGTTACCTAGATGGCTGAACAGGTGGACAGACCCACAGAGTTCTGAGGAAAGACATGATGTGATCAAAGGTGTTTCCCTTTCCTTACCACCTGCACACATTCTCCAAGATTCTCAATGTAGTGACCAAGATGGTAGAAGTAGACATGGAGAACATGTAGAGTCACTGACCAAGTAGTGGAGAACTACTACCCTCAGGGCATCCCCAGAGCACCTGTCGCACTGCAGGGAGCAGCAGAGCACTGTAAGCTGTGGCACTGCAGGGAGCCTCCTGAGCAGAGCCTGGCAAAGAACTTAACAGGAGAACCACAGACCACTGTTCCTAATGTGGGGGAGATTTGGAGGACAGAATGAGCTCTTTCTTTCTTTCTTTCTTTCTTTCTTTCTTTCTCTCTCTCTCTCTCTCTCTCTCTCTCTCTCTCTCCTTCCTTCCTTCCTTTCTTCCTTCCTCCTTCCTTTCTTTCCTTTTCTTTTCTTTTCTTTCTTTCTTTTTTTTTTTTTTGGTCTTTTTGAGACAGGGTCTCCCTGTAGCCCCATCTGGCCTGGAACTCACAGAGATCTGCCTGCCTCTGTCTCCTGAGTGCTAGGATTAAAGGCGTGCCCCACCATGCCCAGCTTAAAGACAGCTCTTAGCTGCCATGTGGGTGCTGGGAATCAAACCCAGTTGTTCTGCTAGAGAAGTCAGTACTCTTAAATGCTGAGCCATCTCTCCAACCCCAGGGAGAGAGTTTTAATACATGGATTTTTCCCAATTTGACCTTGAATTTGGCTCTATACAACCTCAATGGAAAGGCCAACAAATTATTTCCTGGCTATTAAGAAAACTGATTTTAAATTTTATATGGGGTGGTAGGTGACCCAAGAGAGCTGGCAGAGTGTCAGAGGATAACAACACCTGGCTATAAAGTTACAACAACCAAGACATGGTCATCATGATGAGAAAATGGACAAACATCAGAAATCTCAGAAGCACCCCCCACCCCACTAGCAGAGTCCATTGATTTTTAACAAAGGAGAAAAGGCAATAAGAAAGAGGAAAATGTATTTTTGACAAAGAATTCTGGAACATGTATGCATCCATATGCAAAAAGAAGAAGGAAGAGGGAGAAGAGGAAGAAAAAGGAGAGGGAGGAGAAAGAGCAGGAGGGGGGAGTCATTTAAATATTGACTTTACACTTTTCACAAATATTAGCTCAAAATGGTTCACAGACCTCAACATGAAATGTCTAACTGTAAAACTCCTAGACTATAACACAGGAGACTTGCAATGATTTTTAAAATATGACATCAAACACACAATCTGTGAAAGAAATACTTACAAACTGTGCTTCTAAATTAGAATTTTCTTCTCTGTACAAGACACTGTCAAAAAAATCAAGAAGAACATATATAACAGAATACATGGAATCTGGTGGGGCCTATGGGGAGTGTGTATAGAGGAGGGATCTAAACATGATTAAGATTTATTGTATGAAGTGCACAAAAATCAAATAAAATATACATTGACAAAACCCCAAAATGATCAGCTACAGACTATAAGAAAATATTCACAAAGGACACAAAACCCCAAAATGATCAGCTACAGACTATAAGAAAATATTCACAAAGGACTATTTTATTGAGAGTATCTGGTAAAGGGATATCCAAAATATACTGAGACCTTTAAAATATCAACAATAAATTACTCAATTTTTAAAATGGAGGAAAAACCTCAACAGACACCTCACCATAGATGTTCAGATAGAAAATAAGCTTAGGAAAGCCTTCTCCATTGCTTGTGTGGAGAACAGGTGGGAAGGTTCTTATACCAGAAAACATGCTCCTATCATACAACCCAGCAGTTGGATTCCTTGGTATCTCCTTAGATGGGGTACCAACTTATGTCCACACAAAACATGCACAGTCAGTTGTAGCAGCTTCATTTACAATTGCCCAGCCTGGAAACAAACAAGGTGTCGTTCAGCAGATGACTGGGTAAAACACTGGGGGCCATCCCAAGGACAGAGTAACATTTGGTGCTTACAAGAAATTAGTTTCTGGACATGGTGATGCATGCCAGTAATTCCAGCACTTGGGAGGTGAAGGTGGGACAATTGTTATGAATTTGAGGCTAGACTAGTCTACAGAATGAGTTCCAGTCAGCTTGGGCTGAAGACTAAGACTGTCTCAAAACAACTAACAACAACAAAATCATAAAACCATGAAAAGACATGGGGAAACTTGAATGCATGTTACTGATTGAAATAACCAAATATTCAAAGGCCACATAGATAGTGTATGATTCTAAGTCTATAGCATTCTGTAAAAGGGAAAAAGTCTGAAGAAAGTGAAAAGATTAGTGATGAGGGGAGAGAGAGCTGTGCAAGTAAGACACAGAGGGGTTTAGAGCAATGAAACTATTCTGCAGGTGACTCCAGAGAAAACACAGAGTGGGCAAGCTGCATCCTAGTTCCTTCCCTAAAAGAAGGAAATGCAGTTGAAATGTACAGAGCTCAAAAAGGGAGCCTGTGCAGAGTAAGACTGCAGGTGACATGGTGAGAACAGCCTTGGGTCCAAGTCAGTCCCACCAGCGTGGTTTACAGGGGATAGTGCCACTGGTCCAAAACTGGACAGAAGGTGTATGGGGGCACATGGATAGCCCTATGTCCAGACTGCTCTTTGTTCATTTATGGGTTTTCTTTCTTTCTTTCTTTCTTCCTTCCTTCCTTCCTTCCTTCCTTCCTTCCTTCCTTCCTTCCTTCCTTCCTTCCTTCCTTCCTTTCTTTCTTTCTTTCTTTCTTTCTTTCTTTCTTTCTTTCTTTCTTTTTTCTGCTGTAGATCAAACCCAGAATCTGATGAATGAAATGTAAATACTTTGCAGACTGAGTGGTGCCCCCAGCTCCTCAGGGCAGCTTCAACCAGCAGTAGCCTCCTCTCATCCCACAGTGGGCTCCAGTAAAGTATCTTCTCAGTACTGTTTATTCATTCATTGTGTGTGTGTGTGTGTGTGTGTGTGTGTGTGTGTGTGCGCGCGCGCGCGCCATGGCACTTCTGTGGAGGACAGAAGACTACTTGAGGGCTGGAGAGATGGCCTAGCAGTTAAGAGTGCCGACCGCTCTTGCAGAGGACCCGGGTTCGATTCCCAGCACCCACATGGCGGCTGAGAACCATCTGAAACTCTAATTCCAGGAGAACTCCAGTTCCAGGGGAATCCGAGACCCTCTTCTGACCTCCGGGGCATTGCACGACACGGGTGCACAAACTTGCATGCAGACAGTACATTCATACATATACAGAAATAAATAAAATTAATTTAAAAAATTAAAAAAAAAGAAGACAACTTGCAGGAGTCTGTTTTCTCTTTGCATTATCTGGGTCCTGTGGATTGAACTCCGGTGCTCAGTCTTAGCACCAAGCACCTTTACCTGCTGAGCCATCTCACCAGCTCTCCAGTAAAGAAAAGATTTTGAGAAAGAGGATAATAGTTCCTAACTTTACAAAGTCATGTGGGCAAGTGGTGGTGCTCCAGGGCACCCATCTCACAATATTTCTGCCTACTGGTGGTTTGTAGTTATAATGCTTTTGATATAAGTGGCTTATCTTTTCTTTTAAAATTTTTAATGTGGGATAGAGACCCAGTGGATAAGAGCACTGGCTGCTCTTTCAGAGGAGCAGGTTTGATTCCCAGCACCCACATGGCAGCTAACAACTGTCTGTAACTCCAGTTCCAAGGGAATCCAACACATTCTTCTGTCATACATGCAGGTAATATACTCACACACATAAGATAAAAATAATAAATAAAATATTTCTTAAAATATAATGCATAAATCTCAAATGCTGTGCTTAAGGATATGGATAGCCTATGTAAATGTTTGCATAAAGTCATCACCTTAACGCCTTAGATGACTTCTTTATGGCCACAGTCTTGAAGTAAGCAGCTTCGTCCACCTCTACCACATACTTTAGCCATGTTTCTGCTTTGCCCCAAGCCTAAAACAATGGAACCAACTGGCTGTGGACTGAAGCCTCTGAAACAGCCAAAACCAACATCTCATCCTTTCATCTTCTCGGGTGCTCTGCCATGGTGATGAAGAACTCAAACTTGCTGTGATGCATTAAAGGCCAAAATATTGACAGCAAAATATAACATAGTCTTAACAATATATTGTAGGCCACTCCCGGGCCTGTTTAGTAAGCTACATTGCTGAATTTCTTGCTGCACCATCAACATGGCATCCTTCCTGGCAACAGCTGCATGCAGTCCCCATGCTGTGATTAGTTGTCCCCCATGCTGAGCTTGCAAATAGCATGTAAACATCTATAGAAGCATGTGCAGGCTGAGGACTATGTAACTTCGTGATTAAGTTGACCTTTTCAATGACTGGATGTGTTCTGATGCTCTCTGTGCTGATTGGTAGAAGCTTCTTATATACCCTGTACTGGAAAATAACGTTTTGAGTTTTGCCCTCTGATGGGCTCCTGGAGTGGTCTTTTGCTCCCACACTTGCCCCTGGGAGAGAGGGGACCAATGGCCAGTTGAATGAAGGCCCACAATATATGTCTGAGAATAAACTAAAGGGCCATCAAGGAGTAAGAGAGCAATGCTGTATCCTCGATTTCTTTCCCTCACAGTTGTAAGATAAGAATTAACATCTGGTGGTAGGCTCATTTTCAGTCTTTTAAGGGTTCTCTACACTGCTTTCCACAGTGGTTGTATGAGGAGTTTACATTCCCACCAGCATTGGATGAGTGTTCCCCTTTCCCCACAACCTCTCCAGCACTTGGTATCATTTGTTTTCTTGATCCTAGCCAGTCTTATTGGAGTGAAATGATATCTTAAGTTTGTTTCAATTTGCATTTAATTAATTATTAATGATGTTGAACACTTTTTAAGGTGTTTCTCAGCCATTTTTACTTCCTCACTTGTGAAGTCTCTGTTCAGCTCTTTACTCCATCTCTTGGGTGGGTCATTTGTTTTCTTCTTTATTTTTTGAGCAGTTTATATATTCTGGATGTTAATGCTTTGTCAGATGTATCAGTGGTGAAGCTTTCCTCCTACTCTGTGGGTTTTCTCTTCACTTCTCTGATTGTTTCTTTTGCTGAACAGAAGCTTTTTGAGTTGAATGAGGTCCCACTTGTCAATTGTTGATCTTACTTCCCCCACAGCTGCTGTCTGATTTAGAAAGTCTTTTCCTAGCCCTATGTCTTGTAGGTTGCTGCCAACGTTTTCTTCTATCACCTTCAGAGTTTGGGGTTTCACATTGAGGTCTTTGATCCATTTGGAGTTGACTTTTGTTCAGGGTGAGAGGTAGGGATTTAATTTTATTCTTCTACAAGTGGTGATCCAGTTTTGCCAACACCATTTACTGAAGATGCTGTCTTCCCTCCATTGTATCTTCTTGGCCCCTTTGTCAAATATGAGGTGGCTTAAATTGTATGAGCTCAAGTTTGGATCTTCAATTTTGTTCCATTGGTCTACAGGTCTGTTTTGTGCCAGTACCAGGATGTTTTTATTACTATAGCCCTGTAGTATATTCGAAGTCTGGTATAGAGATTCCCCCTGTATTGCTCTTTACACTCAAGGTTGCTTTGGTTATTTGGGGCCTTTTGTTTTTCCATATGAATTTAAGGATTTTTTTTCCAAGTCTGTGAAGAAACTCTTGGGGATTTTGATTGGGATTGCATTTACTCTGTATACTAATTTGGGTAGAATGGACATTTTTACTATATTAATTTTTCCAATCCATGAGCATGGGAGGTCTTTCCATCTTCTGATGTCTTCTTCAATCTCCTTCTTCAGGGTTTTAAAATTTTTGTTGTAGAGATCTTTTGTGTCTTTGGTTAGGTTTGTTTCTAGGCTTTTTATCATTTTTGAGGCTATTGTGAGTCGAAGGTCTCCTTATATTCCTTCTTCTATTGCTTTTTGTTGGTGTAAACAAATGCTACTGATTTTTCTGGGTTAATTTTGTATCCTTCCACTTTACTGAAAGTCTTTATCGTTTCTAGAAGTTTTCTGGTGGAGTTTTTAGCATCCCTTAGGTAAACTACCATATTGTCTGTAAAAAGGGATAGCTTGACTTCCTCTTTTCCAATTAGTACTCCTTTAATTTCCTTTTTTTGCCTTATTGCCCTAGCAAGCATTTCAAGCACTATACTGAAGAGGAGTGATGATAGGGGGCAGCCTTGCTGGGTTCCTACCTTTTAGGAGAATACTTCTAACTTCTCTCCGTTTAGGAAGATGTTGGCTGTCAGTTTGTTGGGAGGGGGAGGGGGTATGGAGGGGGAAATGTGTCTGGATTGAACTGAAAATTGATGTATGAAATGCACAAAACTTCAGTAAAAAATAAAAAAAAAAGAATTAATGTCCACTTAAGCAGTTGAGAAAAATGAAGCTCAGAATGGGCAATACTTTGAAAAACATCATCTATCTAAGGAACACAGGGAGAACTGAGAGTGCGCGCGGGCGCACACACACACACTGCGCAGACACCAACATATGCACACACATGTATCCCTTCTTCCTCCTCTCCTCCTGCATGGAGGCCTTCATTTGTTCCATGTCGTGCTGGCCAGAGTGGTCAGCATTGGTTCCCAAGAGATCCTTCCAGCTTAGCCCCTTTGAGACTCCAAGAAGCACGGGGCACAACAATCCTCAATTTACCTCCATGCAACTTGGGAGAGCTCACTGATGAGTCCGCCCAGAGGGGAACCTGGACCACAGCTGGGATTTACCAAACTTCATCTAAACCTATGCAACCCACAATGCCTGGGCACCACTGGTGTATATGGGCCCTTGGCCTGCAATAGATGGGCATTGTGGGTCTCAGAGGGCAGGAATCTTTCTTTGGAAAGATCTTTGGCAAGATGGGATGACATCTTATCTCAATAGCTTAGTAAAGCCAGGCACTGTGAGATTAGCCTCACTGGAGGGCCACAGGGCTGCAGGAAACAGAAAAACTGGGTAAGAAGGGGGATTGATTCAGAGAGTGGCCTGGATTGGTGAGACCACAGTGACTGCTTGTGATCTTGAGCAGAGTCAGACAGTCTGTGCCTTCAGCTGGCTGGACAGTCAGACCCCGGGCTTCCTTGTTCCTGGGGAGGCCCTAATATCACCAATATCGGCATTTAGCTCATCCCTGCACATCTTCTCAGTGACACCCACGTGGATATACTCTTAAGTCTCCCACGTTCTGTAACTGCATCTTCAGTAGCCTTCATTGCCCACAGTGCTGGAGATACTAGATACTCGGGAAGCATTCCTGAACAATAAAGCCTGCGGTGGCACACTTGATCATGTTGGAAGACTCAGAAAGCCTGTGACCACACTTGGAGGCAGGTATAGAGTTCTGTGGGTATCTTTGGCCAGAGCCCAGCTCCTTGGGGTCAATGAATGGCTGGAACTCATACTCCAAGAAAGGCCACCCCCTGTCACACATGTCTTTCTCAGCTACTGATGAGGGACAAAGCCAGCTCACCAGATGGCAGAGTCCAAGGTCAGGGACCTGGTCTCTGTCATCTGGGACCTTGGAGGATGTGTGGACTTTGTATTCTCTCTGGCTCTTTGGCACCGTTTTACCCACAGCTCCCAAAATTTTGGAGAAAAGGACTTAGCATTGCAGCTTGCAGACCAGGAAGGCTGGAACATTAGCTTCATGGAATGTTAGAGATCTTCTAGCCCAGCATTTCCCAACCAGCAGTCCACATACAGGCATGGCGCCAGGGCACATTTTTTCTGGTCTGCACAATTTTCCCTCCCCCGTGTTTCTTACCTCCTTCATGCTAAACTGAAACTCATCCAGGTGGCTTCCAGCATCTGCAGACAGATGCAGGGAGCCTGATAGGAACTCTCATGGGGCTGGACAATTGTTGCTTGGGTTCTGAATCCAAATCCTGGCTGCTTCCTTTACCATGCAACCTCTCCTGCAACCTCCAGGACCAGTCAACGTTTGCCTCACCTGCAGGGTCTGCACCAGAGAGTTCTGCCACCCCAGGGAACCTGCCCCAACTCCTATTCCCCTGGGACCATGCCCCTTGGGAATATTTTCTTGGCCAGCCTTCCTTCACTGAACCTTATTTGGTGACCCTGGATCATGGCCCATCCCCTGCACACTCTGCATCATCTCATTGCACACAGAAATGCACACTCTTCAATTGTGCAGGTGTGTTCTTGTAGGGTGTTGTGCACCCTACACACCGGTGTGATTATTGCTTTGCCTGCAGAACAGGTCTAACCTGTTCCCGGGAAGTTAACCATGGCAACAGCTGAGTCAGCGATCTAGGCCAATGAGCAACACTTGGCACGTTTGAGGAGGAGCAGAGACAATTACATATACATATCCCCATTTCCCCTGATTAGAGAGAGTTAGCAGGAGCTCACATTTTCCCTGCTTCTCACCCGACTCCCAGAGTGGGTGGTGTTGACTTTGCAGCCTACTTGCCCTCTCCTTGGTCAAGACCTGGAGCCCTGCCGGCTGGCCTGGATGAGGTTCCTACATGTTCTCACTATCCTCCCCACCAAGCTTGACCTCATTGAAAGAGACAACCAGTCTCTTCCAGCCCTGTGTAACTTCCCAGTAAATGTTCATTAAACAAGTAAATGGGATCTGTGGATAGATATATGAATAGAGGGGTGGATAGGAGAGAGGAATGAATGAATGAAGGAATGAATGATGGATAGATGGATGAAAGAAGGTAAGGATGATGGATGCATGGGTAGGGGAAGGATGAATGGAGGGAAGGAGGGTAGATGGGTGGGTAGAGAGATGGGAGAAGAATACTTGGATGGATGGAGGGAGGGAAGGATGAAAGAAGGTTGGGATGGGTGGATAGGGAGGGAAGGATGGATGGATGGACAGAAGGGATAAATGCATGGATGGAGGGAGGAAGGGATGGTTGGGTGGTTGGATGGGAGTCAAGATCCTACTATTCAAACTCCAATGATGATGGAGTACTAGAAACTGTTTCTGACCATGACTGACTCAGGATGGGGTATCCAGCAACTCTTCTCTGTCTCGTGCTAGATGACAGTGACTCCTGTAATCCAAGTTGAAAGCTTCAAGGACCATGTTCATGTTATTCTCCACCCTTTCCTCTTCTTCAAGGATTAGGAGAGAACTTCTTCATTCCTGACATCCAGAGAAGGCTGTGGCCTTTCCAAGGTCTTTGGTCTTTATGCCCAGAATCCAGTGTGTGTCTGTCTCTGTCATTGACAAGGAGCACAGGGAATGGAAAAGAGCCTTGGGCCAGCCTTCCCTGTCAAGCTGCCAGCCCCAAGTCCTTGCTCCTCACTTCCAGTGTGTCAGACCAGTCATGTCCTATGCTGTGAACCCACAAGGATTTGGAGTTGGGGCCTGAGGTGGATCACTAGTCTGGATGTAGATTCACGCATCTTCATTTGTCTAAGCACACCATATCTGCTCATGGACACACACACACACACACACACACACACACACGTGCTGACAAGCTGGCACGCATTCTCACACACTCACTTTCTGTTTCCTGTCAGCTCGGATCAAATGGGAATCCAAACACAAAGTCAGGGTCCCAGTAGTCACCAAGAGACTTCTCTGGGGTGTCTGGATCAGGTGTAGAATGAGACATGCTCCCTCTAGCCTGAGTTGAAGCAGAACCACTGGAGGATAACACAACCCCCCTCTCTCTCTTCACGAGAGCTACACCTTGCATTTTCAAGACAGGATCTTACTAGCTTAGAACTCATCAGGTTGCTGGGCTGGCTAACCAGTGAACCCCAGATTTCTGCCTGTCTCCACACCCCAGCACTGGGATTCTAAGTTCACACCACCACATTTGGGTGTTTTCCATGGGTTCTGGGGCTTGAACTCGGGTCCTCATGCCTGCAAGGCAAATGCTTTACTGAGTGAGCCATCTCCACAACCTTATGATGTGGCCTTTCCAGTGCAGTGACCCTGGCTAAGGCTTCTTCTGCTAATGCTAGAAGCAGTGCTAAATATTTACTTAATAAGTTGAATGAGTTTATAAATATATTAAATTAATTCACACCGAGGTGAAAATGACTCAAATTTCATTGCTCTCCCAGTAGAAATGTTCCTATTTGTAATGAAGCTGAGAGCCAGGAGGAAGGGAACTCCTCACGCCCAGAAGCTGAGGGCTGATGGAAACTTCAGACGGGCTGTGTTGGGACTCACGGACTCACGCAACTCCAAATTTACTAAAGTCATCAATGACACTGACATTAGAAACGAGTTTTATGGTATGTAAATTATGCCTCTATTGCTGTAAAAAGCCCAGCAATGAAGCTGGTTAATCTAACTTTATCCTGGAACCGTTTCCAACAAGGGAGGGGGTGAGGAGGCTACTGGTAGAAAGCTGAAGTCCCCTGGGCCTCTTCGTGGAAGGCCAGCTCCCTGCCCTAAAGGACCTCGTCATTCCAGTGGCCCAGCACCAACGTGAGGAGACACAGCCTATTGTCTTCCGTGAGGCAGCCAGGCCAGAGAATGCTTCTTTGGGAACAGAAGTGGATGGCAAGAGACCACTCACAGCAGAGAACCAAAGTCTTGCAGGGACAGCAGAGAACCAAAGTCTCACAGGGACAGCAGAGAAGATGCACAGTAATCACAGCACATTGTACAAAGCACACAGCGAACACTGTGGAGCTGGCTCAGGGGAAACAGTCCTTGAAGACAAGTGTGAGGACCCAAGTTCCAGCCCCAGCACCCACATATAAAGCCAGGCACCAGGAAGGTAGACACTGGAGGAGCCCTGGAGTTTGTTGGCTAGCCAGTCTAGCCTAATGAAAATGAGTCACCTTGTCTTGAAAAATAAGGTAGATGGCTCCGGAGGAATGGGAACCGTGGCCTCCATACACACACACACACACACACACACACACACACACGTGTATGCAAACATGTATAACATGTATGCACATATGCATCCACACATAAGGAGAGAGAGGGGGGGGGAAGAAGGAGGAAAAGGAGGAAGAGGAGGGGCACTTTGCTATGAGTAAATNTGGGTTTCTTGAGTGCAGCCTGTTCATGGGTGTCTACTTTCCCTCTGTCAAGTGTTTCTCCACATCCCCTATCTCCTCACTCAGTCACCTTTACTCTCATTTCTTCATGGTGTTCTAATTGGTTTCATGGCTTTGACCCTGACCTCTAAAACAGTGACTTTTTTTCTTTTAAAATAATATTTTTCAATAAGCTCTTTACTGTTTGAGAATGTCACACTTATCAGTGCACATACTGTGTTTTGATCAAATCCATTCCCATTCCATCTCCTCTGACCCCTCCCAGATCTTTACCACTTTCCCCTCCCACCTCCAGGTGCTCTTTTTTCAATAACTACTGAGTCCAATTTTACTGTTGTCAGTAAATTAAAACACGTGTGTAGGACACTCAACAGGAGCATGGGTAGCCTCTGTCTCAGGGACCCACATCATTGAAGAAACAGTGCGCTAGAACCTTCTCCCAGAAGCCACCCACTGCCAATAGCTCCTCACAGAAGGAGACCCCTCCCCTATCCATTGGAGTTCTGGCTGAGGCTTGATCTTGGGCACAGGTCTCATGCATGCAAAGTTCTAACGCATGTGTGAGTTCATGTGTGCAGCTGTACTGTCATGTCTAGTAAATTCAGTTTTTCTATAGATATCTACTCCCTCTGGTTCTGACTATCTTTCTGCCCCATCTTCTGCCAGGACACCAAAATGAGTTTGTGTGGAAGAGAGATGAGTTTACATGGCCCAGTTAAATCTGAACACTTTGTGGAGGTCTACAATCTCTTATTCTCTGCACCTTAATGATCTGTGGTTCTCAATTAATTACTGTGTACTGCAAAGAGAAGTTTCTTCTCTGATGAACGGGAAATGGCGTTTGATATGTGGGGTAGAAAGGTGAAGAATATCAAGGGAAGTTTATTACTATAAGGGCCATGTAGCAGAGTAGTAGTACTAGGCTCTCTCCTGGGGCCTATGAATAGCCTGCTAGGAGTTCTTGGCCCAGTTAACAGAACCAGACAGGCATTCTATTTTGTCGCGAGCAAGATTTAAAGCTAAAGGCAGAAAGTGGTTGTTTACTCCATACTGTTAATGCCACTATTACAAGAGGCCATCTCCACCAGGACAAGTGAGTATACGCGTTTCAGATTCAACGAGGCCGGGGTAGATGTGGTTGATGATTTTCCTTTTCCTGGCATGTATACATAGAACATTCTAGTAGTATGAAACGCTATCCAGTAGGGTAGGGCTGGCGTCGTTTTAAAGTTTTTTTCTTATTGGTATATTTATCATACATATGATGTTTCATTAAGACAGTTTCATTCAAGTGATCTCGTGGACCTTTAACCTTATTTTATCTCGTGTACACCAAAGTAGGTGAGTTCTGAGTTTTCACATGTGTCCTAAATGTTGCACCTCCAACCTCAGAGTTGTGTGCAAAGCCCTCCACCTTACTTCATCTAAGTGACTCACAGGGACCTCAAGGTCAGTGTCCATACACTCTTCTCAACATTTTCCTCCCGAAGCCCTCCTTGGTCTCACCACTACTCCCTTTACTTCAAGACCATGCACAGAGCTGTTGCATAGGACCTGGGCTTTCACTCTTTCCCTTCCCATGTCTACCTGGAAGAATCCTCCAGCCATGACTCATTCCTATATTCTAGTCTTCCTGTGTCTCACCATTGGGACCCTGGTGCCTTTTTGCACTTTTTATTTTTCTTTTTGGGTCTTTTTTTTTTTTTTTTTTTCTTTCCTTTCCTTTTCTTTGGAACTCACTATGTAGACCAGCTAGCCTTGAACTTCACAGATATCCCCCTGCTTATGCCTCTGAGTGCTGGTAATGTGTACAGTCACCCACCCCAGCCCACCTCAATCTTTTTTTGCTTTTTGGTATAAGGACCAGTAAATTTATTTGATTTTTCCTTTGGCAATTTCATACAGTTATCAATATATCTTGAACATACCCACCATCCCTGACCCCTCCTCCCACTCCCTGGGGAACCCCATATCCACCTCTCCACCTTCATGTCCTCTCCTATTTTTTATAAGCTATTGAGTCCAATTATGCCTTCTGCTGGAATGTTGATTCGAACTTATTGGCTTGATCTTATGCAGATAACCTCAGCTTCAGTGAATTCAGGAGTGCAAAGGCCATGTGATGTCCAGAAGGCAGCATGTCACAGCACCCTTTCCCATTCTCCTCCAAGATCTAGACATCCTTTTGGGGGCCTTAAAATGTCTAGTATATGCTCCCGAGCCTTGGGGAAGGATACTGTTTCTTTGTTCTTGCTATGTCCTTGGTCTTGAAACCTCGTCCTGCCATCATTTTTTTACTCTTGCCTAGCCTTCAAGCTCCACCTCAACTTCATCCTCTATACAGCCACTCCTGACCTCTGCCTCCTTTAAACACACCTGCCTTGGCACTTCATAACAGATACCACTGTTTTCCACTGTCTGCTCTCCACTGATGTTTCTCTCCACGTCTGTATCCACTATCTGCGCTCCCCTGTCTCTCTCCCTTCTGCTCCAATCCACTCTGCTCTGCTCTCCCCTGCTCTGCTCTACCCGGTCTCTCCTCCCCTGTCCCTGCGCTCCAACGACATGTTCTCCACTGTCCCTGTTCTCCACTAGCTGCTCCCCCTGTCTGCTACCCCCTGTCTGCTCTCCCACTGTCCCTGCGTCTCCCCTGTCGGCTCTCCACTGTCGAGTTTCTCCTCTGACTGCTCTCCCCACTGTCTGCGCTCACTGTCTGCGCGCCACTGTCTGCTCGTCCCCTGTCTGTCTCCACTGTCTGCTCCCCCTGTCTTGCCTTCTCCCAGATCTGCTCGCCGCCATGTCTACTCTCTCTCTCCCTAGCTGCTCTCCACTGTCTACTCTCCCCTATCTGCTCTCCACTGACTGGTCTCCACTGTCTGTTCTCCACTATCTGCTCTCCCCTATCTGCTCTCCACCGACTGTTCTCCACTGTCTGTTCTCCACTATCTGCTCTCCCCTATCTGCTCTCCACCGACTGTTCTTCACTGTCTGCTCTCCACTATCGATGCTCCCATCCACTATCTGCTCGTCCAGACTGTCGAAACTCTCCACTGGCGCTCTCACCACTGTTACTCCCGACGCCCGGGGTCTCCACTTGGGCCACTGCTGTCTGCCTCTCCACTGTCTCTCTCTCTCCCCGATCTCTCGCCACTGTCTGCATCTCCCCTATCGACTCGCACTGTCGGCTCTCCCCTATCCCCCCCCCCCTGATGCTCTCCACTGTCTGTTCTCCACTGTCTACCCTCCCCTATCTGCTCTCCACTATCTGCTCTCCAATGACTGGTCTCAACTGTCTGATTCTCCACTGTTCCTGGTCTTCTCCACTGGCTGTTCTCCACTGTCTGCTCTCCACTGACTCTTCTCCACTGTCGGTTCTCCACTGTCTGTTCTCCACTGACTGTTCTCCACTGTCTGTTCTCCACTGTCTGTTCTCCACTGACTGTTCTCCACTGTCTGTTCTCCACTGTCTGCTCTCCACTGTCTGCTCTCCCCTATCTGCTCTCCCCTATCTGCTCTCCACTGTCTGCTCTCCACTGTCTGTTCTCCACTGTCTGCTCTCCACTGTCTGCTCTCCCCTGTCTGCTCTCCACTGTCTGTTCTCCACTGTCTGCTCTCCACTGTCTGCTCTCCCCTATCTGCTCTCCACTGTCTGCTCTCCCCTATCTGCTCTCCACTGTCTGTTCTCCACTGTCTGCTCTCCCCTATCTGCTCTCCACTATCTGCTCTCCACTGTCTGCACTGTCTGCTCTCCACTGTCTGCTCTCCCCTATCTGCTCTCCACTGACTGTTCTCCACTGTCTGTTCTCCACTGTCTGCTCTCCACTGTCTGCTCTCCCCTATCTGCTCTCCACTGACTGTTCTCCACTGTCTGCTCTCCACTGTCTGTTCTCCACTGTCTGCTCTCCACTGTCTGCTCTCCACTGTCTGCTCTCCACTGTCTGCTCTCCACTGTCTACCCTCCCCTATCTGCTCTCCACTGACTGTTCTCCACTGTCTGCTCTCCCCTATCTGCTCTCCACTATCTGCTCTCCACTGTCTGCTCTCCACTGTCTGCTCTCCCCTGTCTGCTCTCCACTGTCTGCTCTTCACTGTCTGTTCTCCACTGTCTACCCTCCCCTATCTGCTCTCCACTGTCTACTCTCCACTGTCTGCTCTCCCCTATCTGCTCTCCACTGTCTGCTCTCCACCAACTGTTCTCCACTGTCTGGTTCTCCACTGTCTGCTCTCCACTGACTCTCGCCATTATCTGGTTCCCACTGTCTGCTCTCCACGGTCTGCTCTCCATTATCTGTTCTCCACTGACTGTTCTTCACTGTCTACCCTCAACTCCTCATCTCTTATCATTACTGATGATTCCTGGAAACACCTCTCAGATGAACAATTTCAGGCTTTCTTTCAGGGCTGCTTTTGTCACGCTCTAATCATGTCACACAAGGTCCTGCCTCACCCGAACATGCTTCCACTCAGCTTTAAGTACTGTTCCTCTTTCTGTCAGATGCTTCACTAGAGTGTTTATCCAAATGACCAGACAAGGATGTCTTCTATTCCACAGTGCTGGTGGAATCCCTCCCTGTCACAGAGGACAAGAAATCTGGGATTCCCCAGAGGCTACAAAGGAGTCAGGGCCCTGTTCATGGTATGCCCTGTCCATGCAGACAGGATGTACTTTGGCATGTGTACATGGGAGTGTGTGCCTGTAGAATGCCTGTGTCGGTATACAATGGTGTGTGCATTTGTTCCGTATAAGAGGTGTGTATTTCTTATATATTGTGTGTGCTTGTGTGTCTTTCTGTGGTGTGCATGGTGGCACATGTGGATTTGGGGTGCATTCCGCTTCTAGAATAGAATGTAATGTACCCTGTGTAGCATTTTGTGTTCGTAGCACTCTGTGCCTCCCTATATACTTGTATGTATGGATCTAAGTAGAGGTGTGGTGGTGGGTAGAGTGCTGCTTGCCACTCCTGGGCAAGAATGGTTCGGAAAAGCCTAGCTAAGGGAGAATAAGGCTTGAAAGTGAAGAGAAGAGAGAAGTTGTTTTTCCTTAAAGAAAAAAAAGGAACCTTGGGTGTGGTGGCCAACCAGTGCCTGTAATCCCAGCACTTGGGAAGGCAGAGGCATGAGGATCAGTTCAAAATGTTCAAGTCAGCCTGGTTCACCTCCCCCCCCCCAAGGAGTTTCCCGCCAATAAGGGCGACACCAGAGAGGGATCCATCTCAACAAATAAATGAAGGCTCTCTAAAATAAAACACAGCAAAGTAGCAAGTGGCAGTTATTAGGACAATATATTGATGGCACCTCGAAGAATGCTGTCACGGTCTGAGACTTCCAATACCACCCTCTGCCCCTGGCCGGCTGCTTCAGCCTTGCAAGCTTTCTCTGCACCAGCAACACCCAAGAGCCCCTTCCCCGAGTGCTTACTGCCCGTCAATAACTCTCCTGGGAGCTTGTGCTCCTCCTGGGAGGTTACTCTCCCCACCTCCCACCCTGCAGGGCCTGTGTCCCTCAGGATCTTGGTCAGGTGCTTCTCAGAGAGCTGGTGCTTCATTTCTGAGCTGTCCCTGACTGTCTCTGGCCCTGCTCCCAACTGTGCTCCCGACCTGGTGAGTACTTGTTGAGTCCAGGCCAATGAGAGCCCCGGGTCTCAAAAAGCAGGTGAATGGCTGGGACCTGAGGAGACACCTGAGGTTTTTCTTCTGACTTCTACATGCATGTGCAAACATGTGTACACAGTTGCCACATAAATGCACCTACTACCCGAATACAGAACACACACACACACACACACACACAAAAACAACACGACACACACAAAGATATCACAGGGGAGGCCCTGCCCCGGACAGTCACCCTGCTCATTGTTATGTAAAGTCACTAATGTGAGAGGTTTGTTTGTCACTATGTCATAACACGGCCTGTGCTGACTGACACTGACCCAAGCGCCTTCAGTGGGTGAGAAGATGGAACTTAAAAACAGAGAAAATTTTGGTCTTCCAAGGCTGGCCCTAATGGTTCAAGTGGTAAAGATCACTTGCCACAAGACTAATGGCCGCGTTACATCCCGGGTACTACTCAATTGTGGGAAAAGAGGAGAACTGACTCCCATAAGTGGTATTTTGAACTCCATGAGTAATCGTGGCTGCACCACCCCAACATACACACATCAGACACATATACACACACACACACACACCACACCAACACACACACCAGTACAAACGAATAAAATATATATAATATAATTCAAAAATTTTTCAGAAGTCCAAGCAACAAGTAGAAATGAAATCTTTTGTTCTTACACCAGCAAAAAGAAATTTCTAAGAACATTGGAAGGAGAAGAAGGACTTGTGATGGACAGCAACTGCTGTGCAGCCAGACAGATGTCCAGAGGTGCTGAGAAAAACAGCCACCCACTAAGTCACTGTTCAGCAGGCCTCTGTGGGTTCATACAAACGTTGTTTGTTGAGAGCCAGGCATGATACTGAAGTGGAGGGCACAGAACCCCAGGGTAGGTGAGAGTCTTAAGGAAAATGCAGCCAGGGAAATCTTAGCTTGGGGGTGATGGGAGAAGGGAGGCATAAGACTTTGGGAGCTTATACATGAGGGTGCCTCTTGAACCATGAACAAGGTAGAGAGAGGGTTCCAGCCTCAGAGACCCTTCTTCATCACTGATTCCTCAGACAGCTGCTGACCTGATGCAGTGTGCCAGGCATGGATATAAATGACAGGAAGCAAAAGGCTCAGGAAGGATGTGTGCAGTAACAGTAAGATTCACAGGGAAGGGTGACTAGGGAACAAGGGGTTCTGCCTGGCCATCAGGAAAAGGTCTTGGTCTGTGGAATCCAGATAGGACACCTCGCCCTATTCAGGTCATATCATTCATTCATTTCATTCATTCGTTTGTTTATGCCTGGTTTGGGCCCATGGCAAATCTGGAACTGTCTAGGAGGAGATGTGCCCAGAGCTGAGGCCCCTAGAGTTGGCATCAAAGCCCTGGGAATTGTGCTTCTTGGTGACAGAGATGAGCCACCGGCCAGGCTGACCAACTCTCAAGGAGTAAGGGCTCCAGAAAAGGACAGACCAGAGTGCCCACATCTGAAAAGACTGGGGTCAGGAGAGGAAGGGAAGGGGGGGATAAGGAATTTGAGGAGGGGGCTTCTCTAGGCTGGCTCTCTCACATACTTCCCTCACTTGAAGCCAGCCACATGTGCTTGGTTTTCTGGCTATGTAATTGTTAATGGTTGGGTGAGTTGCTGACCACTGTGCCCCAGGGTGCTGATGTGATAGAAGTAAGAACATATAGAAAGTAGTGTCACCAAATTCCTTTAAAAAATTAAAAATATTGAGGGGATATGGGGGTGTAGCTTATTTTATTAGGTTGTTTTATAAGGCACATCGGTGTTTGTTAATCAGGCACTTACGTGAAGCAAAGATGGTGTCTACCACTGAGCCTTTTGTGTCACCACTGGGGAACCCTGGGCTCACCATCCTGTCAGATGGGAGTAAAACTCACATCCCTGATGGACAGCCAGGGTTACACCTGGGTCTAGACCATCAGTATGCACCCACAACAAGCAGGGCTTCCCTGGTGGGTGAAGGGTCACTCCCGAACAGGGCTGAGAGCCCCTGGGCCTTCCAAGCTCATGGGGACAGTGATGTCCCCTGCCCAGGCCTGTTTCTGGGAGAATCTAGGACCTGGGCCCAGGCTCCCCTTCTTCTAGGCTGGGGACTCCAGGGCCTGCATGACTTTCACATGTTGTGTGTTAATTTCTTGGTTTTATATTGGTCTTTTTCTGTCTTTAATTAAATTCCCTTTGGGAAAAAATTCATCTTCATAGAATAAACCTAATTGCATTTTGTTTGTTTTTGATTTTTTGTGTTTTTCCCCATTTGTGCCACAACTGTGTGGCCTTTTGTGATTTGATTATCATGTTGGAGTCAGGAGATACCTGTTTGAGCTCTAGGAGCGTAGAGGGAGCTGACAGCTTGAGACGAGGCAGGGGACAAAGCCGAAGAAAATTCCTGTCCCATGAGCTTACATCGCCTACCCCAGATGCCCACCCTTGGGGAGCTTCCCGAACCAGCAGTACCCAATCCCATGGCTACCACCCCCACACCTCCATCCAGGTGTCCCTGCCCCTCCCGGCCAGGATGGCCCACCATTGAAAACAGAAGACAGAGCTGGCCTGTGCTGCATATTTGTCTTGGGGAGCGTGTCCTAGGAGAGCCTTCTGGGCCTCCCCGCCAGGAACAGCGCAGTCTCCACGACCAGCCCACCTGCCTGCCAGACCTTCTGAATTGCTTGTTTTTATTAACATTCTTTTGCATGCGCAGTCCCGGATGGTGTGTGGATCTTGGATGAGGTAGTGTGGGGACCCAAGGAGAGGAAGGCAACAGGCTTATTTGGCCTGACTTTCCAGGGTAACAGAATGAAGCCCATGAAAGGGACCCGAGATTTTCCTGCCCCAGAGGCTGGACCGGCAGGTGCCTCTCCCGTGACACTTTGGCTGGATATGGGTTCCCAGTCCCAAGATATACAGCAAGCCTTAAGGAGAGGCATGAGGGCGGGAGCGTGGCAGCTCTTCCCCTGGCTACTGCCTGCATATCCTGCAGAGTGACATGTCTGCTTGGTGCCTGTGCCCTGGACCCAGCACATTCCCAAGCATGCCACACCTGTGATGGCTTCAACTGCTCAGACAAGGCATGGATGCTGTGGTCCTTTCCAATTTGCCCATGTACTGGCCTTGTCCCTTGCTCCAAAGGCCAGACTTCTTGGGGTTATGAATGTCACGTCCTCAGGGCCAGACATTCCTCAACGGAGTCTGGCAGGGAGCAATGGTCCCAGACTCCAGAGTCAAATCTATTTTGCATGGTTGGGCTTATGCACAAAAAATTCTCTTCTCATCACTCAATCCAGCTTACCTGAAGATGAATTTTTTTCTTGCCTGTTCATCTCCATTCTCCTGGACATTCAAGCCCATCCTTCTGGGAGGTTCTGGGTAAGACAGAAAGAAGACGAAAGACCATGGCACAGGGATTTCCAGCCAAGGTGTATGTTTTTCAATGCTACAGTTGGAGGGCCAGGCCTGTGTTCCCAACAGTCTGGCTCTGAGCCCCCCCCCCAACAACACACACACACACACACAGAGAGAGAGAGGAGACACACACAGACACACACACTACACACACAACACACACACACAACACGAAACCACCACAAGCCACTGGCTGGGGGTAGAAGGTGTAAGGTGGGGGAACAGACTTCAAGTCAGGAAATTGCATAAGTTCCAGCATTGGCAGCCAAAGGCTCAGTGTGGAGAAGTTCAGCTCCACGTGGGGCTCCAGAGAAGGAGGGCCAGGAGCTTGTCCCAGGGCTGGGCCTCCCTTCAGGCAGCTGGAAAACCACATAGAGCCAGCACCTCCCTACCAGGCAGTCCTGGATCCTAGAGAAATGTTGCAAGAGCATCCTAGTTCTCAATGTTTGGGGAAACTGAGGCATAGTGAGATACAATTTTCTCTAGATAAGACTGAAATCTCCATACAGGATGTCTTCCCCCACCAGGAGTTTGATAGAGGAAGGGCAGGTTCACATGAGGGGGTAGTCAGGATAGGGGAGACGGACTTTCTGGGGTCCTTCCTAGATTCAGAAAAGCCGAAGCTCAGGGTAGCCCAGATGATGACGACCTGACGGGATGAACGTGGTGGTGGCATCAGGCATAGTGGATCAGCTGCCAGTCAAGACTTCCTCTTTATCCAACTTGGCAGCCACACTCCAAATAGCCAGGCTCCTACCTGTCATCAGGAGTCACCATGACCCCCAGGAACCCCCTTCCTGATAAACGGACTGTGTTAGCCTGGCCTAAAGGAGCCTTGTGCATGCTAGCATATCGCTGCCTGCTGGGCCTACTCCTGTCTCCCTGACTAAGCTGAGAGAATGCAGCCTGCCTGCCAGCAGTGGGGAAATGCACTGGAGTTGCTGCATTTGGAATCCATTATTTAATCATTAATTTCCTCCTCTCATCGACCCCTTCCACTCCGCCTCAGCTCGATGCCCCCGCCCCAGATTAGATCTCCACATGGTGTTTTGCAGTGATCCCTGACAGGGCTTCTGTGCTGGGGATGGAAGGCAGGGTGGCCACATGGGGTGGGCTCAGGGCTGCTCAGTCTGAAAGGAGAGGTGAGGAAAGGATACCCAGCAGCCGAGGCTAAAGGGTACCAGGCATGTAAACCGTGAGTGACCCAGGAACTCGGGCGTGATCTATGCCTGCCTGGGCGTGCCCAAGCTGGTGTCCTCCAGAGGCTCAGCTCAGTCCATCTAACTCAAAGGAACTATATTTCTACAGTCCCTCCTCCTTGAGGATGAGAGAGGCAGCCAGCCTTAGTAGCCTCAGTAGCTTCTCATGTGCCTAGCCTGGTATCAGGTGTGGCACCCCTTTAGTGACCCCTCAGACAGTGAGGAATGAGTTGGACATGGACAAGTAGACAGCACTGACCCCAGCTCAGGGCTCTGCAGGGCTCAGGAGAGGTGAGGAGGAGACCTTTATCTCGGTCCTTTCCACTTAACCTTCATTCTAAGCTCAGAGATCTGATGAGTGGAGTATGCTGTGGTCACATACGCTCACGTTCCTGGGGTGGTGCAGTGCTGGGACATTTGCTGCCATGGGGTGGGAAGGAGGGCACTGGAATCAGAAGAGAGGGAACAAATACTAATTTGGTGCCTCCTGTGCATCTTGTTATTTACATTTGATGGTGTTTAAGTCTTCACCATCACTCCCATCATCAAAATCACCATCCCCATTACCTCGCCACCATCATCATCATTGTCTATTGTCACCACCTTCCCCATCCCATCCCATATCACATCACACACGCATCATACATCTCCCCAATTGTCAACCATTACCTGACAACATGACCATTCTCTTTTCCACATCCTCATCAGCATCACTACCATCACATCTCATAATCACCATATCCATCACCCCTATCCACACCACTATACCACTGTCATCATCACATACACATGATCCTTCACCATTTCATATCATCATCATCATCACTGCATCATCACCATCCTTCTCCCATCACTACCACCATCGCCATCACTCATAATCACCATGATCCATCACCATCCATACCTTACACCATCACACTGTCAGATCATCATCAACACCATCTTCACCATGCACCACGATCCCTTGCCACACCATCACCATGCCGCATCAGTCAGCACTACCACTCATGATCAAGCACAGTCACACGGGCATACAATCATCATCAACCATCAATCATCCCATCTAATCATCACTACTCAACGCCATGCACCATCGACACATAATCACCATCCTAGTAACCATCACCACCATCACCATTGTCATCATCATGGTCATCATGAATCCTTCACCATTAGTCATCATATCACTATCACAACCACTCACCAGCATCACTATTACACCATCATCATCATATCCATCATCACCATCACATTGTCAACATGAGCCTTGCACACATGCACACACATCCAGCACCAGCACTCAACACCACACTCACCATCATCATCATCATCACTATCATCACCACCATCATCACATCATGATCACTACCATCAGCGTCATCACACCACATCATCATCACCAGCATCACTGACACATCGTATCACACATCAACTGATCACCATCCTCCTGGACACATCAATCACAACCACCACACTCACCACCACTCCATCATCAATCCATCATCACGAATCCTCACCACCATCATCACTAACTACCATCATCGCATCATCATAACATCACACACCATCACCATCAATCATCCACACCACACATCATCATCATCAATCACCATCATCACCATCAATCACGACCACAGTCAGTCGACCATCATCATCACCGAGATCAGCACACGACCACATCACACATCCCATCAGTCATACTCATCACACACTCATCACCATCATCGTCATCATTATCATCAGTGACTTCATGCACTTAATCTTCCACATCTCATCCACATCATCATCACACATCAGCATCATCATCAGATCACACCATCATCAATCATCAGGACATCAGTCATCACCATCACATCATCACCAATCAGCACCATCATCATCATCACCATGACATCACAGACACTCACTGCATCAACTCATCACCATCATCACCCATCATCATCATCACCATCACATCAAGCTACATCACCAACCTCATCACCACACATCACACCATCATCACCATCATGCAATATCATTTCACCACTCATCATCATCATCAAACATCACCATCAGTATCACCCCACAATATCACCATCATCACCATCATATCATTCCGCATCATACCACATCACTGTCCTCATCACCAACATCCTTTATCATCATATATCACCATCAGATCAATCATCATCCACCATCCATAAGCATCAGCATCAACATCATCATCACCACCATCACCATCATCACCATCATCCATCATCACCATCAATCACCATCATCACCACACCATCATCACACCATCACATCATCATCACTATCACATCAATCAATCATCACCCATCATCATCACCATCAATCACCATCACCATCCACCATCATCACCATCATCATCACCATCATCATCACCATCATCATCATCATCACAACACCCAGTCACACTTCATCATCCACGCATCATCATCATCATCATCACCATCATCGGCATCACCATCATCAATCAACTCATCACTCATCAAAAACATCATCAGCACCACCATTGGTCAGTATCATTATTAGCAACAGCAACAGTACCAACCCTTGCAGAGTGCTTTTAAGGTCCTAAACACTTTACATTGTCAGCTCACTGTGACCCTCCAACAGACCTACAATCTGCCTCCAACAGAAGCACAACCTACCATCATGTTTACTCTAAGACTGGGGCATCAAGGCTCCTGTTTGATAACTTGCTCAGAGTCAGAAGTGGCAGGAACAGGGTCCAATGGTCACACTTTTCCCAATGTCTAAAGGGCTTCTTGCTACAAACCTAAGTCTAGGTCCTCCCTCCTTTTTTATCATACTCAGAAAAGGCTGGCCAGCCCAGAGACATGCAGGAGAAACTCGGCAAGATAGAGGGTAGAAGAGCCCTGTTGTCTACATCTTGATTTACTCATAGCAAAGTGCCCCTCCTCTTCCTCTGCCCTGCCACACAACAGCTTCCTTCGAAGGCCCCCAGTTCAGCCTGGACATTCCTCAGCTCTTCTCTAAGCTCACGGCCATCCCCTCTCAGGCTGAGATCCATCACCTGCCCTGCATTGTTCTCCAGGTTCTTGAAGATGGGAGCTTTGCTCACCCAGCAGGGAAATTCCTGAAGAGGAAAATGAATTCATTGACCCACGCTGGGCAGAGCATGGAACAAGGTGAAGGGTTTCACTGGATGGAAGGGCTCCTGCTCGGCTAGCCTTGTCTTGGTGCTGCCCAAACCTCCTGTGTGTGGTGATCAGCAGTGGGAACCCGAGGCCAAGCCTCCTCTTTCCCCACCAGCCACCACACCCCCTGCTGGCGGCTGGCCTGTGGACAGATTGGTTATGATGATGATAATAGCAATGTTGATGATGACAATGACTTTGTTTCCTAACCTAGAATTCTAGCCAAGAATCCTGGTTCCAAGACAGACCCACCTCCCATTCCCACTACAGGTGCTGAAGCCAGGTACTTACTTCCGACAGCTGGTGCTATCTGACCAGGGCTGGAGGCACCTTGCCTGGCCTTCAAACCCATGAAGGGGGATGGCGTTGACTGCAGGGGCTGTTCCTGGTGTAAGTACAGTGTCAGGGCAAGGGTGCCCTGGACAGGCTGCTCTTAGGGACCCTCTGCAGCATTGCTGGTTGTGCTCTGACTTTCCAGGCTTTTCCATCCTTGTATGCAATTCTGAAAGAAACTGAATAGTTTTTTTCTGCTTAAATCAGCCAGACTAAGATTCTGTTTGCAGTTGACCTAACCTGGAATTGGAGAACCTTTCCACCTGTACTTTGGCCTGCAACCTAGATACACAGAGACAAGACACTAAATTAACATTTGTTTGTTCTAGTGTTGTCCTGCAAGTCAGACACATGGTATTTCCTAGAAGACCCTAGGTTGAGAATAATAGGCTAACATGGACAGATGGCCTTCCGGAGGACAAGGCTAGGGTTGAGTCCAAGCCCTACTCTTTCCCAAGAAATAGAGTCCGTAATGAATTTTAGCCATCCCTTTAAAATGAGCAGAGCAAATACAACAACCTGCTCCTTACACAGCATCGCTGAGGTATTTGCTGGCTGATACTTCCACTGTAAGGAAGTGTGAAAATAGACAATACAGAGAGTGGTCTGATTTCTGTCATGTGAGACTCCTGTTTTATATGCTGTTCTGCTATGCTGTCCTCTTGTATTAAATCCATTATCACTGCCACTGGCTCTTGGGCCTTTCTAAATCAAGCCCACATCCCAGGCAGGAAAGCAGAGACAAGGTAACAGTGCAGGGTAGTGGTCAGAGCTGACAGGGAACACCAGCTAGAAGGTTTTCCCAGAGGCGCTGCATATTTCATCTTGTTTTTCTGCTTTTATTAACCAGAAGGCTGTTTTAATGCTATTTACAGAATAAAGTCTTTTTAAAAATGTATGTGTTTTCCAGGGGATGATTTGCAAGGAAAAAAATGTGTGTGTGTGCATGTTTGTGTGTGTGCATGTTTGTATTGTGTGTACATTTTAGGGCCAAAGGAAAACCTAGGTGTCATACTCAGGCTGTCCACCTCCTTCTGAGACAGGGACTCTGCTCTCGCTGGCCTGGGTTCACTACTTAGTCTAGGCAGAGAGGCCAGTGAGCCCAGAGATCCTCCTACCTCTACCTCCCAGTGCTTTTGGTAAGAGAATGAAGGTGACCATGAGCCCTAGATTTATCAAGAGCTTACTGTGTACCAGGAAGGGCAATCGCTGCTGGGGCAGTGGCTGGCCCAGGGCTGCTGGTCTGGTGCTGGAAGGAGGGAGAAGAGAGAATTTACGAGGGAACATGCTCCTCACGCTGAGGTCCTGCATGGAGGGACGCCTTGCCTTGACAGGCTCTGCCCTGTCAAATGTGAAGTATACACAGGGGACTTTCCTTCCCCACCTGCTTCAGAATCCCAGGGCCATGGCATATGGCAGTGATCCAGGCTGGGTGAGTTAGATGGTGACCCAATGTCTTTAAAGCACAGGGAGTCTCTGCCTTTCGGTTGGTGGAAATATTCTGGGGGCTGTCTGCAGCAGCTGCTGTGCGGGGTCAGAGGCTAGTTCTCCATCACTCAAGTGGAGATGGGAGCTTGGAGTTGCACCAAGGGCCTCTTCCCACAGGTGCCTGGTTCCAGTCCATAGCAAGGGGATGTGTCTTTCTGGATGCTGGGCCAACCTCTGGATGGTGTCTTCAACCCTCCCAGTGCCTTCTTGTTTGAGCCTCACTCCTCTCTCCTCTTTCCTCCTGCTCTTGATTACTTCTCTGGACTGAGCATTCTCTCTCCTCTCCAGGACACACTCTGTAGCCAGTCTCTCTTTTTCCACAGAAGCGCCCCTTCCTTGCAGTATCAATGCCCCATGCTGTGATGTGAGGACCACTGGAGTGTCAGGGGAAACATCAGAATGACAGAGAGTGCTCAGGTGAAAGACCACATCCATGAAGACACTGGACCCCACCATCTACATACGTGGCCATGTACTTCTTTTTACGTGTGGGCGTGATCCTGTATGTGCAGGGGAGTACATATGTACATGTGTGTGGAGGACAGAGAACAACCCTTGGATCCATTTCCTTAGGAACCCACCACCTTATTTTATTATTTATTATTTTATATTTATTTTTATTTTGGAGAGTCTCTCCCTGGGGCCTGGGGTCACCAATTTGTCTAAGATGGCTGGCCCGCAAGCCCAAGGCTTCCACCCGTCTTCGCAGCACTGGGATTACAAGCACATGTTACCATGCCCAGCTTTTCCACCCCATGGATTCTAGGCCTCAGGCCCAGTTCCTCGTGTTTGCAAGTAAGAAGCGCTTTACTGACTGAACCCCACCCCTTAGTGCAGTATATGTGGGCAAAGCTAGAGAAGCCGAACCTAGCTAAAGGGCTGTCTAGACCTAAGTTGAGACAGGGAAGGAGGCCAGAGACCAAAAGATGCATCAGCTCATCACCATTTCTTGGTGTCTGCCCCGTGCCAGGCGCTGTCCTTGGTGCTGGGACCCAAGGCCCAGCAACCAGGGTACTTCTTGGGTATTGTCCTGGCAGAGAGGTGCCAGAGTGGGGCAGGGAGATCACAGAACCTTCAGGAAGTCACCAGTGGTACAAAGTAGGAACAAGAACTCAGGAAGGGCAGGCTTGTCCTCACGGCTGTGGGGCCCGCTAGCAATCAGGAGGACATCGTAGCAGTTCTTAGGAACTTGGGCTCTGTCCTGAGAGCTGACTGACATTGCTGAGTTTCAGTATGAGGCCGGGGGTCATATCTGGGGGTGGGCAGGGAACTATAGTTGTGATGTGAATGATAGGTGTGAAGGGGCCTGGAGCACACATGACACGTGGTCAAGGGGCTCTATTTACCATTAGCATGTGTCAGTTCCCAAGCCAGGAGTGAAGGAGAGAAGAAGTGGGTTAAGTCAGTGCAGCATCAAGCATGCTGCGGCTCTTCTTTCCAGGCAGAACCAGAGGCCACAGATCCTGCTCTTCTCTCCCAGCCCTCCTTCCACTTCCTTGCTTGGGGCCCAGACCTGATACTTCCCATAGGGAGACTAAGTCAGGTATGAGGACATGGGTGTAGAAAGGAGCTGTGGACCCAACTGGGCTCCAGACTGGGGTGCACAGGGACAGAAGGACCAGATTGAGAGTAGGCTCAAATGCTGTGGCCCTGTCCCACCAGGACCTCTTACCACCCCTGCTTCTTACCCTTGCCGATCTCCTGCTCTCTAGGCCCCCTGAGAAGCCCTGGGGAGCTCCTTCCAGAAGGGCCACCCTGTTATGGCCTTTATGTTCTGGATGTAACCACAGCTATGCAGCCGCAGCAGCCCCTTCAGGGTGACCCACTCCAACTTGCTCCCCCTACCCCCTTTCTGCCCAGAAGCCAGACAGGATCCCCTTCCTCGGCCCCTCGGTCCAGGGCCTCCCGCAGATCCCTGCTGGCGGCCTCCATCTGGCCTTCAAGGCATGGCTTCATTTTCTTTGGCCGTCTCCTTTTCCTCTTTCCACGTACCTGGTTGGCTTCCAGGATCAGCCGAGGTTCAGACTTGACTCCATGGAAATAGATAGACATAGTCCCTTTTTTTAATTAATTTAGTTGAAGAAATTTTAAAAAAGAAAGAAAGAAGAATTCTTGGCAGGGGTGGTACCTTCCAAGCCAGAGCTAGGAGACCCCACGGAAGATGCTGGAATCGTGGATGGGAAGTGGCCAGCAGTGTCTCCTGTCCAAGCTCCAGCGGCTTTCCTACCCACCTCATGTCTCCTGCTCCAGCGGGCTCTAGGCCCCATACTGCCCTCTGCCTCTCACCTCCCGGGCGTCCCCTAGCTCCCAGCCCCCCATGGCCGCAGTCCTTGCCAAGTCCTGGCACCGACACAGGCACGCCCCTGCCTGGGGCCCGCTGGCTCCAGCGAACCTTTGGATGCCCCTCCCAGGCCCACCACACACCGTGGGCTGTTCCAGCTGAAATTCTCTTGCACCGTGGAAAGAGGAAATGAGAGCAGGGGTGGGGGCAAGGGATAGAGGAAAAAAGAAAATGAGATGGAACCCAGTTCTGAAGAGAGGGAGGGGTGGAGGGGAAAGGAAGCCAAGGGGTTGCTGGGGCTGGGCTGGCACCGGGACCGTGGTAGGGAGCCGCGTTCACGTCCCACGGACAAGGTCTAAGATCTTGCCTTGGGCTACACTTGGGCTGGGCTCTGGCCTGCCTTGTTTGGAGTGGGAATCTCTGTCCATTGAGGCTAGCCCAAACACCCAGGGCACCTGAGTCCGCTGAGGAGGCGAGGGGGGTGTGGGGGTCGGCCAGACCTAGAGTGGGGCTCACAGAAGGAGCCTAGAGATGGCCACGTGACCAGTGGCTTGGCTTCCCTCATCACTCCTGCCTCATTGGTTCTTACCTCAGGGCTTTTGGTCTTCCACTGGATTCGCCTGCCTTGGAAAGGGCTCCGTTCCCTCCCCTCCCTCTCCTCCCCCTCCCCTCCTTTCCCCTCCCCTCCTTCCCCTCCCCCTCCTTTCCCCCCTCCCCTCCTTTCTTCCCTCTCCCTCTCTCCTCCCCCTCCTCCCCCTCCTCCTCCTCCTCTTCCCTCCTTCTTCCACCTCCCCCCTTCCTCTTCTTTTTTTTTTTTTTTTTTCCCTCAATCCCCCTCCTTCCCCTCCTCTGCACGCGCGCACACACACACGCGCACACACACACGCTCGCACGCACGCACGCACTACCCTACCTTGGCCCAAGGGCTTGCCCTCAGGTCCAGGTCCCTCTAGCCGGTATCTTTCCCGGGTGTTGCCTCCAAGGCTCAGCTCACAAAGAGTGGCACTGAGGTCGGGGTCTTCAAAGTCCAGTGTGGTCAGGAAGGCATCTCCAGCCAGCAGAGGCTCGGTGATGAGAGGGGAGCAGGGAGGGGAGGGGGAGGAGAGGGAGGAGGAGGGATAACGGAGCCCTTTCCAAGGCAGGCGAATCCAGTGGAAGACCAAAAGCCCTGAGGTAAGAACCAATGAGGCAGGAGTGATGAGGGAAGCCAAGCCACTGGTCACGTGGCCATCTCTAGGCTCCTTCTGTGAGCCCCACTCTAGGTCTGGCCGACCCCCACACCCCCCTCGCCTCCTCAGCGGACTCAGGTTCCCTGGGTGTTTGGGCTAGCCTCAATGGACAGAGATTCCCACTCCAAACAAGGCAGGCCAGAGCCCAGCCCAAGTGTAGCCCAAGGCAAGATCTTAGACCTTGTCCGTGGGACGTGAACGCGGCTCCCTACCACGGTCCCGGTGCAGCCCAGCCCCAGACACCCCTGGCTTCCTCTTCTCCCTCCACCCCTCCCTCTCTTTCAGGACTGGGTTCCATCTCATTTTCTTTTTTCCTCTATCCCTTGCCCCCACCCCTGCTCTCATTTCCTCTTTCCACGGTGCAAGAGAATTTCAGCTGGAACAGCCCACGGTGTGTGGTGGGCCTGGGAGGGGCATCCAAAGGTCGCTGGAGCCGAGCGGGCCCCAGGCAGGGGCTGAGCCATGTGTCGGTGCCAGGACTTGGCAAGGACTGCGGCCATGGGGGGCTGGGAGCTAGGGGACGCCCGGGAGGTGAGAGGCAGAGGGCAGTATGGGGCCTAGAGCCCGCTGGAGCAGGAGACATGAGGTGGGTAGGAAAGCCGCTGGAGCTTGGACAGGAGACACTGCTGGCCACTTCCCATCCACGATTCCAGCATCTTCCGTGGGGTCTCCTAGCTCTGGCTTGGAAGGTACCACCCCTGCCAAGAATTCTTCTTTCTTTCTTTTTTAAAATTTCTTCACTAAATTAAATAAAAAAGGGACTATGTCTATCTATTTCCATGGAGTCAAGTCTGAACCTCGGCTGATCCTGGAAGCCAACCAGGTACGTGGAAAGAGGAAAAGGAGACGGCCAAAGAAAATGAAGCCATGCCTTGAAGGCCAGATGGAGGCCGCCAGCAGGGATCTGCGGGAGGCCCTGGACCGAGGGGCCGAGGAAGGGGATCCTGTCTGGCTTCTGGGCAGAAAGGGGGTAGGGGGAGCAAGTTGGAGTGGGTCACCCTGAAGGGGCTGCTGCGGCTGCATAGCTGTGGTTACATCCAGAACATAAAGGCCATAACAGGGTGGCCCTTCTGGAAGGAGCTCCCCAGGGCTTCTCAGGGGGCCTAGAGAGCAGGAGATCGGCAAGGGTAAGAAGCAGGGGTGGTAAGAGGTCCTGGTGGGACAGGGCCGCAGCATTTGAGCCTACTCTCAATCTGGTCCTTCTGTCCCTGTGCACCCCAGTCTGGAGCCCAGTTGGGTCCACAGCTCCTTTCTACACCCATGTCCTCATACCTGACTTAGTCTCCCTATGGGAAGTATCAGGTCTGGGCCCCAAGCAAGGAAGGTGGAAGGAGGGCTGGAGAGAAGGAGCAGGATCTGTGGCCTCTGGTTCTGCCTGGAAAGAAGAGCCGCAGCATGCTTGATGCTGCACTGACTTAACCCACTTCTTCTCTCCTTCACTCCTGGCTTGGGAACTGACACATGCTAATGGTAAATAGAGCCCCTTGACCACGTGTCATGTGTGCTCCAGGCCCCTTCACACCTATCATTCACATCACAACTATAGTTCCCTGCCCACCCCCAGATATGACCCCCGGCCTCATACTGAAACTCAGCAATGTCAGTCAGCTCTCAGGACAGAGCCCAAGTTCCTAAGAACTGCTACGATGTCCTCCTGATTGCTAGCGGGCCCCACAGCCTGTGAGGACAAGCCTGCCCTTCCTGAGTTCTTGTTCCTACTTTGTACCACTGGTGACTTCCTGAAGGTTCTGTGATCTCCCTGCCCCACTCTGGCACCTCTCTGCCAGGACAATACCCAAGAAGTACCCTGGTTGCTGGGCCTTGGGTCCCAGCACCAAGGACAGCGCCTGGCACGGGGCAGACACCAAGAAATGGTGATGAGCTGATGCATCTTTTGGTCTCTGGCCTCCTTCCCTGTCTCAACTTAGGTCTAGACAGCCCTTTAGCTAGGTTCGGCTTCTCTAGCTTTGCCCACATATACTGCACTAAGGGGTGGGGTTCAGTCAGTAAAGCGCTTACCTTGCAAACACGAGGAACTGGGCCTGAGGCCTAGAATCCATGGGGTGGAAAAGCTGGGCATGGTAACATGTGCTTGTAATCCCAGTGCTGCGAAGACGGGTGGAAGCCTTGGGCTTGCGGGCCAGCCATCTTAGACAAATTGGTGACCCCAGGCCCCAGGGAGAGACTCTCCAAAATAAAAATAAATATAAAATAAAATAAATAAAAATAAAGGTGGATGGGTCCTAAGGAATGGCATCCAAGGTTGTTCTCTGTCCTCCACACACATGTACATATGTACTCCCCTGCACATACAGGATCACGCCCACACGTAAAAAGAAGTACATGGCCACGTATGTAGATGGTGGGGTCCAGTGTCTTCATGGATGTGGTCTTTCACCTGAGCACTCTCTGTCATTCTGATGTTTCCCCTGACACTCCAGTGGTCCTCACATCACAGCATGGGGCATTGATACTGCAAGGAAGGGGCGCTTCTGTGGAAAAAGAGAGACTGGCTACAGAGTGTGTCCTGGAGGAGGAGAAGTGCTCAGTCCAGAGAAGATAATCAAGAGCAGAAGAGAAAGAGGAGAGAGGAGTGAGGCTCAAACAAGAAGGCACTGGGAGGGTTGAAGACACCATCCAGAGGTTGGCCCAGCATCCAGAAAGACACATCCCCTTGCTATGGACTGGAACCAGGCACCTGTGGGAAGAGGCCCTTGGTGCAACTCCAAGCTCCCATCTCCACTTGAGTGATGGAGAACTAGCCTCTGACCCCGCACAGCAGCTGCTGCAGACAGCCCCCAGAATATTTCCACCAACCGAAAGGCAGAGACTCCCTGTGCTTTAAAGACATTGGGTCACCATCTAACTCACCCAGCCTGGATCACTGCCATATGCCATGGCCCTGGGATTCTGAAGCAGGTGGGGAAGGAAAGTCCCCTGTGTATACTTCACATTTGACAGGGCAGAGCCTGTCAAGGCAAGGCGTCCCTCCATGCAGGACCTCAGCGTGAGGAGCATGTTCCCTCGTAATCTCTCTTCTTCCCTCTCTCCAGCACCAGACCAGCAGCCCTGGGCCAGCCACTGCCCCAGCAGCGATTGCCCTTCCTGGTACACAGTAAGCTCTTGATAAATCTAGGGCTCATGGTCACCTTCATTCTCTTACCAAAAGCACTGGGGAGGTAGAGGTAGGAGGATCTCCTGGGCTCACTGGCCTCTCTGCCTAGACTAAGTAGTGAACCCAGGGCAGCGAGAGCAGAGTCCCTGTCTCAGAAGGAGGTGGACAGCCTGAGTATGACACCTAGGTTTTCCTTTGGCCCTAAAATGTACACACACATACAAACATGCACACACACACAAACATGCACACACACACATTTTTTTCCTTGCAAATTCATCCCCTGGAAACACACATACATTTTTAAAAAGACTTTATTCTGTAAATTAGCATTAAAACAGCATTCTGGTTAATAAAAGCAGAAAAACAAGATGAAATATGCAGCGCCTCTGGGAAAACCTTCTAGCTGGTGTTCCCTGTCAGCTCTGACCACTACCCTGCACTGTTACCTTGTCTCTGCTTTCCTGCCTGGGATGTGGGCTTGATTTAGAAAGGCCCAAGAGCCAGTGGCAGTGATAACGGATTTAATACAAGAGGACAGCATAGCAGAACAGCATATAAAACAGGAGTCTCACATGACAGAAATCAGACCACTCTCTGTATTGTCTATTTTCACACTTCCTTACAGTGGAAGTATCAGCCAGCAAATACCTCAGCGATGCTGTGTAAGGAGCAGGTTGTTGTATTTGCTCTGCTCATTTTAAAGGGATGGCTAAAATTCATTACGGACTCTATTTCTTGGGAAAGAGTAGGGCTTGGACTCAACCCTAGCCTTGTCCTCCGGAAGGCCATCTGTCCATGTTAGCCTATTATTCTCAACCTAGGGTCTTCTAGGAAATACCATGTGTCTGACTTGCAGGACAACACTAGAACAAACAAATGTTAATTTAGTGTCTTGTCTCTGTGTATCTAGGTTGCAGGCCAAAGTACAGGTGGAAAGGTTCTCCAATTCCAGGTTAGGTCAACTGCAAACAGAATCTTAGTCTGGCTGATTTAAGCAGAAAAAAACTATTCAGTTTCTTTCAGAATTGCATACAAGGATGGAAAAGCCTGGAAAGTCAGAGCACAACCAGCAATGCTTCAGAGGGTCCCTAAGAGCAGCCTGTCCAGGGCACCCTTGCCCTGACACTGTACTTACACCAGGAACAGCCCCTGCAGTCAACGCCATCCCCCTTCATGGGTTTGAAGGCCAGGCAAGGTGCCTCCAGCCCTGGTCAGATAGCACCAGCTGTCGGAAGTAAGTACCTGGCTTCAGCACCTGTAGTGGGAATGGGAGGTGGGTCTGTCTTGGAACCAGGATTCTTGGCTAGAATTCTAGGTTAGGAAACAAAGTCATTGTCATCATCAACATTGCTATTATCATCATCATAACCAATCTGTCCACAGGCCAGCAGCCAGCAGTGGGTGTGGTGGCTGGTGGGGAAAGAGGAGGCTTGGCCTCTGGGTTCCCACTGCTGATCACACACACAGGAGGTTTGGGCAGCACCAAGACAATGGCTAGCAGAGCAGGAGCCCTTCCATCCAGGAACCCTTACCTTGTCCTTGCTCCTGCCCAAGTGGGTCACTGAAGTTCATTTCCTCTTCAGGAATTTCCCTGCTGGGTGAGCAAAGTCCCATCTTCAAGAACCTGGAGAACAATGCAGGGCAGGTGATGGATCTCAGCCTGAGAGGGGATGAGTCTTAGAGAAGAGCTGAGGAATGTCAGGCTGAACTGGGCCTGGAAGGAAGCTGTTGTGTGTCAGGGCAGAGGAAGAGGAGGGGCACTTTGCTATGAGTAAATCAAGATGTAGACAACAGGGCTCTTCTACCCTCTATCTTGCCGAGTTTCTCCTGCATGTCTCTGGGCTGGCCAGCCTTTTCTGAGTATGATAAAAAAGGAGGGAGGACCTAGACTTAGGTTTGTAGCAAGAAGCCCTTTAGACATTGGGAAAAGTGTGACCATTGGACCCTGTTCCTGCCACTTCTGACTCTGAGCAAGTTATCAAACAGGAGCCTTGATGCCCCAGTCTTAGAGTAAACATGATGGTAGGTTGTGCTTCTGTTGGAGGCAGATTGTAGGTCTGTTGGAGGGTCACAGTGAGCTGACAATGTAAAGTGTTTAGGACCTTAAAAGCACTCTGCAAGGGTTGGTACTGTTGCTGTTGCTAATAATGATACTGACAATGGTGGTGCTGATGATGTTGATGATGATGGTGATGATGATGATGATGGTGATGACGATGATGGTGATGATGATGATGATGGTGATGATGATGATGGTGATGATGGTGATGATGATGATGATGGTGATGATGATGGTGGTGATGATGATGGTGGTGATGATGATGATGATGGTGATGATGATGGTGATGATGATGGTGATGATGATGATGGTGATGGTGATGATGGTGATGATGATGGTGATGATGATGATGGTGGTATGATGATGGTGATGATGATGATGGTGGTGATGATGGTGATGATGATGATGGTGATGATGATGATGGTGATGATGGTGATGATGGTGATGGTGGTGATGATGATGGTGATGATGATGATGGTGGTGGTGATGATGATGATGATGGTTATGATGATGATGATAGTGATGATGATGGTGATGATGATGGTGATAATGATGGTGATGATGATGATGGTGATGATGGTGATGATTGGTGATGATGGTGATGGTGGTGATGATGTTGGTGATGATGATGATGGTGGTGGTGATGATGATGATGGTGATGATGGTGATGATGGTGATGATGGTGATGGTGGTGATGATGTTGGTGATGATGATGATGGTGGTGGTGATGATGATGATGGTGATGATGATGGTGATGATGATGATGGTGATGATTATGATGATGATGATGGTGATGATGGTGATGATGATGATGACGATGATGATGGTGATGATGATGGTGATGATGGTGATGATGATCATGATGGTGATGACGATGATGGTGATGATGATGTCTGATGGTGATGATGATGGTGATGATGGTGATGATGATGATGATGGTGATGATGATGATGATGATGATGGTGATGACGATGATGGTGATGGTGATGATGGTGATGATGATGATGGTAGTAATAGTGATGATAATGGTGGTGAGGATAGTGATGATGATGATGATGATGGTAGTGGTGGTGATGATGACGGTGATGATGATGGTGGTGATGATAGTGATGATGATGATGGTGATGATGATGATGGTGATGGCGATGATTATGATGATGGTGATGATGATGATGGTGATGACGATGATGGTAGTAATAGTGATGATGGTGGTGATGATAGTGATGATGATGATGATGGTGGTGATGGTGGTGGTGATGGTGATGGTGAAGGATCATGTTGACAATGGTGATGATGATGGTAATGATGATGATGGTAGTAATAGTGATGATGGTGGTGGTGATGATAGTGATTATGATGATAATGGTGAAGGATCATGATGACCATGATGATGACAATGGTGATGGTGGTGATGGTTATAGGATGGTGATTATGATGATGGTGATGGCGGTAGTAGTGATGATGATGAGGATGATGTGATGAGAATGATGACAGTGATGATGATGGTGATGGTGGTAGTGATGATGATGAGGATGGTGATGGTGGTGGCAAGGGATCGTGGTGATGGTGAAGATGTTGATGATGATGATGATGATGATGACAGTGATGATGGTGGTAATGGTAATAGGATGGTGATGGATCATGGTGATTATGATGATGGCGATGGTGGTAGTGATGAGGAGAAGGATGGTGATGATGACAGTGATGATGATGATGATTATGAAATGGTGAAGGATCATGATGATGATGATGATGACAGTGATGATAGTGGTGATGGTAATAGGATGGTGATGGATCATGGTGATTATGATGATGGTGATGGTAGTGATGATGATGAGGATGGTGATGATGTGATGAGAATGATGACAGTGGTGATGAAGGTAATGGTGATAATCATGGTGATGATGGTGATGATGGTGGTGATGGAGATGGGGATGAGGATGGTGACAATGATGACAATGATGATGATGGTGGCGAGGTAATGGGGATGGTGATTTTGATGATGGGAGTGATGGTGAAGACTTAAACACCATCAAATGTAAATAACAAGATGCACAGGAGGCACCAAATTAGTATTTGTTCCCTCTCTTCTGATTCCAGTGCCCTCCTTCCCACCCCATGGCAGCAATGTCCCAGCACTGCACCACCCCAGGAACGTGAGCGTATGTGACCACAGCATACTCCACTCATCAGATCTCTGAGCTTAGAATGAAGGTTAAGTGGAAAGGACCGAGATAAAGGTCTCCTCCTCACCTCTCCTGAGCCCTGCAGAGCCCTGAGCTGGGGTCAGTGCTGTCTACTTGTCCATGTCCAACTCATTCCTCACTGTCTGAGGGGTCACTAAAGGGGTGCCACACCTGATACCAGGCTAGGCACATGAGAGGCTACTGAGGCTACTAAGGCTGGCTGCCTCTCTCATCCTCAAGGAGGAGGGACTGTAGAAATATAGTTCCTTTGAGTTAGATGGACTGAGCTGAGCCTCTGGAGGACACCAGCTTGGGCACGCCCAGGCAGGCATAGATCACGCCCGAGTTCCTGGGTCACTCACGGTTTACATGCCTGGTACCCTTTAGCCTCGGCTGCTGGGTATCCTTTCCTCACCTCTCCTTTCAGACTGAGCAGCCCTGAGCCCACCCCTGTGGCCACCCTCCTTCCATCCCCAGCACAGAAGCCCTGTCAGGGATCACTGCAAAACACCATGTGGAGATCTAATCTGGGGCGGGGGCATCGAGCTGAGGCGGAGTGGAAGGGGTCGATGAGAGGAGGAAATTAATGATTAAATAATGGATTCCAAATGCAGCAACTCCAGTGCATTTCCCCACTGCTGGCAGGCAGGCTGCATGCTCTCAGCTTAGCTCCAGGAGACAGGAGTAGGCCCAAGCAGGCAGCGATATGCATAGCATGCACAAGGCTCCTTTAGGCCAGGCTAACACAGTCCGTTTATCAGGAAGGGGGTTCCTGGGGGTCATGGTGACTCCTGATGACAGGTAGGAGCCTGGCTATTTGGAGTGTGGCTGCCAAGTTGGATAAAGAGGAAGTCTTGACTGGCAGCTGATCCACTATGCCTGATGCCACCACCACGTTCATCCCGTCAGGTCGTCATCATCTGGGCTACCCTGAGCTTCGGCTTTTCTGAATCTAGGAAGGACCCCAGCAAGTCCGTCTCCCCTATCCTGACTACCCCCTCATGTGAACCTGCCCTTCCTCTATCAAACTCCTGGTGGGGGAAGACATCCTGTATGGAGATTTCAGTCTTATCTAGAGAAAATTGTATCTCACTATGCCTCAGTTTCCCCAAACATTGAGAACTAGGATGCTCTTGCAACATTCTCCTAGGATCCAGGACTGCCTGGTAGGGAAGGTGCTGGCTCTATGTGGTTTTCCAGCTGCCTGAAGGGAGGCCCAGCCCTGGGACAAGCTCCTGGCCCTCCTTCTCTGGAGCCCCACGTGGAGCCTGAACTTCTCCACACTGAGCCTTTGGCTGCCAATGCTGGAACTTATGCAATTTCCTGACTTGAAGTCTGTTCCCCCACCTTACACCTTCTACCCCAGCCAGTAGGCTGTGTGTGTGTGTGTGTGTGTGTGTGTGTGTCTGTGTGTGTCTCTCTCTCTCTCTCTCTCTGTGTGTGTGTGTGTATGTTGGGAGTGGGGCTCAGAGCCCAGACTGTTGGGAACACAGGCCTGGCCCTCCAACTGTAGCATTGAAAAACATACACCTTGGCTGGAAATCCCTGTGCCATGGTCTTTCGTCTTCTTTCTGTCTTACCCAGAACCTCCCAGAAGGATGGGCTTGAATGTCCAGGAGAATGGAGATGAACAGGCAAGAAAAAAATTCATCTTCAGGTAAGCTGGATTGAGTGATGAGAAGAGAATTTTTTGTGCATAAGCCCAACCATGCAAAATAGATTTGACTCTGGAGTCTGGGACCATTGCTCCCTGCCAGACTCCGTTGAGGAATGTCTGGCCCTGAGGACGTGACATTCATAACCCCAAGAAGTCTGGCCTTTGGAGCAAGGGACAAGGCCAGTACATGGGCAAATTGGAAAGGACCACAGCATCCATGCCTTGTCTGAGCAGTTGAAGCCATCACAGGTGTGGCATGCTTGGGAATGTGCTGGGTCCAGGGCACAGGCACCAAGCAGACATGTCACTCTGCAGGATATGCAGGCAGTAGCCAGGGGAAGAGCTGCCACGCTCTCGCCCTCATGCCTCTCCTTAAGGCTTGCTGTATATCTTGGGACTGGGAACCCATATCCAGCCAAAGTGTCACACCCTGTCCAGCTCTGGGGCATCTCGGGTCCCTTTCATGGGCTTCATTCTGTTACCCTGGAAAGTCAGGCCAAATAAGCCTGTTGCCTTCCTCTCCTTGGGTCCCCACACTACCTCATCCAAGATCCACACACCATCCGGGACTGCGCATGCAAAAGAATGTTAATAAAAACAAGCAATTCAGAAGGTCTGGCAGGCGGTGGGCTGGTCGTGGAGACTGCGCTGTTCCTGGCGGGGAGGCCCAGAAGGCTCTCCTAGGACACGCTCCCCAAGACAAATATGCAGCACAGGCCAGCTCTGTCTTCTGTTTTCAATGGTGGGCCATCCTGGCCGGGAGGGGCAGGGACACCTGGATGGAGGTGTGGGGGTGGTAGCCATGGGATTGGGTACTGCTGGTTCGGGAAGCTCCCCAAGGGTGGGCATCTGGGGTAGGCGATGTAAGCTCATGGGACAGGAATTTTCTTCGGCTTTGTCCCCTGCCTCGTCTCAAGCTGTCAGCTCCCTCTACGCTCCTAGAGCTCAAACAGGTATCTCCTGACTCCAACATGATATCAATCACAAAAGGCCACAGTTGTGGCACAAATGGGGAAAAACACAAAAATCAAAAACAAAACTTAAAAGCATTAGTTCTCTGGTTCTATGAAGATGAATTTTTTCCCAAAGGGAATTTAATTAAAGACAGAAAAAGACCAATATAAAACCAAGAAATTACACACACACATGTGAAAGTGTCATGCAGGCCCTGGAGTCCCAGCCTAGAAGAAGGGGAGCCTGGGCCCAGGGTCCTAGATTCCCCAGAAACAGGCCTGGGCAGGGGACATCACTGTCCCCATGGGCTTGGAAGGCCCAGGGGCTCTCAGCCCTGTTCGGGAGTGACCCTTCACCCACCAGGGAAGCCCTGCTTGTTGTGGGTGCATACTGATGGTCTAGACCCAGGTGTAACCCTGGCTGTCCATCAGGGATGTGAGTTTTCACTCCCATCTACAGGATGGTGAGCCCAGGGTTCCCCAAGTGGTGACCAAGGCTCAGGTCACCATCTTTGCTCACTTTAGACGTGCCTAATACCCACCCCCTCTCAATTTTTTAATTTTTAAAGGAATTTGATGAAACTTTCTTACTCCAAATCAGCCCCTGGCATCGTGGTCAGCAACTCCCCACCATTTACATAGCCAGAACCAGCACAGTGCGGCTTCAGATGTAGTAAGCCCCCTCCTCAAATTCCTTATCCCCCCTTCCCTTCTCTCTCCTGACCCCAGTCTTTTCAGATGTGGGCACTCTGGTCTGTCCTTTTCTGGAGCCCTTACTCCTTGAGAGTTGGTCAGCCTGGCCGGTGGCTCATCTCTGTCACCAAGAAGCACAATTCCCAGGGCTTTGATGCCAACTCTAGGGGCCTCAGCTCTGGGCACATCTCCTCCTAGACAGTTCCAGATTTGCCATGGGCCCAAACCAGGCATAAACAAACGAATGAATGAATGAATGAATGATATGACATGAATAGCGAGGTCCTATCTGGATTCCACAGACCAAGACCTTTTCCTGATGGCCAGGCAGAACCCCTTGTTCCCTAGTCACCCTTCCCTGTGAATCTTACTGTTACTGCACACATCCTTCCTGAGCCTTTTGCTTCCTGTCATTTATATCCATGCCTGGCACACTGCATCAGGTCAGCAGCTGTCTGAGGAATCAGTGATGAAGAAGGGTCTCTGAGGCTGGAACCCTCTCTCTACCTTTCATGTCCAGGCCCCTCATGTCTAAGCTCACAGTCTTCTTCCTCCCTTCTCCCATCACCCCCAAGCTAAGATTTCCCTGGCTGCATTTTCCTTAAGACTCTCACCTACCCTGGGGTTCTGTGCCCTCCACTTCAGTATCATGCCTGGCTCTCGACAAACAACGTTTGTATGAACCCACAGAGGCCTGCTGAACAGTGACTTAGTGGGTGGCTGTTTTTCTCAGCACCTCTGGACATCTGTCTGGCTGCACAGCAGTTGCTGTCTATCACAAGTCCTTCTTCTCCTTCCAATGTTCTTAGAAATTTCTTTTTGCTGGTGTAAGAACAAAAGATTTCATTTCTACTTGTTGCTTGGACTTCTGAAAAATTTTTGAATTATATTATATATATTTTATTCGTTTACTCGTGTGTGTGTGTGTGTGTGTGTGTGTGTGTGTGTGTGTATGATGTGTCTGAATGTGTGAGTTGGGGGTGGATGAATGCCCACGATACTCATGGAGGTCAGAGAACAACTTATGGGAGTCAGTTCTCTCTTTCCACCACTTGGGTACCAGGGATGGAACGCAGGCCATTAGTCTTGGTGGCAAGTGACTTTACCCACTGAACCATCTAGCCAGCCTCTGGAAGACAAATTTTCTCTGTTTAAGTTCCATCTCTCACCCACTGAAGGCGCTGGGTAGTGTCAGTCAGCACAGGCCGTGTTATGACATAGTGACAAACAAACCTCTCACATTAGTGACTTTACATAACAATGAGCAGGGTGACTGTCCGGGGCAGGGCCTCCCCTGTGATATCTTTGTGTGTGTGTGTGTGTGTGTGTGTGTGTGTGTGTGTGTGTGTGTATTCGGGTAGGTGCATTTATGTGTGCAACTGTGCCTACACATGTGTGCACATGCATGTGAAAGCAGGATGTAAAACTCAGGTGTCATTCCTCAGGTACCAGCCATCCACCATGCTTTTTGAGACAGGGTCTCTCATTGGCCTGGAACTCAACAAGTACTCACCAAGGTGGGAGCACAGGTGGGAGAGGGCCAGAGACAGTCAGGGACAGCTCAGAAATGAAGCACCAGCTCTCTGAGAAGCACCTGACCAAGATCCTGAGGGACACAGGCCCTGCAGGGTGGGAGGTGGGGAGAGTAACCTCCCAGGAGGAGCACAAGCTCCCAGGAGAGTTATTGACGGGCAGTAAGCACTCGGGGAAGGGGCTCTTGGGTGTTGCTGGTGCAGAGAAAGCTTGCAAGGCTGAAGCAGCCGGCCAGGGGCAGAGGGTGGTATTGGAAGTCTCAGACCGTGACAGCATTCTTCGAGGTGCCATCAATATATTGTCCTAATAACTGCCACTTGCTACTTTGCTGTGTTTTATTTTAGAGATGCTTCATTTATTTTGGTTGAGATGGAGTCTCTCTGTGTAGCCCTGATTGGCTGGAACTCCTTGGGTGAACCAGGCTGACCTTGAACATGCAATGATCCTCATGCCTCTGCCTCCCAAGTGCTGGGATTACAGGCACTGGTTGGCCACCACACCCAAGGTTCCCTTGTTTTTTTCTTTAAGGAAAAACTTCTCTCTTCTCTTAACTTTCAAGCCTTATCTACCTTAGCTAGGCTTTCAAGAACCATTCTTTCCCAGTAGTTTCAATCAGCACCTACCCACACACACCTCTACTTAGATACATACATACAAGTATATAGGTAGGCACAGGTGCATGAACACAAATGTACACAGACATACATTATATCTAGAAGCAGGAATGCACACAAATCACAAATGTGCACACATGCACACACAGAAAGACACACAAGCACACACATATATAAGCAAATACACACATTTATACGGACAAATGCACACACATTGTATACAGACACAGGCATACAGGCACACACTCACATGTACACATGCAAAGTACATCCTTCTGATGGACAGGGCATACCATGAACAGGGCCCTGACTCCTTTGTAGCCTCTGGGGAATCCCAGATTTCTTGTCCTCTGTGACAGGGAGGGATTCCACCAGCACTGTGGAATAGAAGACATCCTTGTCTGGTCATTTGGATAAACACTCTAGTGAAGCATCTGACAGAAAGAGGAACAGTACTTAAAGCTGAGTGGAAGCATGTTCGGGTGAGGCAGGACCTTGTGTGACATGATTAGAGCGTGACAAAAGCAGCCCTGAAAGAAAGCCTGAAATTGTTCATCTGAGAGGTGTTTCCAGGAATCATCAGTAATGATAAGAGATGAGGAGTTGAGGGTAGACAGTGAAGAACAGTCAGTGGAGAACAGATAATGGAGAGCAGACCGTGGAGAGCAGACAGTGGGGAACAGATAATGGAGAGCAGACAGTGGAGAGCAGACAGTGGAGAACAGTCAGTGGAGAACAGACAGTGGAGAACAGTCAGTGGAGAGCAGACAGTGAAGAACAGTCGGTGGAGAGCAGATAGGGGAGAATAGACAGTGGAGAGCAGATAGGGGAGAGCAGACAGTGGAGAACAGACAGTGGAGAGCAGACAGGGGAGAGCAGACAGGGGAGAACAGACAGTGGAGAACAGACAGTGGAGAACAGTCAGTGGAGAACAGTCAGTGGAGAACAGACAGTGGAGAACAGTCAGTGGAGAGCAGATAGGGGAGAGCAGACAGTGGAGAGCAGATAGGGGAGAGCAGACAGTGGAGAACAGTCAGTGGAGAGCAGATAGGGGAGAGTAGACAGTGGAGAGCAGATAGGGGAGGGTAGACAGTGGAGAACAGACAGTGAAGAGCAGACAGTGGAGAGCAGACAGGGGAGAGCAGACAGTGGAGAGCAGACAGTGCAGACAGTGGAGAGCAGATAGGGGAGAGCAGATAGTGGAGAACAGACAGTGGAGAACAGTCGGTGGAGAGCAGACAGGGGAGAGCAGACAGTGGAGAGCAGACAGTGGAGAGCAGACAGTGGAGAGCAGACAGTGGAGAGCAGACAGTGGAGAGCAGACAGTGGAGAGCAGACAGTGGAGAGCAGACAGGGGAGAGCAGACAGGGGAGAGCAGATAGTGGAGAGCAGACAGTGGAGAACAGACGGTGGAGAGCAGACAGTGGAGAGCAGACAGTGGAGAGCAGACAGTGGAGAGCAGACAGTGGAGAGCAGACAGGGGAGAGCAGACAGTGGAGAGCAGACAGTGGAGAGCAGACAGTGGAGAGCAGACAGGGGAGAGCAGACAGTGGAGAGCAGACAGTGGAGAGCAGACAGTGGAGAGCAGACAGGGGAGAGCAGACAGGGGAGAGCAGACAGGGGAGAGCAGACAGGGGAGAGCAGACAGTGGAGAGCAGACAGTGGAGAGCAGACAGTGGAGAGCAGACAGGGGAGAGCAGACAGGGGAGAGCAGACAGGGGAGAGCAGACAGGGGAGAGCAGACAGTGGAGAGCAGACAGGGGAGAGCAGACAGTGGAGAGCAGACAGTGGAGAGCAGACAGTGGAGAGCAGTCAGAGGAGAGCAGACAGTGGAGAGCAGACAGGGGAGAGCAGACAGTGGAGAGCAGACAGGGGAGAGCAGACAGGGGAGAGCAGATAGTGGAGAACAGACAGTGGAGAACAGTCAGTGGAGAGCAGACAGTGGAAAACAGTGGTATCTGTTATGAAGTGCCAAGGCAGGTGTGTTTAAAGGAGGCAGAGGTCAGGAGTGGCTGTATAGAGGATGAAGTTGAGGTGGAGCTTGAAGGCTAGGCAAGAGTAAAAATGAGGCAGGAGAGGTGTTCAAGACAAAGGAAATAGCAAGAACAGTATCATTCCCCCAAGGCTCAGGGAGCATCATAGAATAAGGCCCCAAAGGATGTCAGAGCTGGAGAATGGGAAAGGGTGCTGTGACATGCTGCCTTCTGGACATCACATGGCCTTTGCACTCCTGAATTCACTGAAGCTGAGGTTATCTGCATAAGATCAAGCCAATAAGTTCGAATCAACATTCCAGCAGAAGGCATAATTGGACTCAATAGCTTATAAAAAATAGGAGAGGACATGAAGGTGGGAGAGGGGTATATTGGGGATTACCCAGGGGAGTGGAAGGGGAGGGTTTGGCTGGGTATGTTCAAGATACATTGCATACTTGTATGAAATTGCCAAAGAATAAATCAAAGAAAGATACAAAAAGCAAAAAAGATGAGGGGGTGGTGATGTACACATTTAATCCCAGCACTCAGGAGGCAAAGGCAGGGGGATCTCTGTAAGTTCAAGGCTAGCCTGGTCTACATAGTGAGTTCCAAGCCGCCTGGAGCTACAGGAGACCTTGTCACAAAAGACCAAAAATAAAAATAAAAAGGCAAAAAGGACCAGGTCCCAATGGTGAGACACAGGAAGACTAGAATATAGGAATGAGTCATGGCTGGAGGATTCTTCCAGGTAGACATGGGAAGGGAAAGAGTGAAAGCCCAGGTCCTATGCAACAGCTCTGTGCATGGTCTTGAAGTAAAGGGAGTAGTGGTGAGACCAAGGAGGGCTTCGGGAGGAAAATGTTGAGAAGAGTGTATGGACACTGACCTTGAGGTCCCTGTGAGTCACTTAGATGAAGTAAGGTGGAGGGCTTTGCACACAACTCTGAGGTTGGAGGTGCAACATTTAGGACACATGTGAAAACTCAGAACTCACCTACTTTGGTGCACAGAGATAAATAAGGTTAAAGTCCACGAGACACTTGAATGAAAATGTCTTAATGAAACCCATCATATGTATGATAAATATACCAATAAGAAAAACTTTACAAGAGCCAGCCCTACTGGATAGGTTTCATACTACTAGAAGGTTCTATGTATAATGCCAGGAAAGAAAAATCATCAACAATCTTACCCGGCTGTGAATCCTGCAAGCTATACTCACTGTCCTGGTGAGATGGCCTCTTGGTGCAATAGTGGCATAAATGCTATTGGAGTAAACAACCACTTTCTGCTTAGCTTTAAATCTTGCTCCACAAAACAGAATGCATGTCTGGTTCTGTTAACTGGGCCAAGAACTCCTAGCAGGCTATTCATAGGCCCCAGGAGAGAGCCTAGTACTACTACTCTGCTACATGGATATAGTAATAAACTTCCCCTTGAATTCTCACCTTTATACCCATAAATCAAAGCATTTCTCAGCTCTCATCAGAGAAACTTCTCTTTGCAGTACACAGTAATTAATTGAGAACCACAGATCATTAAGGTGCAGAGAATAAGAGATTGTAGACCTCCACAAAGTGTTCAGATTTAACTGGGCCATGTAAATCATATCTCTTCCACACAAAGCTCAGGTGTCATGGCAGAAGATGGGGCAGAAAGATAGTCAGAACCAGAGGGAGTAGATATCTATAGAAAAACTGAATTTACTAGACATGACAGTACAGCTGCACACATGAACTCACCATGGTTAGAACTGCATGCATGAGACCTGTGCAAGATCAAGCCAGCCAGAACTCCAGCATGGATAGGGGAGGGGTCTCCTTCTGTGAGGAGCTATTGGCAGTTGGTGGCTTCTGGGAGAGGTAGAGGCACTTTCTTCAATGATGGGGTCCCTGAGAGGCTACCCATGCTCCTGTTGAGTGTCCTACACACGTGTACATACTGACAACAGTAAATGGACTCAGTAGTTATTGAAAAAAGAGCACCTGGAGGTGGGAGGGGAAAGTGGTAAAGATCTGGGAGGGGTCAGAGGAGATGGAATGGGAATGGATTTGATCAAAACACAGTATGTGCACTGATAAGTGTGACATTCTCAAACAGTAAGAGATTATTGAAAAATATATAAAAGACAAAAGTCACTGTTTTAGAGGTCAGGGTCAAAGCCATGAAACCAATTAGAACACCATGAAGAAATGAGAGTAAAGGTGACTGAGTGAGGAGATAGGGGATGTGGAGAAACACTTGACAGAGGGAAAGTAGACACCCATGAACAGGCTGCACTCAAGAAACCCAAGCAGAAGGTCTCCAAGGAAAGAGGCAAAGAATAAAAGAAAATCCTGCAGAATCAAGGTGGAGGAAATCGCAGAATAAAGACCAGAGCAGAAGGGATCTTGGTGTACTGTGGAAGGAAGCCTGAGGGAAGGAGCTGGGCGGATTCATGTTCTGTCTCCCTCCCAGATATCTTTCTTCTGATATTGGGAATTGGGGCATTGACAAAGGGGAAACATGAATGACCGAAAATGTTTATTCCAACATAGAGAGGAAATGGGTGTGGGGTTGGAGAAATGGTTCAGCAGTTAGGATCACTGACTGCTCCTGCAGAGGACCCAGGTTCAATTCCCAGCACCCACATGGCAGCTAACAACCATCTCTAACTCTAGTTCCAGGAGATCCAATGCCTTCTTCTGACTTCTGAGGGCATTGCAGGACAGGGGTGCACTTACACACATGCAGGCAATACACTCATACATATACAACACACTCATACACACATAATAAAAATCACAAATAAAGGGCTGGAGAGGTGGCCTAGCGGTTAAGAGCGCCGACCGCTCTTACAGAGGACCCGGGTTCGATCCCCAGCACCCACATGGAGGCCGAGAACCGTCTGAAACTCCAATTCCAGGAGAACTCCAGTTCCAGGGGAATCCGAGACCCTCTTCTGACCTCCGCGGCACTGCACGACACGGGTGCACAAACCTGCATGCAGACAGTACATTGATACACATACAGAAATAAATAAAATTAAAAAAAAATTTTTTTTTAAAAATCACAAATAAATATTTTTAAAAATAAAAATAAGGAAATAAGATTTTATTAATTTTATTTTTTAAATCTGTGGGGGTTTTGGGGGGTTTTGTTTGTTTGTTTTTTGGTCTTTTTGAGACAGGGTCTCCCTGTAGCCCCAGCTGTCCTGGAACTCGCTCCGTAGACCAGGCTGGCCTGGAACTCACAAAGATCCACTTGCCTCTGAATCCCAAGTGCTAGGATTAAAGGCGTGTGCACCACCACACTCAGCTTAAAATCTGTTTTTTAAAGAAGCATACAAAGTGATAGATCTCATTTTGGAGCCTTCATACATTGCCTTTGCTGACCCCCTTCCTGCCACTGGCTGTCCTCTTCCCTCCCATTCCACTTTCAGGTCATATATTTTTCTAGCGTCCCTTTTCCCCCATTCCCACCTCCATTAAGATCTCCTTCCCTGGGGCTGGAGAGATGGCCTAGTGGTTAAGAGCGCCGACCACTCTTGCAGAGGACCCGGGTTCAATCCCCAGCACCCACATGGCTGCCAAGAACCATCTGAAACTCCAATTCCAGGAGAACTCCAGTTCCAGGGGAATCCGACACCTTCTTCTGACCTTCTCGGCATTGCACGTCATGGGTGCACAGACTTGCATGCAGACAGTACATTCATACACATACAGAAATAAAAAAAAAAAAAGATCTCCTTCCCCACCCATGGTTCTTTTTCTAGTTTTATGACCAATACTGATAGCACTCCCCCATAATAGACATAAAAAAATTAAAATTTGGAATCTACATATGACAAGAAACATGCAGGATTTGTATTTCTGAGTCTGGGATATTTCACTTCTATTCTAATTTGTTTCTCTACTGCTGTGATAAAGCACTGACCAAAACCAACTTGGGGAAGAAAGGGTTTATTTCACTTTACAACGCCCAGGTCATAACCTAATATCAAGGAAATCAGGACATGGATGCTAGGCAGGAGCCTGGAGGCAGGAACTGAAACACAAACCACAGAAGACTGATTGATGCTTACCAGCTTGCTCCTCTGGCCTGTACTCAGCCTGCTTTCTTATACAACCAAGGACTACCTCCCCAGGGATGCCACCACCCACCGTGGACTGGGCCCTCCCACATTATTAAATAATCAAGAAAATGTCTCACAGACATGCCCAGAGGCCAGTTCTAGAGAGGAAAACTCTCAGTTGAGGGTTCCTCTTCCTAGGTGTGTCAAGTTGACAATTGATACTGTTCAGCACAACTTAATATAATTGTTTTTGGTTCCATTCATTCTCCTGAAAATGCTACGATTTCATTTTTCTTTATAAATGAGTACAAGCCCATTGTGTATATGGACCACATTTTCTTTATTCTTCTGAAATAGGATTTATTTTCAGCAGTACTAAGGCCTCATGCATGTGAGGTAAGTTCTCTACCACTGAGCAACATCCCCAGTCCAGAAGCATGATTTTACGTAAATAAATACATACACATACATGAGAGAAAGCCTGGACTGGGACAGCAAATTTAGGATTAACATTTGTCTCTGTAATTTATCTAGCTATATGACCTTGGGAAACTATTTAACCTTTTCAGGCCTTTGTCTCCTCATCTATAAAAATGAGAAAATAATACCACTTTTAGGATTTCTCTGAGAAGTAAATAGTGCTTAAATGGTGTCCACTGAGTGCTTAAGTTAGCTAGAGTGCACCCATCCATTTTGCATCCTGTAAAGGACACCCTGCTAAGGTGAAATGTTGTGGTTTAGATGATGTCACAATACTTAGACGTTTCTCAAGCCCAAATATTCAGAGGTTTAGGATTTGGTACCCTTGAGGAAAACAGAGAAGACATAGGTTCATGAAATTAAATAATTAGAACTTATCACCTTTCATGATGTCAGGTTCTTGATTTCTCTGTTTACTAGAAATTACAGTTCAGAACAATATTCAACCTACCTACCTCCTCTGTGTATGACCTAAATGTAGGAAAAAAATATATAGTCTCTGAGAATCTTAACCATTCAACCCTCATGTGAGTTTGGTCTTCATGTTTGTGTTCCTTTCATGATCCACATGGAAAGTACTTTCAGCTCAGAGCTGTCTCTGTGAAACCTGGGAAAAGCAAATACAAAAATTTGAAGAATAATTATTCAGCCAAATAACACTAAACCTCTATAAGGAAAAATCCTCTGGAGATGTAATGCAGGAGGAAAAATTACATCAGGCAGGAGCAAGAGTTAGTAAATAAAACAAGCAATTGTATTAGACTCCCCCCAAAAGATAATATAGAACTAGCAGGTAATTAGAGTAAATTAAGAGTTTTAATCATCAGAGACTAAATAATAAGAAAATAACAAAATGCTGTGGCACACACTTTTTATCCCAGCTCTCTGGAGGCAGGAGTAGGGACATCTTTTGTCCCAGCTCTCAGGAGACAGGAGCAGGTAGATCTCTGTGAAATTGAGGCCAGCCTGGTTTCCATATTGAGTTCCATGGCTACAGGGAGGCCATGTCTTAAAAACAATCAAACAAAAAGACAACCCCGCCCCAAAAAAGGGAGAGGCCAAATAAATTCTAAAAGAAGGCAAACAAGACTTCTACAAGTGAAAAAAAAATGGAATCATCAAAATTAAAAACTCAGTGACTAGGCATATTAAAGACAGATAAAGAGAGAATTAGTAAACTGGAAGTCCAAAGAATATTATAGATATTGAAAGATGGAATGGAAAAGAAATAGAAAATATGAATACCAGCTTAAAAATATGTCTAGTAGCCAAATACAATGGCATGGCTATATTCATAGTATTTTGGAGGCCAAGGTGAAAGGATCACTTGATCCCAGGAAGTCAGCCTGTTCCAAAGCTAAGATCAAACTACTAGCATGGGCTATTGGAATGGCTCAGTGGCCTAGGTTTCTTGAGACACTGGGTTTTATCTCTAGCGAAACAAATAAACAAAAGATAAATATGGCTTGCAGAATGAGAAAATGAGAGTGGGGGTAGAGCCAATGAGAAATGCCCCCACAGACTCGTATTTGAACACTTGTCCCCACGTGGCAGTGCTACTGGAAAGATTATGGAACTTTTAGGTAGTGGAGCCTTGCTGGAGGAAGCACATCCCTGGGGAAGACCGTGAGCATTTATAACCTCACCTCACTTGCACTTCTCTTTCCCTCCTTTGAGTTTGCAGCTGGAGATGTGCAACTCCAGTCCTCTCTGCTTCCTGCTCCAGCTGCCGTGCTGCCATTCTGGGCTCTCTGGCTGCAGCCATAAGCCAAAATAAACTCTTCTACTTTTGGTCCTAGTGTTTTAATCACACAAACAGGAAAGTAACTGATAAATGACTAATAAAGGTTCCTGAGTGGAATAACAGTAAATAAGGACAGGGATTATTGTGAAACAATAAAGACCCCCAAGAAACTTGCTTCATATAAAATGTGCATCCTCCATCCTACTGCAAAGATACATGCACAGCCATGTTTATAGCAGCTCTCTTTACAATAGCGAAGAGCTGGAACCAACCCAAGTGCCCCTCAACTGACGAGTGGATAGAGAAAATGTGGTATATCTACACAATGGAATTCTATGCAGCAGTAAAGAAAGATGATATCATGAAATTTGCAGGTAAGTGGATGGAACTAGAAGATATTATGTTAAGTGAGTAACACAGTCCCAGAAAAACAAACAATGAATGGTCTCCCTCATCTGTGGATGCTAGCACCAAGTATTTAATTCTAAGGCAAATTGAGCAACATTAATGCTATATTCCCCACACAAACGTGCTCTTATATTAGGAATCCCTAGACAGGTCCTAAAACTAACCTACCACTTATTTTCAGACTACAGATTTTTGGTATATGATGGTGGACATGTATACATATTACAGGGAAACATGAAGTTAAAATGGAAAAAGCTGAATCAAGAAATATGATATGGAAATAGCAGTTTGTTTTCCAGAAGATACAATTTTAGTACAGGTGTGAGGTATCAGGCTGGTGTAACTTAGCCTTTCTGGGTGCTTAATGACCATACTTAATGCCCATACCAATTTGGCCGAGGGACCTAAGGGATAACTTTGTTCCTTACCCTCAGAGGTCAACTAAGTCTCAGGGGAATGTGCATGGGGGCATATCCTGAAATGTCCTGCAAATGTGAGTCACCAGTCTTCCCTGTGCGGGGAGGTCTTAGAGATCCACTGATGGGACTCCAGCCAGTGTCCTCCCTATAAAGAGGAAAGTCTGCTCAAGCTTCAAAGAGAGAAGTCTGGTCTAGTAAGGCCTAACTGTGTCCTCGAGTGGATGGAACTGGTGGCTGAAAAACCAAAAGGAGCCAGAGGCTACCCCTCCCCCCAAAAAAAGACCCGAGTGACCCTTGAGGACCAGATCTTCAACTGACCTTGAGAAAACAGAAACCTTGGTTAATCTGGACTGACTGTGGCCTTAAGCATCCAAAAATGAAAGTATAACCAGAAATAAATAATAAGGTCTGAGAAATTGTATTTCAGATACAAAACTTGAGAATCCTTCAAACCTTCAATGCCAGATGGGGACTACGGAGATGCCCAGTGGGTGGACTGAGTGGCTACTGGGATTTCAGCCTCTTCAGAGTGTAGACTGCTGTTATTTGACTACCCATGCTGTGTCATGAGACCAGTGCAGGAAGATCAAGACAGGACACACGCTTGCTGGACCTCATTTGGGTGACCATGGTGGGGAGGGACCCCAGTGTGAAGCACAGGGCAGGATTGATGGTTGTTTGGGCTTGCCAAGGAGGAACCTTCAAGCACTTCCTTGGGGAAAACATGACATCTTTTGGTTTATTAAAAAAAAAAAAAAAAAAAAAAAAAAAAAAAAAAAAAAAAAAAAAAAAAGATTATATTTAACAGTTAAAAATTTTTGTAAAATAATATTTTCTCTTTTTATTGATACATGCTACAACCATTCATAATTTATCCTTATTAATCCTATGGTGTGTTCTACCATATAGGAAATACTAATATTCATATTCAGAAGAAAAAAAGAGGAGAATGTAAAGTTATACTTCTTTTTACACTGCAGCACTCCTATGTTAAATGTAAATCTCTTAAATGTGCTTGGAATTAACCTATATGTTTATTTTCAGATTTTGTAACTTTGATTTAGTGTGGAGTGTATGTCATATTTTGAATAATGTAAAAATTAATGGGAACAACAAAAGAAGAAAACAAACCTTAAATAGAAACTGGAACCAAAACGTAAACCTGATGCACCGAAAAGGTTATAGAAGACTGAGAAAAAGAATGCAAGGACAGGAATTGTGAATATGCCAGAATCATGAGCTCTGACGGGGGGGAGGGGATGAGGGGTAGGCATGGTTGGGGGAATGAGTCTAAATTTTGATTAAAAAATGTTGTAGGAAATGTGCTCAATAAAAAAAAGGTTTTAATAAAAATAAATGAATAAATAAATAAAATGTGCATCCTCATATACAAGACACAAAGCTCCCAAATGGAATATTTTAAAAATTCATATTTGCATGTTGTTAGCTTATAGACCCTCTAGTTACCTCACTTCCTCTCTCCAAGAAATCAGGCCATGTCCCTTGAAACTCTCTTTGGGATAGAGTTGATAAAGCGTGATGTGGCCCCACGACCTCCTCCTGCCCCTTGTAGCTTCAAGCAAGCTCAAGGCAATATTGAATTTTAATTTGACTCTTTTCTTAAAAAACAGTTTTCATTTATTTTCTTTTCTTTTTTTCACATAAATTTATTTTATTTTTTTTTTAACAAATCTAGACCCATGTTCCCCCCCATTCCCCCACCCCACCAGAGCTCATGCATTCTGCCAAACATGTTTCATCTCTTTCTCAGTCTTTCTCAATATTCTCCATGAGGAAGTTGACTGTTTTGAACAGAAGTTAACTACTGTTTCACGTCAGTTCTTTCGACTGCCGTCCTTTCTGTTTTTTTTTTGTTGTTGTTTTGTTTCCAATATGCATTCCTCCCAACTGCTTTGGACAAAAGCTCAGGGGGGGCCCTGCCACAAGAAATTACTTACAACTAGGTAATTGGCCATAGCATCCACAGATGAGGGATACCATTCGTCGTTTGTTTTTCTGGGACTGTGTTACTTCACTCAGCATGATGTCCTCTAGCTCTAGCCATTTTCCTGTAAAGCCTGTGATGTCGTCTTCTTTTTTTTTTTTTTTCTTATTTTATTTTATTTTTTTTTTTCTGTATGTTGTATCAATGTACTGTCTGGCATGCAGGTCTGATGCACCGTGTCGTGCAATGCTGCGGAGGTCAGAGACGGGTCTCGGATTCCCTGGGGAGCTGGAGTTCCCTGGAATTGGAGTTTTAGACGGCTCTCGGCTGCCATGTGGGCGCTGGGATCGAACCCGGGTCCTTGTAAGAGCGGCGGCGCTCTTAACCGCTAGGCATCTCTCCAGCCCCTATGTCGTCTTTCTTTACCACTGATAGACTGCATTTGTGCAGTGTACCACATTTTCTCTATCCACTCATCAGTTGAGGGGCATTTGGGGTTGGTTTCAGCTCCTTGCTATTGTGCGAGAGAGCTGAAAAACATGGCATGCATGATCTCTGTGGTGGGGTGAGTCTTGGAGGGTACATGCCCAGGAATGGTATGGCTGGGTCAGGGTGGCAAGTTCATTCCAAGTCTTCCAAGGGTTCTTCACACTGCTTTCCATAGTGGCTGTACGGACTTTACATTCCCACCAGCAGTGGATGAGTGTTCCTCTTTCCCCACAACCTCTCCGCACTTAGTATCATTGTTTCTTGATCCTAGCCAGTCTTACTGGAGTCAAAGATATATCTTAAAGTGGTTTGATTTGTATTTCCTTAATGATTAGTGATGTTGAACACTTCTTAAGGTGTTCTCAGCCATCTCTAATTCCTCACCTTGTGAAGAAGTCTCTGTCAGTTCTTTGCTCCATCTAGTGAGTGGGTCATTGTTTCTTTTTTCTTTGTTTTTTGAGTAGTTTATATATTCTGTGGAAATCATTGCTTGTCAGATGTTTCTGCGGTGAAGGTTTCCTCCCACTCTGTGGATTTCTCTTCACTTCCTTGATTGTATCTTCTGATGTACAGAAGCTCTTTTGAGTTTAATGAGGTCTCATTTGTCAATTGTCAAATTGGTGTAATTGGCTTTCATTTCCTTTTTCTTTCCTATTGCTTAGCAAGTGTTTTCAAGCACTATATTGAAGAGGAGTGGTGACAGGGGGCGGCCTTGCCGTTCCTACCTTTAAAGGGAATGTTTGTTTTGTCATTTCCCCATTTAGGGATGATATTGGCTGTGGGTTCCTTGTATATAGCTTGATTACATTGAGGATGATTCCCTCCAATCCAATTCTCTCTAGGACTTTAAGCATGAGGGATGCTGATTTTGTCAAAGGCTTTTTCAGTATCAATTGAGATAGATGGTGTGGTTTTTGTCTTTCTTTATTTATGTGTTTGATGATGTTTATTGATTTTCATTGATTGACCATCCCCGCATCTCTGGTATGAATCCAACTTGGTCATGATGGTTGATCTTCTTGTGGTCTGTATGCATTTGCCAGAATCCTGTTTAGAATTTAGAGTTTTGGCATCTGTTTTCATTAGGAGATGGGTCTATATTCTCCTTTTTAGTTGTATCTTTGCCTGGTTTTGGTAATAGAGTGATGCTGCTTCATAGAAAGGAATTTGGAGAATTCCCTCTGATTGTATCCTTCTAAACAGTTTCATGTAATAAGGGTTGTAGGTCTTTTTGAAACTTTTATAGAATTCATTTTTGGTTGGGAGGTTTCTTACTACATCCTCAATTTCTTCATATATTATGGGTCTGTTTAAGCATGCTGATCTCTTCTTGGTTCGAGCTTTAGTGATTCCCAGATTTCAGATATTGTCCATTCTTCTAGGTTTTCAAACTTGGTAGAATTATCGGTTTTTGAAATATTCCGTATGATTTTCTGGGATCTTTTCCTTGTGTTTGTGATATTTCCTTTCATCACGGATTGTATTGAGTTGGAGTTGTTCCTTCTTTCTTTTGTTTAACTGGGCTAGAGGTCGTCTATCTTGTTTATTCTTTCAAAGAACCAACTTTGGATTCATTGATTTTTTGTACTTGTTTCTTTGTTTCTATTTCATTGATTTCTGCTCTGATGTTTTTATTTCTTCCTGTTGTTGCATTTAGGGTTCATCTGTTGTTGCCTCTCAAGTGCTTTTAGCTGTGTAGTGTTAGATCATTCACTTGTGCTCTTTCTGTTTTTCTATGTAGGCAACCCAGGGCATATAAACTTCCCTCTTAAGGACAGCTTTTCAGTTATCCCCATAGGTTTGTTGTGCTGTATTGTCATTGTCATTCAGTTCCCAGTACATGCTTTTTATTCTTCTGTTATCTTCCTTGACTCCTTCATTATTCAAGAGTGCGTTTGTTCGTCTTTATGGTTTCTTGTAGCAGTGCTTCCTTCTTGTTGGTTGTTGGCTTTATTGCACTGTGGTTGTAGAATGCATGAAATTATTTCAATCTTTTTATTGTGGAGATTTTTTTTGTTTTCTCCAAGTATATGTGGTCGATTTGGAGAATTGTTCCATGGGGTACTGAGTGAAGTTGTATTCTCTGGTATTAGGTGGAATGGATATTCGGTAGAGGTCTATGAGGTCCATTTGGGTATCATCTAGTTCAGTTAAGATGTCCTCTCTGTCCTATTCTTTGTCCTATTGACCTATCCAAAGACTCAGTGGGGTACTTGAAGTACCACTATACTGTGTAGTGGGGTTAATCTTTAGGACTTGTTGGTCCTGAGCGAATGTCTTTATAACGTTGGTGCACCGTGTTTGGGGTATATATTCATGTTGTGAACATCTTCTTGGGTGAATGTTACCTTTGATAAAAATGGAAATGGACTTCTTTGCTCTTCTGATTACTTTACTTTGAGTCTATTTTGTTGATATTAAAATAGCACACACCTGCTTCTTTTTTGGTACCATTTGCTTGGAATATTTTCCATCCTTGAATATCTGAAGGGTGGCGTTCTGTCCTTGAAGGTTAAGAGTGTTTCTTGTACGCAATCAGATGGAGTTCTGTTTCCTATCCATAGTCTCCAAGTCTATGTACCTTTTGCATTGGGAATTTAGTCCATTATATTTAAGGGTTATGACTGATAGGTCTGTCGTTGCATATTTCTGACTTGTTATACATTTGTGGTTTGGGTTGAGGTTCTTAATTCTGAGGTTATGATTTTATTGTTCATTATGTTCATGTGCATGGTGGGTGGTCTGCTTTTTCTTCTGTTTTTTGAATTGCTTCAACGTATTTCCTGAGGGTTTGGTTTCTGGACATGTATTCATTTCAACTTGTTTATGTCATGGAAGGTTTTTTCTCTCTCTTGCAATTATAACTCGCACATTTTTGCTGGGTATAGTAAACCCGGGTTGGCATCTATTGTCCTTTAACACTGCGGAATGCTTTGCTCCAGGTTTTCTTGCTTTCTAGTTTGCATTGAGACATCAGTTGTAATTGTAGGTTTCCCCTTATAGGTCACTTGTGTTTTTCTCTTGTGGCTTAAGGATTTTGTTCTTGTTTGGGTTTGTCTAGCATTTTTAATTATGACTTTGGCGTGGTAGAATTCTTTCTGATCTGTCTGTCTGGAATTTTCTCTTGTGCTTATTGTATTAGTACTGGTTTGTCTTTTTAGCTTTGGGAAGTCTTCTTCATTTCTGTTGAAGATGTGTTGTCTGATCCATTACTCATTCTCTTGAGATTTTCTCCTCGTACTCCTATGATGCAGAGAATTGATCTTTTCATAGTGTCCCACAGTTCCTGGTTTTCCACTTTTTGTGTATTTTTAAATTTTTCATAATCTTTCCTTGAGGTTTTTAGTTGTTCTGTGTTATCTTCCAGGTCTGATATTCTTTGTTCTGCTTCCTCCATTCTGCTTCTGAGGCTTTTTCCACTCCTTTCCTCTTGATTGGATGAGTGTTTGATTTCCTTTTTCATTTCCTCTTCTGATTTCTTTAGTATTTCTACTTCTTTTTGGAGCTTCTCAATCTCTTCCTGTAGCTCTTTGCTTCGATGGTTGGTTTCCTTATCTTTTTCAACATGTGACCTTTTCAGTGTTTCCAGTTCCTTCCGGAGTTTGTCATTCTCTCTCTCTCTCTCTACGTCCTTCTTGAGTTCTTCATTCTCTTTTCTTAGTTCTTTGATTTGCTCTTTATAATGTTGTAGTTCTTTAAATATGTTCCCAATTGTGTTTCTGATATCTGTGTCCTGAGCCATCCCTATGGGGATCCCACTGTAGGAATCTTCCATAGGGTTGGTGGAGCTTGATGCGGGATTATTCTGCCCCTTTCCTGTGTTGTCTCTTCTTCGTGTTCTTGGCATATGAGCTTCTCCTTGCCTGTATTCCAGTGTAGGTCCTAAATGCCTCTTCACTGTGTTGAAGGCTTGCTTTGCTTGCCTCCTTCAGATGCCTTCATAATCTTAGTTGGTTGGGGGGGGTGTGGGCGGGCTCTTTAGCCTGTGCCCCGGCATCTGCACTTGCCTGAGCTGGTCTCGGGAAATCTCAGATCAAGACTCACACAGCTCTACCTTTTATACCAGCTGGGAGGATAGCTCCACCCCCACAGCCACAAAAGCCAACCAAGCCAAAGACAACTGGATTAACGGATTAACTAGATGAAATCAATCAATAATCAGCCTTGCTGAGGCACTCAGCTGCTGTCCACCTACCTGCACTTGTCTGAGCTGGTCTCCAGAGGTCTCCTTAACTTGACTCTCATAACTCCTGATATATCGGCTCAGCCAGACTAGTTCACATTGAACTCACCCCTAGCCCCCCTGTCAAATTGTAAGACAAATAAAGTCCCTTTGGTTTCAAGATCTGAAGGGAACTGAGGAACCTACAGGCCCCCACGTCTTCCTTTAAGGCCCTTCATGGCTGCCTATGGCTGTGATGCTGTCTCCCCTGATATTCTGGGAGCTGAAGGCTCTCTCTCCATTCAGGGCCCATATCATGCTATCTACAGCAGTTCTCCCCTAGTCTCCCCCACTTAAAAACCCAGTCACATTTGCCCATGAGGTCATAAAATAAAGCTCCTGATAAAGCTCACCTGAAGGGTAACTTCCTTATTTTCCTCTGGAACTACTTTGATTTCAGCACTACTTTCTTCCAGGCTCCTACTAGAATGCCATACCAAACTCTATTTATAGCATTTAACCACTTTTCTAATCCAAAGTTCCAAAGTCTTTCACATTCCTCCAAAAACAGACATGATGAGTTTCTTCACAACAACAGCCCACTCTCTGGTATCAACTTCTGTATTAGTTATTTTTCTGTTGCTGTGATAAAAACACTGTATGGTTCTAGAAGATTAGAGTCCATCCTGCCTTGAGACATGGTGGAAGAGGTGGCCAGAATGGAAAGCTGAACAATCACATCTTCCGGCAGACAAAACGCAACTGGAAATCTAGCAAGTCTTAAGACCCTCAAAGTCCACCCCAGTGACATGCTTCCTCTGGCATGGCCACACCTCTTAAAGACTCCCCAAACACCCTGTCAACTGGAGATGAAATGTCCAAGCACTTGGAGCCTATGGGGGACATCCTCATTCAAACCACCACAGACACTCTTTGAGATAAAACAGAATATTAAACCTTCCAAAATATTAAAGAAAGTTTAATATTCTTTAAATATGAAAGAAAATGGCAAGTTTAAAATAAGATAATAAATCTAAATGACTGAGAAAGCATAGTAAATGTAAGTTAACTAAAATTTCCAATTTAAAAAGAAAGGTTTCTGGATCTAGAGAGCTGAACACCCACATTAGACAGCTTGAAAGCACCTGCAACTGCAGCTCCCGGAGAAGGAGCCCTTTTCTGCCCCCACAGGCATCTGCAGTCATGTACACATGTCCCCCAACAGAGACTGATAATTTAAAATTTTAAAAATAAGTTTTTAGGTTTATCTATGTTCAATTTCTTTCTTCCTGAGACACAGCCTGTAGTGGGTTTGCATGTGTAAGAAGGGGGGACAGAAAGAGAGGGAGGGGAAGGAGCAAGAGAAAGAGGGACAGAGAGGGCCTGTGATGAGCAGACTCTGGATGCCGCATGAATGTCATGATTTCGTTATATGCACACGTCTTTATAGACCTATTGTGGTATAAAGATGCCCTCTATTTCAGAGTACTTGTGAAGACTAGGTTCATGAAAAGAAGACACAGAAGGGAAGATAGAGTACTTGGACAAAGAGAAAGGACAAGGTTGGCTATCTGTGGAATTTGTAAACTGTATGACTAACTCCAGGGCTGGTCACAATCAATAAATGCTTGTTAACAAATCACTGAGCCTTGAGGATTTCCATGCTCAGCTGTACAAACTCCTGTCTTCTTCAATGTGTCCATCTATAACTTGAAGGGAACAATGCCTGGGTGCTAATCAATTTGACATATGCTACAGTTAGTAATGGGAATAATTCATATAGTAAGTAACAGAATCGAGAGCCAATAACATTTGGCTGGTTCCTGTTAATTCAGTGCCCAAGTCCCAAGGCTTGGAACCTGTGCCTCACATACTGAAGGGTCTTTGCAAATGATCACATTAAGGTCCTCGAGAAGAGGAAATTATTCCAGACTATCTGGGGAGAACAAATGTAATCATGAGGATCCTTTGAAGAGTTAGAGGAGACATGATGACAGAAGCATAGAAAGGTTCGAAGATGTTACATCACTTGCTTAATGGTGGAGGAAGGGTTCATGAGCTGATGGAGCAAGCAACCTCGAGAAATAGGAAAGGGCAAGGAAGCCGATTCTCCCTAGAGCCTCTGAAGAGCAGCCATGTCCACATCTAGTCTAGTGTAGTGTGACTTTTTCTGGGGAAATGTGAACAAACGTCTATTCCCATCAGACAGTGCACCGATGACAGACCAAAGAAATGATTTCACCCAAATGCATCTTGGGGTTATTCACAGGAACATGAGTAACTCAGAAGCAGCTGCAGCATGGAAAAGACCCCCCAGCATGAGGACAGCCTACAAATGTTGCATCCTCCTTGCACAACTTGTAGATAGCTCCGGTGACCTGTCTCCTTTCCTGAGCAGTTGGTTGGGGCTCTTATTACCCCAGAGGAGGCCTTTCTGAATCTTGTATGTTTTGTGAACTCCCTGAATCTTAAGATCCTCCCTCCAGACCTCCAGCAGAGATGTTTTAATTCAGGGGAGAAGCTACACAGCATCTTAATGGAATCCCTTTCGGACTTCTGATCTCCACGGCTATAAGATTTTATATTATTTTTAAGACATTTAGCTTGGTATAATTTGTTACAGCAACCACAGAAAAGTAATACTGGCTGGGATTAAAAGGAGTCTAACAAATAAATTGTTTAAAATGCAAAATCTTTGATATGCAAAAGAAACAAGCAAATGCAGACATTCATGGTGGAGGAAACTGGTGTGCATAAGGCACAGGAATTTTAATTGACTACAAACTTAGTAGAAAACAAATAAGTGGAGATAGAAATGTGCAAATCATCATGAAGGGAGGTCCCATGGGTGCCACACCATCTTTGACATATGGTGTTCACTGTGGGCTCAATGTGTTAAACAGGAAGTTGACAAAAAAAGAAGGGGGAATCCAGATGAGGAGGGATTTGAAGACCACACTTCCAAAGGATAAGAGTGGGCATGAAACTTTCATTCAAAGAAATTAAAGTCTTAAAAGGTGTCAAATTTTCTGAAAGAACATAAGTCATTCTGTGTCATTCTCTGGTGGTCAAATTAAAACCACAGAAAACTTTCAATTTGACTCAAAAAAGAAATCTTGATCCAAGAGATGGTCCCGACATAGAATGGCTTAGGGATTTCTGCTCCTAGATCAGCCTAGACATAGGCTGGAGCATCCTTTACGGTCCTTTCTTGATTCTCAGTGACTGTGTCCTTTGAAAAAGAAATGAATTAAGAATGGAGTATGAGAAAGGACAGATAAATTTTACTTTCTCATGGAGCCTTTAATGCCTTTTAATCTACATCTGTGGAAAGAAAGATGGATGACTAAGAATTCTGGCTCCATGTTGGAAATCTACAATTCTGCAGTGTGAAGGAAAGGAACTTGGGTAGGCTGGGAGGGCAGGAGGGCAGCAAGTTCAAGCCTGGGATAAACATCCAATCCTTTCAGTGAGACTCTGTCTCAAAATAAACAAGTAAAAAGAGAGCAGGGGATGCCTCGGTGGTAAGGTTCGAGGTCCTAAAGTCAATCTTTATATTGTAAAAATCCCTCTTTTACAAAAAACCTGAGTCTTGCAAACCACTCTCCCTCCCACTTTAATGCTCTCAACCCCCCACCAAACAACAAAATCAAAAGCTTGTTATTATGTCTAAGCACTCATCACATTTGATAATATCTAGAATAAAGAAAATACAGCATTTTATATGTCTTGTACCTATGCTCATGGGGAGAAACAGAGACCCCCCCAAATTTGTTGCAATGTTCTCATTAGAGCATAAACATCCTTAATCATGAGAATAAGGATGCCTGCCCTATAACAACTCAGTGCCTGGTATAATCTATACCCATTGCCTCTGGAGCCCTAGTCCTGCTGGGAAGACATGTAGAGACTCCATTCTCAAAGGGACACATGTTCTGGACCCTAGGTATGGCTTGTGACTCTGTCTTCCTCTTGCTGGAGTCCCAATTGTAAGTTCCATCTGCATGGGAAGGAGTCAGGTGAGGGAGGCAGATCAACTTGAGAGTAAATAGCCAAGCAGGCTCAAGACTTTCCCACTTAGTATTGTTAACTTGACATAGCCTAGAATCACCTGAAAAGGAAATCTCAGTTGACTTCAGATTGGCATGGAGGCATGTCTTATTGTTTTAATTTATATAAGAAATCCCAGCCCACAGTGGACAGCACAGTTCCCTGAGCAAATGGTCCTGGGTTGTATAAGAAAGCTAAATAAGCATGCAGGTGGCATGTCCTGCCCCCAATTGCCTGCTTGAGCTCCTTCCCTGACTTCCCTCAGTGATGGACTGTGATCTGGAAACTGAAATAAACCCTTTCTCCTCTAAGCTGATTTGGTCATAGTGTTTGTCATAGAAACAGGATGAAAGCAGAGCAAGGACCTTTTTCTGTTCAGGAAACAAAGGGTCCTGTGCTGATCGGTTCTGTGAGGAGTGCGTGGCTGGTGTGGAGCAGAGGACTCCTTCCTGGAAAGGACTCGAAGCCATGGCTTAGTAGCTTAGGGCCTGCACATGGTACCTCCCACTGCTGCCAACTTTCAGGGAATTTCCACCTCCCATTTGCCCCTCCGTTCACCCTCTGTCTTTGCCCAGTCCCCAGGAAGGGTGGGAAGGGAACTATGGAAATTCCCTTTTCAGGAACACGGGAGTCACAGGGAAGCAGAGCAAAAGGATCACTGAGAAATGAAAGGTTTCCTCGCATCCTCACCTCTTTCATTCCTAGCCAGGGCACTAGAGAGGAAGGGGTACACCAGGCCCACGTGCAGGTGCTGAGTGTCCCCAAGACCTCCAGCCCACCGTCCTCCAGTCTCCCAGGCAGCCTGTCCCCTGGGGAGTCAGAAGGCCCAGCCGACAGCTGGGTTGTGCAATCAGCAGCCCAGATGTGGCTGGGACTCTGGCTTGCAGCAGCTGCCTCTGTCATCACCCACGGTCTATGGCCTTCGTTTCACCCTTGAGCTGTACTCTAGCAACATTCCTGTCCCCATCCAGACAGGCCCCACCCCGCCACCATCCTCCTCCAGTGGCTCTGGAGAACACTTAACGGCTGAGGATCCCAGGCCCAGCCCGGCCGTGCGAGGCTGGGCCTCCACTGAGGGCAGCCCTGCCCCCCAGGCACAAGCTAAGGCCTGAGCTACAAGATCCCAACTCACCCCAAGCTTAGCCGTGCATTTCTTGGTTCCCACGGGAACGGGTTAAGATATAAAGCCTCTTTTTTATTGCCCTGAGGTATTCTAATCAGAATAGTCACTTCCCATTCTGCACCTACCATGACCATTGCTTTCATGAAACTTTGCCTGTGGATCATCGTTAAGCAGCACCATTGATTGTTTGGACTGAGGACTGGCAGTTGGTCGGGCATACAGTGCTCTTAGCCACTCCACATCTTATAGGAGAGCTTGGATCAGCAGACTTATTGCCATTGGGTAAATGAAAAAAATAGACGAAGATTCACAGAAATGAAGAGGAGCAAGGTCTTATGGCAAGTAGCAGCAGAGAAGGCTCAGAGCCCGAAGCCGAGGTATATACTCAGATTCCTCCTCCTCACACTGAACCCTGGTTTCATAATGTGGTAATTCTGGGTAATGGTAGTGGTGGTGGAAGTGGTCATGGAGATGGTGATGATAGTAGCGATGATGGTGGTCATGGCAGAGCTAACACTAAGAACAATGATGATGGTAGTGGTGGTGGTTGGAAGGGGTGGTGGCGGTAACAAGATGGCATGGCCCACTAGTTTGCTTTTGCTGTCATAAAACACAACTCTGACCAAAATCAATTTAGAGACGAAAGGGTTTATTGCATCTTATACTTCCAAGTGACAGTCCATCATTAAAGGAAGTCAGGGCAGGAGCTGAAGCAGAGACCATGGAGGAACACTGCTTACTGCTTTGCTTCCTCTGAGTTACCGTCTTTTTACAGCCCAGGCCCACCTGCCCAAGGATGGCACCACCCAAAGTGGTGGGATCCTCCTGCATTAGTTACCGTTTAAGAAAATATCCCACAGACTTGGCCATGGGTCAGTCCTATGGAGGAAATTCCCCAACTGGGAGTTCCCTCTTCCCACATGAGCTACTTTACGTCAAGTTGACGAAAACTAACGGGCACACATGGTGGTGACAGTGACCGTGTCTCACTGTGATAATGAATGCAAATTCCATTCACACGAGGAATTTTCTCTGAGTCATGCCAATAATTCTTGCTTGAATTCAAGGACCTGAATCTTGAGTGTCCACACTCAAATCTTTACTCAGCAGCACGTTTGTTAAACAGTATTCAGAATCCTTATGGGATGACCATGTGGGAAGTGGGTCCTGCCATGCTCCTGGGTCCCCCACAGTTCTGGCAGAGATCAGGCTTTCCCAGGGCCACACCAGCACATCAGGAGGACAAAATGCTGGCCCGTTCCTGGAAACCAAGGACTCTTGGATGACTTCAGACTTCTCAGGTGCCTCATCTTAACTGAAACTTCCCTAAAGCCACTCTAAGTCCCCGACTCTTCCTCTGTAATCCTCCTCCTTCCCTTCTCTTTTCCATAGGGGTCAGACCCATTCTTCTATCTGAAGGCTGTCCTCACCTTCCCTGGCTCCCTCTCCTGTGTCTTGCATAGGGGCTTTTTTTCCTCACCAAATCTCCTTCAGGCCTATTCACATCAAGTTCTATACTTTTCAAAAGACCCCAACTAAGAAATCTGGACAATCAAGCTGAGCAATACCATCCTGGTAAAAATAAAAGTAATAGAGAAAACATTGCGGCAATGGGACTGGTTTTCTTCTGTGACGTAAAAGCCGTCTCAGCAGGACAGTTCCAGGCAGGAATGCTTTACTTACTTTGAGGAATCAAGTCAAGTTTGCCTTTGCCTAATTAAATCCTTGCTGGGAACTTGAAGGATAGGAGAATGGCGGATGGCAACAGAACCACAGAACGAAGACCCTAAGGAAGGAGCGGGTCTGACAGGAGTCACACTGAACAGAGGGGACGGTGCCACATTATGTTTTGGACATGGCTGGATCAGAGGAAGGGGAAGAACTAAAGCTGAACAGGAGGAGGAGACGGCATTGTAAGGAGCATGAAACCAAAGAGAGATCTTGAGCGTCGATGAGACAAGAAGAGAAGATTTAAGGGGGATTCTTCAGGAGACACGTCCTTCGAGGGTGTCAGGATGAAAGGAGACTGGCTGTCCGTGGGCTGCTGGGATCCATCAGCACAGCAACCAAGAGAACTAGGACTAGGCCAGCGGATGATCAACAATACGAAAAGGTGTCGGGGGAGCTGTCCTGGTTAGGTTGTACTGTCTACCTGACACAACCACGAATCACTTGGGAAGAGAGCGGCTCAACTGAGAGATTTCCCAGCTCAGATTGGCCTCTGGCCATGTCTGTAGGGAACTCCTGACTGAGGTGGAAGGACCCACCCTACTGTGGGCAGTGCCGGCCCTGGGCAGCTGGTCCTGTGCTGTATATGAAAGCAGGCTGAGCCTGGGCCAGGGGAGCAAGCCAGTAAGCAGAGTTCCTTCCTCCATGGTCTCTGCTTCAGTTCCTGCCTTCAAATTCCTGCTTTAGCTTCCCCAGACGGACTATGACCTGGAAGTGGGTGCTGAAATTAACCCTTGGCTGAAAGGAGTTCAGATCTGGAGAGAAGGCAAAGAACTAACTGGGTCATGTTTTCCCAGTAGTTGTGTCCACTAGGGACTTGAAAGTGTGGGCCTTCAGCAGAAGACAGGCCTCAAGCTGGGCCGTGGGCTTAGAAAGAAAAGCACCAGTGAGCAACTGTTTGATTGAGGGCCACTGGTGTGTGGCTTGAGTGTGGAAAGCAGAGACTGGAAACAGCCATCTTGGCGGCCGAGAAGGAAGGAGAGGAGCCAGCAGTGAGTTGAGAAGGAGCAAGGCAGAATCCTTGGGGCAGGGACAGGGCTGAGGCCCAGCCTGATCCTGAGAGCTGGGGGTGCCCAACCGGCCTTGAAGGCAACTGGAGACAGGCATCCGGGGCTTCCTATGGACCTCACAGAAACTCTCCTCTAGCACTATGCCAGAACCAAGTGGCGGCATCCTGGCAGAGCTCAGGACTGCTACGCCTGCCATGGGGACCGCCTCCCACAGGCTGCTCCTGTGGTCCCGGACACGTCGCTCTCCTGGGGTCAGCGACGGGGCGGCAGCAGCCTCCGTGTGAGGTGGTGGTACTGGCATCTGCTTCTGCTTCCCTGGAGCAGGGACTGGGAAAACAGATGACCTCAGGCTGAAAGTGCTTAGAGTCGTTGCTCAGAAGAGGGCGGAAAAGATGAAGCTAAAAATATACTCAGACCCAAATTCCCTACCTCTCCAGAAATAATGCCAGGCAGGGCGACCTACAGAGAGGCTGGCACAGGCCCCTGGCCTTCACTGTCCCTGCCAGCCTGTCGCTCCCGCGCTTCTGCTTGTGCACCTGCCCTCCTCCCAGGCTGGGCCCCTCTCTGTCTTCAGAGCAGGCTAGGCACCTTCCTTCCTCCCTCTGGTTGTCTGCCTAAGTTCCCTGTCCCCTGATGCACCCTGTCTCCTCCCAAATCACAGTTCAGGATCCCCTGGGGTCTTTTTAGACTTCTCTAAGTATTGAACTTGACCCCCCTGGATGGTCTCTCTTTTCCTCACTTTTGGAGGTTTAGCTTTATCTCTGAAAGTCGTGATAAAATCTTTTGAAAAGAAGCAACCTTTTTCCCTTCTCTTCTGGCTCCCAAAGCCCCCAGTCCAAAAACTGGGCACACTGTAGAGTACCTAATAAATGTTCTAAGGTAAGGAGAACACAGGGAAGGGTGAGGCATCCCTTCACCCCGGCACACATGAGTGTATGTGTGCATGCATCCACACATACCATATGACAACCACATGACATGGGTATGACACTACTAAGACAAAGGAAAGAGCTAGAATATCTAGGCCTCTTGAGAAATTTCTGAGCCTCTCAAGATGGTTCTGGACACCCAGGAGTACCAATATCACATCTCCTGTGTTCAGCAGCCGATGCAGTCTCAGTTGGCAAGGCTCCATACCAGAAGCCTTGATCTGCCATGTGACTGACTTGTGTGTGACCAGCATGGGGTGAGGACAGGTGCCATCAAATGGGGCTGACCATTTCTTCACTATGTGCCTTTTCTCTTCTCTCAGTCCTTCTCCTTCCCCTGCCTCTACCCAACTGACTTCATCTTAATTTGAGGGTCTTTGGCTAGGCATGGGCCTGACCCACAGCAGAGGAGGGAGAGTGGGAGGGAGAATGAAGAAAAGAGCACTTTTCAGATCTAACATTTCTGGCAGAAAGTTAGATATGAGGCTCACACCTGTAATGACAGTTCTTGGGAAGCTGAAGCAGGAGGACCAAGAGGTCAAGGACAGCCTGCACTGCATGGTGGACTCCAAGAGTTCAAGGACAGCCCATACTGCATAGTGGACTCCAAGAGTTCAAGGACAGCCTGCACTGTATAGTGAACTCCAAGCCAGCTTGGGCTACAGAACACTATCCGTTTCTTTTTTTTTTCTTTTCTTTTCTTTTCTTTTCTTTTCTTTTCTTTTCTTTTCTTTTTTCTTTTCTTTTCTTTTCTTTTCTTTTTTCCTTTGTTTAGTTTTCTCCTCCTCTTCCTCCTCCTCCTCCTCCTCCTCCTCCTCCTCCTCCTCCTTCTTCTCTTCCTCTTCCTCTATTTCCTTTGGTCTTTTTTGAGGCAGGGCTTCCCGGTAGCCCCAGCTGGCCTAGAGCTTGCTATGTAAACAAGGCTGGCCTTGATCGCACAGAAATCTGCCTGCCTCTGCCTCCTGAATTTTGGGATTAAAAGCATGAGCCACCATGCCCAGCTATGAGATATGATCTTTAAAAAATACAAAAATAAATAAATAAATAACAATTCCTGACAGGTTAACAATAAAGAATAAATATGTAGCATTTTTGTAAACATGGATTAACAATATTGTAGATAACCTACATAGGCACTCACAGAGACATCAGCCTAGCTCAATTTTAAAACAGCTAGGAGTGGGTCAAAATCATTGACCATGAACACTTCATTGGGCTAACGATGCTGACCCTATAGTTCAGAGAAGCAACCCTCAGAAACAGGGAGGTCCACCCAGATTCCTTCCAAGTCTAGGCAATGCTAGAGCTCAAACCTAAATTCCTTCCCCAGGCTAGGGAATGCCAGGCAGCCATCTTAGCCATCCTTCCCCAGGCTAGGGAATGCCAGGCAGCCATCTGGATCTTCTTCTTACCTCCCTATATGTCTCTGGCCAGGGTTCAAAATTAATAGGCTTTCTTGGATCTCACTTTCTTTGCTCCTTCACTTCCAGGGACTTTGTCTTCCCAGGTAGCCTTGTGACCTCCTGCCAACTCTCACATGGTATAACATAATGCTCAGAGGCAAAAACACCCATATTCTTCACAGCTTTCCCTTGTCTGAGTGAACAGGCATATTCAGCTGAGAGCTGGACAGGGAGGTAACCTCGATTGCCACCAGATCCTGATACTCAGGTATTAGGGATTGGGAGCAGGAAACCCCCTTAGGCCTCTTGTGCCAGCCTAGCCAATGGGAAAAGCCATGCTTAAAAGAGATAGTGGGTACTTGTCTAGAGTGCCCTTTCTTATTGGATTTTATCACTGTAGTCATGATTTTGTTGGCAGAAAACCTTCAAAGAGGGAAGTGGGAAGGAAGGGAGTGGGATTCAACCTCCAGATACTCCTGAGAGCCATTCTGAGGAACTCAGCAAAAATGTTAAGATGCCTATCTCAAGGCAGTACTTGTCCCATGTCTTGTCAGATCTGTAAAATTCTGCCCATCGGGGGCTGGAGAGATGGCTCAGTGGTTAAGAGCACTGGCTGCTCCTGTAGAAGACCCGGGTTCAATTTCCAGCACTCACATGGCAGCTAACAGTTGTCTATAACTCCAGTTCCAGGGGAATCAGACATTCTCTTCTGACATCCACAGACGTTGCATGGCATAGGAACATGTACATACATGCAGACAATACATTCACACACGTAAAATAAAAATAATAAATAAAATGTATTTTTAAAATTCTGTCCATGGGTCATGTGATAAGGAAGAAAGAAAAAAAAGCTAGGAGGGGCTGGGAATGAAGCTCAGTTGGTAGAGTGCTTGCCTGGTATGCAGGGAGCCCTGAACTCCGCTCCCAGCATTTCCCAAGCCATGCGTGGTGCCATATGCCTGTGATCACATCGTACACTTGGGAAGAAAAGGCAGGACGATCAGAAGTGTAAAATCGTCCTTGGTTACCCAGTCAGCTCCCGGCGCGAGAGAGAGAGAGAGAGAGAGAGAGAGAGAGAGAGAGAGAGAGAGAGAGAGAGAGAGAGAGAGAAGGAAGGAAGGAAGGAAGGAAGGAAGGAAGGAAGGAAGGAAGGAAGGAAGGAAGGAAAAGGAAAAAAAGAGAATGAAGAAAAGAAAAGGCTGGGAGAAAGGAGACCTGAAGCCTCAGCTCAGTGCTATTCCTGAGGAATTCCTTCCTCCCCTACGGCCTCCGTTTTCTCAAGTGCAGCAGGAGGCCCCCAAGGCCTGTGCAACCCCTTGCATGGAGCTATGTTAGGACATCCACAGCCTTGTGTGCCGTACAGAAGCTAATGTGATCCCAGACCATGGCATGTGGAGGAGTCAGGAAAGAAAAGTCACATATGTAAACCAACTGGAGGAAAATGCAAGTTGGAGTTTGATTGAATGCCTGAGTTACTGGATCAGACCAACAGTGCCTGGCTTGTGGGCTGGAACTCTTGCAAGAGATCAGTACACCCATATGCCATACAAGCTTCCGCCCCAGGCTGAATGAAGAATACAATGTGCTCACGGATGTGTGACTATTTTTCAAATCATCAATATTGCTGTCACAAATGAAACACAGATCTGTTTGAATATGGTCCTGAAAGAAGACTGTTCTTTGTGTGGCTATGCACTTTCCCGAATGGCAGATCTTATACAGACAACTGTTTACAATGAAATAAAACCTTATCTGGGTTTTGATTCTAAATCCTTGGGGGACACAAGCAGGGGTGGGTGAGATGGAGGAGAGAATGTTAATAGTTATTGGAGTTGGATGATGGGTGTAGGAAGGGCTCATTGGACTGCTGTCTCAACTTGTGTGTGTATTTGAAATTTCCATATAAAATGCTCTCACCCCCAAAGTATAAATGTTCTTAAATGGTTATTCATAAATCTTTTGACATTAAAAAAGGGATTCTTTGTGGAATGTTGCTCACAATAATGTCAAGTAGATAAAAACACTTATATGACTTCAGCTCCTTGTGTGTGTGTGTGTGTGTGTGTGTGTGTGTGTTTTAATAGTGAGCTCCTGTGGGTTTCGTGCGCATGTGGGAAAAGGCTTTCCTTCCAGGACTACAGAAAGAAAGAAAACAAACAAAGAAACAAACAACGTGAATAATGATTATCCCTAACTAGAGGAAATGGATCTGTTTTTATTTTCTTTATTATTTTATTTTTATATATTTACTTACTATTATTTAGAAACAGTGCTAACTCTAGCTCAGGCTGGCCTGGAACTCACTATGTATCCAAGGCAGGCCTTGAACATGAAGTAATCCTTCTGCTTCAGCCTGCCTAGTACTGAGATTACAGGTGTGAGGCACACAGGCTAGATTTATTTTCTTCATTATTTAAATCTGCATTTTCAATTACATACTTTCCTTCTGTTATCAGCTCCAAATATTATTCTTTTAATCCTAAATAATAGTTAGGATTGGCTCCACGGGGCATGGGCACTGTAAGAACAGGCACCCCGGAGTCCAGCCAGCTGGGCCCGGCCTTGGGAAATGGTAGTGGACAGCTGCGTGCTCGTAAAGATGCGCAGGATTTAGGCACCATGAGATCGGCGGAAAGAGGTTCCAGGCAACACTAAAATAAGCCCATCCTGTCTTGAAAGTGGCCTTGCCAGAGTGGGGTGAACCCGAGGCCAAGGGTGGCAAGGGGGAGCAGAGATGGAGGATCTGGGTGGGGCAGGTCCTGAAGGGCCTTGGGGTTCTGGGAAAAGAGGAGCCTGAATGTCTGGCTAAAAATTGTCCCGGGTATGTGTGTGAGTGTGCACGCGCGTATTAACTGTGGCATTCAGAACAAGGGATAATTGGAAAAACATGACCAATGCCGAGCCACACGCATTTGGGGACATGTGGCTCCGGTTCTCGGATTGTTTGTCAGTCTTTATTTCAGGAAAGCGGGAAGACAAAAGAAGCAGTGCGCTCAACAAAGACTCAGATGTCACCGAGGGGCCAATGTGGGGCCAAGAACACTGTCGATCACCAGTCACCTAAGGCAGTGGCCACCACCCCATGACAAACACCACCGCTATGCAGGCCTCTGCACAGGCTGCCTCTCAGGCCTCAGCAATGGAACGTTCACACGCTGGGAGGGGGACCACTGGCGCCTTCCCAAGGGTTTGCCGGAAGGGAGCTGGAGGGGCAGCGGGGTGCAGAGGAAGAGGCTGCCTTACAGCAAACTGGAGACAATGTGGGAAACTCCCAGAAACCCCAGCACAAACATCGGAGTGGGCCTGGGTGATCACAAAGGCCGATGTGACCCCAAGAGGTCCATAGTCCCATTTCCAAAAGGGTATCTCCGTTCCTTACTGGGAACAAAAGCAGAGGCTTTGGGGGTGGAGATGAGACGGTAGCTTAGATCACACCTCTGGATACCTGGAAAGGGCAGATGAAAGCTCTGGGCATTGGGAACTGAGGTGGGACAGGTGACTCCTCCTGGGAGGACCTGGAGGGGGGAAGAGGGGGAAGGGGAGAAGGGGGAGGAGGGGGAGGGGGAGGGGGAGGAGGAAGAGGAGGAGGAGGTCGAGGTCGTCTCCCTTGGAGCAAAGTGCTGAACTGGGACCTTTCTTTGGTTTATGGGGGTCACAAAGATTGGACCCAGGGCCTCCTCCTTGCTAGGCAAACGCTCCACTGTTGAAGGCACTCAAACCTGAACTTGCGTGGGGCCTCTCTGGGACTGACTTTGCTCGCTGCCTCCCTGGGAGACCTTGACTTCACCCCTCTGGTTGAGCTTTGGAATTTTCAAATGGGATACGCTATTACCCAACTCTGCTCTGGTCTTTGCCAAAACAATATAAAAAAAAATAAGCTTGGCTAAGTAGGGGCACAACAAATGTGAGTTCCTAGTCCTCCCCACCCCTGTGTCCCCAAGTCCCTGGCCTGGTTTACCTCTTCCTAAAAGGCCGGGTGGCAGTGTCCTTCTTTGCTCTAACAGCCAAGTCCCTGTCACTCATCCATAAGAGTGAGTTTTCTCAAAAATGTTTACTAGGAAACTGAGAAACAAGGCAAAACTGGAGGCAAGTGACAGAGGCTGCCGAGCTATTAATGGATTCCAGAGTCTATTAGCAATCTCGGGTCAAAAAAACCCAACCATGATGTCCCAGGAATTTTTTTGTAAGAAGTGCCTCTTTTTATCCTTTTATCGCTGTGGTTCTCATTCTCATGATTTCATTTAGAACACAACCATATGCCAGGAAAGCGCCTTAAAGTGTCATCCTGTATAATTCTGTCAGGCTCCATCAGCGTGCCCATAGAGTGGGGCTAAGTAATTTGAACATAGTTTCTCCCTGGGACATGGGAGAGCTGGAAGTCAAAACTATGCTCTGTGATCTCCACACAAATCCAATTGTCCAATACCCTGCTCTACTGGGGCCATAGGTCAACACTTCCTCTGTGATACACACACCAAATAAAACTCCTGCTTCTGAGGAAACTAAAAATGCTCTCTGCCTCTTATGAACAAAGTTCATACGTTGAAAATAGACCCATGGTTTCCAGGGACCTGGAATGGGCATGGAATGAAGAATTAGTGTCTAGTGGGTAAATGTTCACGCTGGAGATGATAGGTGGTGGTGTTTGCCCAGTAGCTCCAATCTGCTTAATGTCACTGATCTATGCACTAAAACCTGGTTTATAGGGTCAGTTTTGCTTTGTATATATTTCACCACAATAAAAGGAACAAAGGGGCTGGAGAGAGTGCTCAGCAGTTAAGGACACATACTGCTCTTGCAAGGACCCACACTGGGCAGCTCACCTCTGCCTGTAACTCCAGCTCCACCAATGGGGATTGATGCCTCTGCCCTCCGAGGTCACCTGCACTCAGGTGCACATATTTCCCCCCATAGAGACATACATGTAATTACATACATGTAATTAAAAACAAAATAAAATTGTGACTGGAGAAGTGGCTCAGTAGTTAAGAGCACTGGCTGCTCTTGTAGAGGACCCAGGTTCAGTTCCTACCACCCACATGGTGGCTAACAACTGTCCATAACTCCAGTTCCAGAAGAACCTAACACTTTCTTCTTACCTCCATAAGCACTGCATAACATGGGTTCACTTATATACATGCAGATAATACATTCATACACATAAAAATAAAAAATATTTTAAATAAAATAAATCTAAGAAAACATACAAAGATTCTGTTAATTTTTTAATTATATTTAAGAAATTCTCCACTTAAAATCATTAAATGTAATATAGCAAGTCTACTTTCTCTTGTAAATGATTTTATTTGATAATCTTAAATTTTACTATATTGTGTATTTAAAGTTTTCTTTCTGTCTCCTATTTACCTTTCATCAACCCTTTTAATCCAAGATTTTTTTATTTCTCAGAAATATACCTCTAGGCTTCATCAAATACTTCATATGATTTTGCCTTCTCTATTGTTAAGTTTGTACCTGGTTCTGGAGTTCTGTTATCTGCACTCTCCCACTTCTCCATTCTCCATGTTCTACAACTTTTCTTCTAAATGTTCTGTTTCTTCTTCCTTTCTTAAAACTTTCTGGAAGGTCTGCTTTGTCTAATCTTACAGTTCACTAATTTGTTGTATAGCTATTTCATCTTGTTATTTATTGGTTGATCACATTTTTATTTCATGTATTATATTTTCCTTTCCTGGTACTTTTAAATTTTCTGTTGTTGTCACATAATCAACATGATGGTGCTTTATATCCACAGGTGGTTTTAACATACTTGAACTTTTCAATTTATCTTGCTAAAACTTTGGCTTCAGAAGGACTGCACGGTCCAGTTTTGCTTCTCTTGTGGAGATGGTGGCACTTTCTCAGGAGTATAGTCTTTTGCTCATGTTTGTGTAGGGCTTTCAGCTACCCTGGGCATGTGTAGTGGGGAAGAGAAAGCCATACCACAGTCTAGGGATGGAGGAGGTGTCCTGGGTGTGAGACTATTCAGTGACTCCGCAGGCCAGTCTGTGGACAGCCTACCTGGATAGAAGCCAGCAGCCTGGGGCTGGAGGATCACAGAGAATGTATAAATGAGTTAGTTTCCACCCACCACCCACCAACCTACACCCTCCAGAGGGGTCAGTTCATGGCCCAGCCACTTCCTCTGCAAGGTCCTGAGTTGTCTCAAAAATCTGCAATAAGAGCCACAAAATGCCTGTCCCAATCCAGTGTGGAGAGAAGGAAAGAACAGACCCAAATAGACCACTTTCCTCTGATTTGTCATCATTAGTCAGTGTCCTCTCAGGCCTTTGCCACCCCTAACACAGCAGTTCAAAGTACCCTTCAGTCTCGCTGCAGACCAAGGTGTGTGTGTATATGTGTGCCTCTGAGCATGTGTGTAAATTTGTGCCTGTGTGGCCATGTGTGCGTGTGTATGTGTGTGTGTGTGTGTGTGTGTGTGTGTGTGTGTGTGTGATTGCTGGTTGTGCTTTTTGGTTCTGGTATAAACCTTTGCACATGCTAAGCAAGTGCTCTCCCGTTTGCTGCACCTCCAGCTCTCCTTGATGTCTGAATTTGTATGAAAGATGTGCAGGACAGGTGAGGGTGTTTCAAATGGGTACTGGCTCCAGGCATTTCTGTGGAACCCTCTTCCCCTTTGCCCAGTTTTCTCTTGAGTGGTTTTCTTTTCTTATTGACCTAGTTGATCCACAGGATGTTGCAGTCCTTACTTTCCATGTCACAGTGACACAATACCTAGTAAAGTGACACAAGGAACAAAGGGCTCATTCTGGCTCAGTTTGAGAGCACGTCCATCACGGTGAGAGCGCGTCCATCATGACAGGGAAGTCATGTGACAGGAGGATGAGGCACCTGATCATACTGTGTTCACAGTCAAGAAGCAGAGAGAGAGATGCACGCTGATGCTCAGCTCTGCTTTCTCCTTTTTCTCAAGTCCAGGATTCCAGCCCATAGAATGGTGCCGCTCACACTTGATGTGGCTCTTCCCACTTCAGTTAATCTAATCTAACAACTCTCCCACAGATTTTCCGAAGTCTTATCTCCCTAGGGGATGCTAGATCCTTTCAAGTTGACAATCACGTTTAACCACAGATGCCTTCACAGACGCCCCTCAGCTTGCTGAGAGCTGAAAGCATCTAAAGTCACCAACACATTCAAAGACCTAAACTGACAACATAACTTAGCAACACAGTGGCCTGCAGAGTGTGGGAGGTTTCCCTCGTGATAGTGTGGCTGCCAGGGGTCTGCGGCTCACTGTTCAGAGTGTGGCACCACATGTTACCCTGCCAGGAAAAGATCCAATTCAAACTCAAAGTATAGTTTCTACTATTGTCTACTATTTTCACAAGAAAAAAAAAATCAAAAGTCAAACTATTAAAGTTGAGTATTATCTGAATTTATTACTAATAAATTAATACCATTATTAATTATTAATAAACCAATAGTAATAAATAAATTAACCCTTGCTATATGTGTTTGATCTATTTTCTCCACTAAAGAGAGGAGGTGATTTTCACTTCACTGTTGTTAAGGTTCAAGTCTTACATTTTCTTCCAAAGTTCCCCTGGTCCTGATGCTATTTAGGAAGCAGTGGACTCTTTAAAAGATGAAGCCTGATGGAAGGAAGTTAGGTCACTGTGGGAGTGCCCTTGAAAGGGACAATGAGACCTCAGTCCCTTTGCTGCCTTCCCACCACAAGCAGAGCAATTTCCTCCACTCTGGGCTTTCTTGCATGACACTCGGCTTTACCCACCACCCAGACCAGATTCAATCAACACCAAGTGTTATGGATAAACCACAAGCCAACGTGAACAGTTCTTCCTTTGGTCCTCTCAGGCTTCTGTCACAGAGATGAAAGATGGCTAGCTCAACTGTGTTTACATTATCTTTGAAAGTTCAAGTGTTTAAATTCTGGGTTTTTGAATAATTTTCACCAAGACTGCTGCATAATCTGCATGGCCCAGCAAGATTGTCCCTAAACCCAAAGATTCCAAGTCAGTGTCTCCAGAATAGATACACAGACAGCCAGTAAGCAGGCACCGACACACTCAGCACATGAATGGCGAGGGAAAGTGAATCAAAGTCCTGTGAGAGGTTGCTTCACACCCACTTTGAGGATGGTGGACAGAGACAGAAAGAAGGGGGGGGGGGACCAGAAGCCTCCTGCACTGCTGGTGCCGATTCAGAATCAATGGGGCCTCTTTGGGAACTAGCTCTACATGCCTTCAGAGGTTTAGACATCCAGCTACTGCATGACCCTGAGAATCTATCTTATGCAAATACACAAGAGAAATGAAGCCAGTGGTCACAGAAGGTGTTTCAAATGAATGAGTGTTTATACAATGACTTTCCTCCTCCTTCTCTTCATTTTCTTCTTAGAGGCAGGTCTCAGTATGTAGCCCAGGTTGGCCTTGAACTTATGATCTACCTACCTCAGTATATCCAGTACTACTGACAAGCTTGGATCCCACATCTAGTGTTATTATTATTATTATTATTATTATCATTTTGGTCTTTTTGAGACAGGATCTCCCAGCAGCCCCAGGTGTCCTAAAACTCCTTATGTAGGCCAGACTGGACTTGAAGTCTCAGATCTGCCTTCCTCTGTCTCCTGAATGTTGGGATTGAAGGCGTGTGCCACCACGCGTGGCGTCAGCATTATTCATTTTTTTTTTTTTTTTGGTCATTTTGAGACAGGGTCTCCCTGTAGCTCCAGCTGTCATAGAACTCACTCTGTAGATCAGGCTGGCCTTGAACTCACAAAGATCCATCTGCCTCTGCCTCTGCCTACCAAGTGCTAGGATTAAAGGCGTGTGCCACCATGCTATGCTTAACCAACAAAACGTGCAAACAACCCAACTGTCTATCAACTGAGAGTGAATAAACAAAATGTGGTATATCCATTACAATGAAATAGTATTTGGCAACAAACATGAATACTCTATGTATTTGAACATACTTATATATGCTACAATATGGATGAACCTAGTCATAGTCTATATATTGTATGATTCCATATATTTGAAATGCCCAGAATATACAAATCTGCAAAGATAGATTAGATTAGATTAGATTAGATTAGATTAGATTAGATTAGTAGCAGCCTAGGACTGAAGAGGTCATATGGAGAGAACAGGTTTTTGTTTTGGTAGGGACACAAGAGATCAAAATGTTTTTTATGATTCATTTTTATTTTTATTTTTATTTATTTTCTTATTTTATTTATTTCTGTATGTGTATGAATGTACTGTCTGCATGCAGGTCTGCGCACCCGTGTCGTGCAATGCCGCGGAGGTCAGAAGAGGGTGTTGGATTCCCCTGGAACTGGAGTTCTCCTGGAATTGGAGTTTCAGATGGTTTTCGGCCGCCATGTGGGTGCTGGGGATCGAACCCAGGTCCTCTGTAAGAGCGGTCGACGCTCTTAACCGCTAGGCCATCTCTCCAGCCCCAATTCATTTTTATTTTTATTCATATGTATGTGTGTGTGCATGTGTCTGTGTGAGTATATGGTAGATGTGTGCATGCCCGCAGAGACAAGAGGACGGCATAAGATCGCTTTAGACATAGAGTTAGAGGTGCTTGTAAGCCTTCTACCTGGGTGCTAAGAATTGAGCTCCAGTCCTCTGGACAGGCAGGAAGCACTCTTAACTGCTGAGCCATTTCTCTAGCCTCTGAGAAAGTTTTAACATAAATTTTAATGGTAATTATACAAATCTGTGAGGAAAATGCCATTTAAGTGTTTACTTGAGATAGATAATTTGCATATAAATAGTATTTCTTATTTTATTTGTGTGTAAGGGGGGCTTATATGAATGTGATATATGCACACTCACTTATGTGGTTGTCACACCTCTGCACACATGCAGACGTCAGAGGAGGATGTCAGCTGTCCTGATGATCTCATTAACTCTCCTCCTTATTCCTTTCAGACATGATCTCTCACTGAGCCTGGAGCTAAGATGGCTGTCCAGCAACCCTCAGCAATCCCATTTACACCTGCCCATAGCACCCGGGTTACAGACATGCTCACATAGGTTCCAGATGTCCTCACGTAGGTTCTGGGGATTGAACTCAAGTCCTCTTGCTTGTAGTTCCCAAAGACAGGTCTTTGGTAATTTTACAAAAATCTGGTTCATCTTAAATATAATGAAGGGAGAGTGGGAAATGCAGGGCAAATACCAGTAGCAGCTAAACCCTGTATTAAGCAAATTCCAGTAATAGCTAAAACTTGTATTAGAAGTTTGGGGAGTTAGCCCTCCTCTCTTTAACAGGAAACAGTGATGATTTGCAGGACCGAGAAAGCAGAATGTACACTCAACTCATAATTTAAAAATGTTTATTACATTTTATTGTGTGTGTGTGTGTGTGTGTGTGTGTGTGTGTGTGTGCACTATAGCATGGGTATGGAAGTCAAAGGACATCTTGTGGGCTCAATTCTCTCCCACCGTGTGATCTGATCAAACTCTGATCACTAGGATTAATGGCAAGCACCTTTATTCCCTGAGCCATCTCCTTGGCTCTCCTTCAGAATTCTGATGAATATTTATCTGGTTCTTTTTAAGTTCAAGTCAGCCTAACAGCTAGATTTGGCTCTTTCTTTGTCAAGTGAAAAAGACAGTCAGCCAACAAGTGCTGAATTCTACTCTAAAGAAAAGGAAGCGTGGATTAGGATCAAGAAGAGGAAGTCCAACCTTGGAGGGGTCAAGGGTGAGAAGGCACATCGGGAAAGCAGGAGGCAGGCCGGAACCTGGGCGAAGTTTTGGCAGTTGGAAAGTGGGCTCCTTGGAGGGACCGGAAAGCTGTTTTAGCAGGAGCTGGAGAGCACACCGGACAGGCAGCCGTGGAGGCTCCTCGAGACCCACTGCTGGGACAAGTCCTCAGCCCCACTGAGGAGAGTGCCTAAAATCCAAGCAAAATGTGAAGGAGCCCAAAACGTCAAAGACATTTATTTTTTAAAGAATGCTTTGTTGTCTATGTACACAGCCTAGAAAACAGGCAGACTGAAGATACATTCCTGGATGTGAAGCTGTAGAAGTGTGGAGCCGAAGGGTATCCGGAGAAACAGAGGGAAGTACATTCTGGGGAGAGAATTAGCAGAACTGTTCACGACAGGGAGACTGGAGGAAAGGAAGGAAAGGAGAGAATCCACAGTCACTCGCCCAGCCTGCGGATGGAACAACTTGTTAGATGACCAGACTACTGAAGTAGTGACAAAGTGAAATCTGCACCTTTTCAAACTCCTTCTCCAGAGAAACACACTGAGCATCACCCACGGACAACCTAGTCTCATGGGGTGCTGATGTGGACCCTACCACTGACCATCAAAGACTCTAGCACAGGAAGACTCTGGAAGACCGTGTCCAACCCCACAATATCTTTACTCCAGCTGCTCTACAGAGCCCAAAGAGTTTCACCTCAGGTTCCCCCTATGGAGAAGATGCAAGTGGCTTGGGGAGTCTTGGCCTCCGCTGAGGAACTGACTCCCAGTAACCTCCTCCCCCCACGTCAGTCCTCTTCCCCTAAATGCTTCCCAGATTTCCAGATGGTCTCCAGACACCCCGCGCCCTCTCCCCTGGGTGCAGTCATCATTCCCAGGGTCAGCTCTGCTCCTTGGATCCCTTCATCTTGGGAGAGTCATGAGTCCATCTGTCATCACCCAACCCCTGGGGACCATGAAGGGCAGCGAGCCAGGCCAACGGGCAGAGCACATCTGCTGCCCTTGCTCAAGCCTGGCTCTTCTGGTTATCCTATGTGGGGTCACATCGGAGAAGTCTGTGAAAGATACAGGAATTGATAGTTGGAGCTTTCTACCCCCATACTTCTCCTTCCCCACTGCCTAGCATTCCCCACTCATCTTCCTAGACTGTGCTCAGAGGTCCCTTCCTTTGGGAAGACAAAGACTTCCTAATTTCCAAGAAGATCCAGGCACGCCCTCTTCTCTGTTTCCTTGACTAGATCTCGATGGTGGCCCTGGCCATGTGGCCCTAGTCATAGAAAGGCCTGGTGGCTTATGTCTCCTTCCTCCTGAACTTACAATATGTACAATGATCTCCTACTCATATGTGCCTGCTTAATAGAAATTGACTACAATTTAATAAAATTAGAAATTTGGTTCCTCAGCTGTTTGAACTACGTTTCAGGTTCCAAGTAACTACCTGTGGCTACTGGTTTCCATTGAGAGCACAAATGGATATTTCTGTCATCACAGAGAGAAATAGATCTATTAGATTCCTAAACTGACTGCAGGTCCCTGCAGATGAGAATGTCTCTTATTCATGCTGTGTCCTCGGTGCCCAGCATGGTAACTATAATCTTAAAGATGTTCAATGCACGAATTGACTGAGCAGATGGAGATTATAATCTGGACATCACCATGTACCAAGAAAGTCAAGGAGGAAGCACACAGTGGTCAGAAGAAAATAAAATGGCAGAGAAAAGGAGACACAAACAATTCCATGCAAGGTGGTCCTTCCCTACTCTGGGACCCTAGAAAACTGATATCAGTACCTGCTCTTCCTACCAGCTCTCCTTCATGACACCTGGGTTAGAAAAACTTTGTGTGATTATGACAAAATACCTGATTTAGCATAAACAACTTAATGGAGGAAAAGATTTATTTCGGCTCACAATCTCAGAAGTCTCAGTCCATGTAGGTAGGCATGGTGGAGCAGAGCAGTTCATGTAACGATGGCTGGAAGCAAGGTGGACCCATAGCAGGAAGGGGCCAGGAACATACAGGCCCAAGAACACACCTCCAGGGAGCTACTTCCTCCAGCTAAGCCCTGCCTCTCATCACAACACCTCCCAGTAGTCCATTCACATTTCTTTCTTTCGTTCAATTTCTTTTCTTTCGTACTTTGGATTGAATTCAGGAACTTATGCATGAGTTACAGCCTAGCACTTTGTTCATATTTTTGATATACCAATAGATTAAAGTGTCATTAGGCTCGGGTACTCATGGTCTGTCCTCTCTGGAAATGCCTTCCCAGTCATACCCAGAATTGTGCTTTACTAAGCTCCTGGGTGTCTCTCAACCCAACCCAGTAGACAATCAAGATCAGTCATCCCAAACCTCTTTTCACTTCTCTGTAAGCCATGCTCCCCAATATTCTTGCAAACCCTGGGAAGGCTCGCCTGGTCAACACCAGCTGGCCCCACCCTCTCTAGTCTTCCCAGAACCCCCAGCAGTTTCAGGGAGCTCCATGTAGGTATTATAGTATTGATCCAACATGAGCAATAGATCCCCAAAGATGAGGCACTATGACACCTACCATAGGCAAGAACTGTGTCTTACTGATCATGCTTAGTAGACACTCCCTAAGGGCTAGTGACTGTTTTCTCACAAGTCCAAAAGCTCCCAAGAGAAGACCCACAGGTTTGGCTTTGTGGGAACCCACCAGGCCTGTACACCAAGGCTGGTAGAGAGATAGGCATGGCAGAAACAAAGGAATTTCAAGGTGACATTGTTTCTCCTCTGCAACCCCAATTCAACTTTATGTAAGGATTTTTTTTTTTGGTCTTTTCAAGACAGGGTCTCCCTGTAGCCCCAGCTGTCCTGGAACTTGCTCTGTAGACCAGGCCGGCCTTGAACTCACAAAGATCCACCTGCCTCTGCCTCCCAAGTGCTAGGATTTTATCTCCAGGCAAGTGCCTGGGTCTTCATCAGTCAAGGATGCAGCCTGAACTTGACTTTTCTGAAATTGACTCCTCCTTCTCCCACAATTCTGCTATTGTTCTGATATTAGCATCTGTTTTAGGATATTTGTCTTTCTTTACTCTCTAAGAATCTATAAGAGATGTTTCTTTTTTATTTATTTTTTTATTTTTTTAAGGGATTCTACAATACAATGACACAGTTGTTTGCAGATAGCATTGATGTCACTCATTATGTCATACAATCAGGTAATTGGTGCATTTTGCAAGTATCTATGTCCAAATTTTGAACAACCCAAGGTTCCCATAGACCAGTTGGAGAAGCTTGTATGCACAACAGTGCTTCAGAAAGACACCTCTGCCATCAGAAAAGTCTTTGCCACTTTAGTGGCTTCTAGGTTCCTCCACAATTTATGGGCAAGGCTCCCTTAGGGTCAGTTCAACATCTTCCCCCACCGGAACCTAGGCAGATTTCAACATTAGGTGCAAGAACTGTGACAGAAGTCCTACCCATGGCCAGCTTGTGGAGTGAGGTGCCCCCAATAATTCACTCAGCTTATCCACCGGGTTTTAACAACCACTCCTTTAATTCCTTGGTAGAATCAGTTGCCGGTCTCTATTTTCCCTGGGAAAGGGTCTGGTCCTTAGAAGCCTGTCTTTGAAAACTAGAGAGAAGTCTTCTCCTCTGCCCTGGATACAGTCCTTTATCCCTGCTTCTGTCATCAAGAAAACAGTAGCCAAGGATGACCTTGAACTTAAGGTCCTCCTGCCTCTACCTCTCTAGTGCTGGATTACAGATGTGTAATCACTGGTTTATATGGAGCTGGGGATTGAATTCAGGGCTGTGTAAACTAGGCAAGTATTCTTTCAACTGAGCCCTATCTCTAGCCCAACAAGACAGCCTTTTATATCATGGTTTTAAAGGCTCCACACAGTCCACCTGTACACTGGAGTGATTTGTTCTCAGCCACTGTGTGGGAAGGTATCAGGAAAACTTTCTAATGCTCAAATCTGTTCTAGAGTTCATTCATTAGGTCAATTATTCTTGCCTTCCTCAGATCCTTGGTTTTAAGCAATAGTCTCTCTAGAAGCACACTGAAGACACCTTGTTAGCAGCAAGTGACCCAGAAACTTGTCCCACAGAAGAGAGTGAGAGCAGGTGGCCATTTCAAAGCCAGTCTCTCAACTCCTCTCTCAGCTGACACTGCAGAGAGCAGAGGCCCTTTCCCGTGTTTGGGTAGACAGGAGGAAGAGCTGGAAGTCATCAAAGAGGGTTGTTTTTGCCAGTGCAGCCCTTGAAGTGGAGACAAGAGAAAAACAAACAAACTCATGTCATCTCCCCAGAGGCCTGGAAGAGGTCCCTTTCACAGCCAGGAATGTGACAGGAAGCAAAGTCAGCCAGGAGGCTGCCTGCAGAGCGAGCAGTGCAGGCAGACCTGGGGCTGCTGAGGGGCGGGCCAGGGATGAAGACACCTACAGCACCCATGTCCCCAAGGAAGAAAATGAGCCACCAGAGAGAACTGCACCTCAAGGCTGGCAGAGAGTGACAGCCCAGCCCAGAGGGGTCACATACATATTAAGGGATCCAGCGATGCTTTCTGGAGACCAGTTTTCTAGAATACATGCGGCAATCGTCACACAGATTGGCCACCAATTGCCCGGGAAATCAAGAAGAAAAGGAGGGGCTGAAGTAGGGGCATCAAGCAGGGGGTCCCCGGGAAGAGACAGAAGGGGGAGGACATGGAGGTGGCACCAAATTGGCCCCATGAGTCAATAGCCTAGACCTGAGATCTTACGGCATGAGCCCCCCAGGCCTGTCTGCTACGGGCTGGAGCTGCCAAGCAGGCCTGCCTCCTGCGTGTTCTCCGCTCACCTCAGTCCCCCGGAGTCAGAGGGAAAAGGAAGAAGAAGACTCGGGCCTCTCTCACAAATCCCCCTCCTCCTCTAAACCACATCTAGTATCCTTTCAACCATAGCCATGACCTTGAGAAGAGAAGACTCTGACCCCTGCTCCTTCCCTTCTCCCACACATCTGAGAGTCTCCCGTGTTCTCCACCTCGGGGTGGTCTGTGCTAGGCCTCCACCATGTGCCAGAAGTGATTGGCTCAGCAGAGCTGGTACACAGCATCACTCAACCGCAGCTCTCTTTTTAACACAGAGCCCTCTCTCACTGGTCAGAGACTCTTTGTACCCACTGGAGAACAGGAAGGCAAGCCCAGGCCTCACTTCTCAGGCACAGTGGGGACAAATGTGAAACTGTAGCCGCTGGAGCTCAAAAAGCAAAATAAAGTAGGCAGCTGAGCACTGGGAGAGAGGGGAGCACTGGGAGGAAGGGGAGCACTGAGAGAGAGGGGAGCACTGGGAGAGAGGGGAGCATTGGGAGAGAGGGGAACACTAGGAGAGAGGGGAGCACTGGGAGAGAGGGGAGCACAGAGAGAGGAAGGGGGAGTTACTGAGAGAGAGGGGAAGCACTGGGAGAGAGCGGAGAGCACTGAGAGGTTGATGTGGAATGCACTGGAGAGAGGGGAGCACTGGAAGAGAGGAGGAGCACTGGAGAGGAGCACTGGAGCGAGATGCACTGGGAGGGAGGGAGCACTGGGAGGGAGGGAACACTGAAGAAGAGGGAGCAGAAAGAGAGGGAGCACTGGGAGAGAGGGAGCACTGAGAGAGAGGGGAGCACTGGGAGGGAGGGGAGCACTGGGAGGGAGGGGAACACTGGGAGAGAGGGGAGCATGGAGAGAGGGGCATGAAGGGGAGCACTGGGAGAGAGGGGAGCACAGAGAGAGGAAAGGGGAGCACTGAGAGAGAGGGGAGCACTGGGAGAGAGGGGAGCACTGAGAGGGAGGGGAGCACTGGAGAGAGGGGAGCACTGGGAGAGAGGGGAGCACTGGAGAGGGGAGCACTGGGAGGGAGGGGAGCACTGGGAGGGAGGGGAGCACTGAAGAGAGGGGAGACTGGGAGAGAGGGAGCACTGGAGAGAGGGGAGCACTGGAGAGAGGGGAGCACTGGAGAGAGAGGGGAGCACTGGGAGAGAGGGGAGCACTGGGAGAGGAGGGAGCACTGAGGAGAGGGGAGCACTGGGAGAGAGGGGAGCACTGGGAGAGAGGGGAGCACTGGAGAGAGGAGGGGAGCACTGGAGAGAGGGGAGCACTGGAGGGGGGGAGCACTGGGAGGGAGGGGAGCACTGGAGAAGGAGGACACTGGGAGAGAGGGGAGACTGGGGAGAGGGGAGCACTGGGAGGAAGGGGAGCACTGAGAGAGAGGGGAGCACTGGATGGAGGCGGAGCACTGGAAGAGGAAAGGGGAGCACTGGTGAGGGAGAGGGAGCACGGAGGGAGGGGAACGAGTCTGGGGACAGGAGCACTGGAAGAGGGAGCAGCTGGAGAGAGGAAAGGGGAGCACTTGGGAGAGAGGGGAGCACTGGAGAGAGAGGAGCACTGAGAGAGGAAGGGAGCACTGAGAGAAGAGGGGAGCACTGGGAGAGAGGGGAGCACTTGAGAGGAGGGACACTGGAGAGAGGGAGCAACTGGAGAGAAGGGGAAGCACGGAGAGGGGAGCACTGGAAGAAGGGGAGCACTGGAGGAGGGAGCTGGGGCATGAAGAGAGGGGAGCACTGGAGAGAGAGGAGCACTGAGAGAGAGGGGAGCACTGGGAGAGAGGGGAGCACTGGGAGGGAGGGGAGCACTGGAGAGAGGGGGAGCACTGGGAGAGAGGGAGCACTGGGGGGAGCATAGAGAGGGGAGCACTGGGAGGAAGGGGAGCCTGGAGAAGAGGGAGCACTGGGGAGGGGAGCACTGGGAGGGAGGGGAGCACTGGGAGGGGGGGAACACTGAGAGAGGGGAGCCACTGGAGAGAGGGGAGCACTGGAGAGGGGGAGCACGGAGAGAGGGGAGCACTAGGGCGGCTGGACGAGAGGGGGAGCACTGGGAGGGAGGGGAGCACTGAGGGGGAGCACGGAGAGGGGGGAGCACTGGAGAGGGGGAGCACTGGGAGAGAGGGGAGACGAGAGGGAGCCAGGGAGAGAGGAAATGGGAGCACTGGGAGAGAGGGAAAGTGGGAGCACATGGGAGAGAGAGAAGTGGAGCACTGGATGGAGAGGGGGACATGGGAGAGGGAAGGGGAGCACTGCAAAAAGGAGCCATGGAGAGAGGAAAGGGGAGCACTGGGAGGGAGCAGAGGACGGAGCACTGGGAGAGAGGGGAGTCAGTCTGGGGAGGAGACTGGGAGAGAAGGGAGCACTGGAGAGAGGGGAGCACTACGAGAGAGGGGAGCACTGAGAGAGAGAGGAGCCGAGCATGGAGAGGGAGCAGGAGGGGGTCAGATGAGGAACGGGAGCACAAGTCACGCAGAGAGAGGGGAGCACTGAGCGAGGGAGAGAGGAGAGCACTGGATGAGAGGGGGAGCACTGGGGAGGAGGAGCATGGAAGAGGGGAGCACTGAGAAGGGGAGCACTGGAGAGAGGGGAGCACTGGGAGAGAGGGGAGCACTGGGAGAGAGGGGAGCGCTGGGAGAGAGGGGAGCACTGGGAGAGAAGGGAGCACTGGAGAGAGGGGAGCACTGGAGAGAGGAGAGCACTGGAGAGAGGGGAGCACTACGAGAGAGGGGAGCACTGGAGAGAGGGGAGCACTACGAGAGAGGGGAGCACTGAGAGAGGGGAGCACTGGGAGAGAGGGGAGCACTGGGAGAAAGGCCTCTCCGGGAAGCCAGCTGAGCACATGGAACCCTTCGGGAGCTCGAGGTCCACTTCTGACCCAACTCCCCATGTGAACGGGAAGCCAGGGGCCCCCCGCAGACCACACAGCCAGTCCCCTGCTCTGCAACAGTTCCCTAGCACAGGTGGACCAGAGAAGGAGGGGTGCTGTGGTTTGTCTTGAGGGCTCCACTAATGTCCATGTGGTGAAGGCTGGCTCCCAAGGGCTACAACATGACGAAGTGGAGGGGTCTTTAGGGGTAGGACCTAGTGTCACTAAGGACATGACCTCCAAGGGGATAGTGAGACCCTGGTCCCTTTTACTAATCTCCTCTCTTGGGCCTGAGGTGAGGGGATCAGGTCTTCCACATGTTCCCACCATGGTGTACTGCCTCACAGCAGGGCTAAAATCAACAGGGCCAACCAATTACAGACCAGAACTCCTGAAACTGTGAGCCCAGATAACCCTTTTCTCTTTATGAGTTGATCGTCTCTGGTATTTGTAGCAGGAAGCTGACTAGGGTAAGGGATATGCCAAGCCCTTCCTCCAGCAACCTGGGCCACGTTCCCACAGACTGCTAACTGGCTCTACCTTGAGCCTGAGACTCAGTATCCATCAAACCTTTCTGTGCTTTGAAATTATCTTAGCAGCTACTTGATGCCCAAGCCTCCTGAAGAAAAAGTACTGCCCCAGGCCCCCGCTTGAAGGCCAGAGCCCTCTCCCCCACTCCCAGAGTCCTGGCTGCTCCTGCCTACCATTTCACCTGACTGTCCGGGCTCTCAAAAGAATGTGAGCCCATGTAGGTAGTGATCTCTATGTGTCTTGTTCACTGACCCATCCAGTGCCCCAAGCTATGTGGGAACAGATAATCATATGTGTGGAATGAATGCAAGAATGAAAACATGAATGAATAGATGAATACATGAAGTAATAAATACATGGATGAATGAATATATGAAGATGAGTGACTACATATATGACTGAATAAACACATGAATGAATATGTGACGAATGTATGAGTAAATGCATTAACTAGTACATACATCCATGAATGCATAATTGAATTAATGAATACATGAACTAATGCATGCATGAATTAATATATGAGTGAATGCATGTGTTAATACATGAATTAATGAATACATGAATTAATATATGCATGAATAAATTAATGTATGAGTTAATGAATGAAAAATGTGCAGGACCTGTGACCACCATAAAAGTATTAGAGAAAAATAAGACTCATGGATGGATGGAAAACAGACCAAGGAAGAGCCCTACGGATTCCTACAGTCTCTCCTTCTTTGCCCCTCACCAGTTTGTAGTGTCACCGTCTCTCCAAAATGGCACAGTTCCTCATGCCAGGGGCGGCTTTACTTTCCCAGCTCAAGTCCTACAGCTCCCTGTAGGCCTGGAGTGGGCAAGTCTCCCAGCCCCGCCCATTTTCCTGCGTACTACTAGCCAGCGACTGCAGTCTTGGGGATGGACCTCGGCTTACAGGGTACAGGCTAACCAGCCATACAGAACTCAGTGGACTCCAAGTGGTGGCTCCTCATTCCTAGCCAAGGAGAGGTGTTCAGGGATCACCTCATTGTTGAGGCTGTCATGGCTAAGGGCTGTGTGGCTGGATCCAGCCTCCGAAAACCTAGTGAACATGATCAGGGAGCTGGGTTTTCCAGCCCCATCGTCTGTACACACCTAACCCCACCGTGACCATGCAGCCTCTCTCTCCACACCCTTAGCAACTCCTGCTTGCTGGCTGCGAGTCCAAGGCTGCGTCCAGCCTCCACCGCCCAGGTCACAGGAGGAGGTGATCTCTTATCCCTGTAGTCCTGAACCCTGGAGAGGCCGGGACCTTGTGTTCCCATTGCATTCTGGGAAGAGTTCTGTGTAGTGATAAGGAGACCACCCACGAAGGTCTTGGCCCCCCAGAGCGGCCAGGTTCCTCTCCTCGGCACTTCTGAGCCTCCATCCCCCATCAGGCCTGTGGCTCTCATTTGCCCACAGGAGTCTTGGCCCAAATCTCTGTACTCCTCCTCCCCGTCTTTCAAGTCTACCTCACCCATTTTCTCAGAACTCAAGCACCCTACACCCACCACCTCACCTGGAAGGTTCCTTTCTCTTGTCCATCTGGTCATTCCCCTTCCCTGTCCTTGGGGCAGAGATTTAAGAGAACTTTTCAGAAAGCTGGACCCCAGATTGTGAGCCCTGTCATGTAAATGGTGTCATCTCTGCAGTGTTCCCTTCAACCCTGAGTAAACAGAGCCAGGAACCAAACCCACCATAAGACCACACTCAGGCCAGAGACCTCCCCAGTCCTTAGCCTACCCTGTTCTGAACACAGAATGATCCGTAACACTGGTCTTCATTAGGGCCGCCGCCCCACCCCCTCACCAGGATTGTCAATCTCTCCATCCTGGTGTTGAGTGTAGGTTGTGGCACACATGTCGGGGACCCTACTTCATGTCACCTTTGAGCCTCACTGCGTCAGAGTCGTTCTTGCCAACAGGAAGGGATCCTTGGCCCTGCAGCATGGCTCCCTCGACTGTCTCTCAGTGCCCCTTGGCCTGTGCAGAGCTGCTGGACATGGGTGGACCAAGAATCCCCCAGGGAACACATTGGCTTCTTCTCTTCTCTCACTGGAATCCAGGCGAGTCTCTGGAGTAGCCCCAGAACAGAGTTGCCAGCTCCTTTAATGCAAGGCTGGGGAGAATACCCCCCTGATTACAAGACTCTACCACTCACCTGTCCATCCACTGGGCTGTCAGCACCAGCCTCTGTGATTCAAACATACCCCACCCCAGGGAAAAACAGCTGCATATTGAGGCCTTGTTGGTGTTTAGGTCTCCCTTCCTTCCTCTCACCTGGTCCCCACATGCCCTCCCAATCTCCCCTAAGTATAGCACAAACGTCTTTCATGCTTATTCCAGGCTGTTGAAACTTGAGCTGCCAAGTCCTGGTCTGTCTGGATGCATGTGCATCTCTGGGAGATCCGCAGCAAACAGGACCCAGGGCAGATGTTGGGCTCAGCACTGCCATCTCAGCCCTAGCGTCCCTTCGCTCTTACTCCTCTCCTCTATGTGGTGACCCTGGACTTTAGGGAAGAACTGTAGTTCACTGGGAGAGGGAACACAGTAGGAAGACCCAGGACTTCTGTGGCCAGGGGTCTAGGGAAGATGACCCTTGGGCAGCCGGAGTCCCAAGCACCGGCCTTGCTTCCCACTGGCTTTCCTTCCCTTTTCCTTTTCCTTTTCCCTTTCCCAAATGCAAAGAACAGTACCTATTCTGGGAAGCTAAGTCCCTCTGCAAAGGCCAAGCCTGGAGTTCTGCCCTCGTGGCTGAGGGCCTTGAAGACATGGCACAGTTTAAGAGAGATGATGATGAGCAGAGGACCTCTCGGAATCCGCAGTGGGGCTAAAACAGTGACGGCCTCTGACTAGCCAGAGAAGATGTTCTAGAACAGCAGAGAGGAAGTCACATACTAGGAACGTGGGAAACCTCCATGAGCAGCTGTTGATAAAGCTTCCTTTTCTTTCTCCTTGGCCCTCCTCCTTCCTCTTCCTCCTCCTTCTCTTCTCCATACTGGCCTTGTATCTATGCTCAGTTGACCATGGTGGAACTTTGTTACATTGCAGAAAGATGGGCTGAACTCTACTGATGTTTGTCACCATCTGTTTCTCTGTGGTTCTTTTATTTGCCAAGTACTGGTTAAGACTGTACTGTCTTTTTAAAAAAATTTTTTTAATTATATTTATTTCCGTATGCGTATGAATGTACTGTCTGCATGCAAGTCTGTGCACCCATGTCGTGCAATGCCACGGATGTCAGAAGAGGGTGTCGGACTCCCCTGGAACTGGAGTTCTCCTGGAATTGGAGTTTCAGATGGCTCTCGGCTGCCAGGTGTCTTAAGACCCAACCAATCTTCCTTCCTTCCTTTAGTGTCAACTTGACACATCTGGGTTGAGGGATCCTCAATTGGAGAATTGGCTCCATTGGATTGGCCTGTGGCCACATCCGTGGAGTATTGTCTTGATTGTCAAGCTGTATGGGGAGGGCCCAGCCCACAATGAGTGGTGCCACCCTGGGCAGGTTGTTGTGTACCATATAAGAAGGCAGGCTGTGCACGAGCCAGGGGAGCAAGCCAGTGAACAGCATTCTTCCATGGCTTGTGCTTCGGCTCCTGCCTTCAGGCTCCTGCCCTGAGTTCCTGCCTTGGGCTCCCTGAGTGATGAACTGTGACCCAGGAGATGTAAGCTGAATAAACCCTTTCCTCCCCAAGTTGGTGTCGGTCNTGGCTTGTGCTTCAGCTCCTGCCTCCAGGTTCCTGCCCTGAGTTCCTGCCTTGGGTTCCCTGAGTGATGAACTGTGACCCAGGAGATGTAAGCTGAATAAACCCTTTCCTCCCCAAGTTGGTGTCGGTCAGAGTGTTTTGTCACAGCAATGGAAGACAAACTAGAACACTTCCTTCTTTTCTTCCTTCCTTCCTTTCTTCCTTTATTCCTTTTCTTCTTTCCTTCCTTCCTTTCTTCTTTCCTTCCTTTCTCTCTCTTCTTTCCTTAATTCATCTTCCTCTTCCTCTTCACCTTACTTATCTTCCTTTGCCCTCTCTATTCCTTTCTTTTTTTCCTTCTCCCACCTCTCTTTTTCCCTCCCTCTCTTTCTCCTCATTATCTCAGGTCTTTCTATGTAGCCCAGCCTGACCTTGAATTCACAATCTCCTAATTCAGCCTCTTTGGTACAGGAGATACAGGAATGTGCCACCACCACCACATCAGACTTTCTTCCTCCATTCTCAAAAGTGATTATGAAGTAGAATAAGAATCTCAGCCCAAGAAACAGTGTTGCCAAAAACAACACTGGCCAGCCCTGGTCTGGTGGAGCTCAGAAGCTGTTCTGCAGAGCGGAGCACCTTTGACTTCAGTGGAGTCCAGGAAGCACTTGCCTTCTCTCGGATGCAGCCTTCTTTGGAAGCCACCAACCTGCCTTTGCCCATTTCCACTCTGCCACCAGGAAGACATTTCAGAACTTATTTTGTTAGTAGACTTATTCGTATCAATGCCTGGGCTCTGGCAGCCCTAACAAGCTAGGCTCAGCCAGCTGTCCTCAGTAGATCGATTAAAGGGACAAGGAATCGTGAAAACCAGAGAAAGGAGATTTTTTCGGTGACCACCCTGGGAAGAGGATCGAAGGAAGCCAATGACTCTCTAGTCATCTCCAGGGTCCTGACATGAGATTTAGGTTTAATGGAAGGCAGGAGTTACACGAAGCTAACCAGTCCCACTCACAGAGTGGTCCTGCCCATCACTGTCAACACTATCTCAGCTCTAGTCTCTCCTACAAGGTAATATGACCGGTTAGCCGAAGTATGCAGAACCTCTTTCCAAGAGACAAGTCTCCCCTCTGGCTGGCATTAGGATCAGTCTTTTCCTTCTCCCAGAATGAGATTCCTGGGGAAATTCCAATTCCTAAGGGTCCATTGTCTCAATAATCTGATAGTCAAAGGGAGAGGCGCACGTGTCTCTTTAGAATGCCTTCATTCCCACAGGACCAGGATGCTTACGGTGACAGAAGCATCCGTGTTGTGAGCAGACACCTCTGGCCAATCAAACTGTCAAGGTTCCCACATGCCTGGACAGTCCCTTCATGAGGCCGGGAAGGATCTAGGCCCTCAGCAGGGCACAGCTCTTGATGGGAAGTTCCCACTTACTCCAAGCAGGGCCTTTCTGCAGGATATACTTCAATCAAAACCTGGCTACCAAAATGACCTTATTTTCAAACCAGCTAACAACGCGCCCAATGTTCAGAAACTCTGTGGCTTTCCAAGGATGCATTCGAGGCTCAAAAAACCACGTGTGCTCTTCCCTCAGAGGACTCTGGACATGTTCCAGAGTTCTATTTCTTAGTCTAGATCTCTAGACGTCTCAGAGTCTTCCAGTTCCCCCTTAGTTCTTCCCAAATCAGTGATTTTCCCCCCTCTGTATGTAGTATGTGTGCACACATGTGTGTAGGTGCAGAAGCCACACATAGACACCATGCTTCCTGCCATCTCACTCTCCACCTGGTTCCTTTGGGACAGGGTCTCTCATTGAACCTGGAGCCAGCTGGAGGCCAGCAAGCTGCAGCCGTCCTCATCTCCACCTCACAGAAGTGGAGTTACAGGTGCTTGTGTGTTCATGCCAGGCTTTTAAAAATGTGGGTCGTGAAGTTTGAACTCAGGTCTTAACGCTTGCACAACAAATACTCTCACACACGGAGCCATCTCTCTAGACTCCTCAACTCTTTTTCTACTTCCCCTGTCATGGGTCCAAGGGTCGTGTTTCCGGGGAGATTCTGCTCCCTGGATGAGACATCCCCACTCTTTCCACCCCTCCCCGACTGGGCTCACTCATTTCTCTGTCTCGAACACAGCCATGAGAAGTATCTGTCCTGCTTGGGAGACCATGAACTGTGCTCCCAGAGCAAAGGTCTGGGGATGATCAGGACAGCAAAGACCGCATCTAGCAGATCAGCCTAAGGGCCAACTCTGGGTGATAAAACCACAGCAGCAGCCCCAGATCTCTGCCAGGTCTGGATGACCGGTCACTGGGAACAGCTGTGGCACAGCTGGACAGCCCTGGCCTGTCCTGTCCTCCCTGAGTCTGACCTCCACATGGCCCTGCGAATCACACTGCCCCCCATGCCAGAAGCCTGTCGTCAGCCTCTCCTTTCACTCTCTCCTCATCCTCCAGGCCACAGGGAGCTCTGTGGCTCACACTCCAAGAGTGGCTAGGGCCTTGCCAAGACAGGGAAGGCTCTTCCCACCTCTACTGACGGACAATAGAAACCTCGAGGCCATCCAGACTGACCTGAGACCCCTGGTGGCCATCCTGGCTATGTGGGACTCAGAGCCGGTCTCCTGGGCCATATCATTTTCCCTCTGTGTGGGGTGTCTCCCAGACAGAGGGAGCAGGCCTTGGATCTCCTAGAGACCCAGGCTCATGGACCCTGGCTTACGGGGGTGATCTGTGCCCTCCCTTCGTCTGCCAGCAGGCCAGTCTTTCTGAGCGCCCCATGTGCCTTTTCTCCCCCCACCGCCCCTTCACTGAGGTATTATGGAGTGCTGATAGCATAGGCCCTCACCTTCCTCTTCTAGCCTGGCTACAGTTCCTCAGTTTCCATTTTAAAAAGGTGTTAGACTGGGAGTTGAACCTCCCAGCATAGAGAATCATCCATTTCTCAGGATGGCTGTGGACATAGCTAAGAAGCAACATGCTGCTGAGTGAACACAAGCCCTGGGTTTCATGCTCAACACTGCAAGAAAAGAAATTTTCTCAGGAAAGCTCTTTTCTATGGGAGCTAGATTTGGACTATTGCTAAATGGGAAGGCCAGGGAGTGTGCTTACACAAATGACTGGCTGCAGCCGCAAGGTAGTGCCTTCACTAACTGCCATCACAACCATTGTTTCAGCACTGTGACCACTGTCATCATCACTGTACTCCTCATAGCCACTATGGTGTCACCTCCATCCAAAAATGTCACCATTCTCATCAGCACTGCCGTCATTATCGCTATCTCCATCGTTTCCATGATGATTGAACTGCCATTGCCCAACCACCATCACCAGCACCACCACCACCAGCACCACCACCACCAGCACCACCATCACCAGCACCACCACCACCAGCACACCACCATCACCACCACCACCACCAGCACCACCACCATCACCACCACCACCACCAGCGTCACACACCATCCACCACCCACCATCAACCAACCACCCAGCCAAGGACGATCACCGACCACCCACCAACCACCACCGATGCAGCCAGCCACCAGCCGATCAGCCAGGGGCCCAGCCACCACGGCAGCACCACACCATTCGACCACCACCACGCACCACCACCAGGCCCACCACCAACCGAGAACCGACCACCATCACCTGTACCACCACCCACCACGCACCACCACCATCCACCACCATCCACCATTCACCAATCACCACCACCATCACCACCACCACCACCATCGTCACCACCATCATCACTGATCTCATCGCCAACATCGTTGATATCATTATTATCACCATCATTGATGACTTTATTATCACTACCATCACCACCACTATTACCACTATCACCACCACCATCACCAAAAATTCTCTTGCCACCACCACCATCTCAATTATCACTGCTATCATCACCAAACTCAGCTTCCACATCACCAACACCACCACCACCATCACCGACACCACCACCATCACCACAGTCCACACCACCATTCACCACACCACCCATGCACCATCAGCACCATTACCACCACCACCATTCTACCACCACCACCATCACCACCACCACCATCACCACCACCACCACCACCACCATCACCACCACCACCAGCACCACCACCAGCACCAGCACCACCAGCACCACCAGCACCACCACCATCAACACAACCACTGCCATCACCACCACCACCACCACCATCAACACCACCACTACCATCACCACCACCACCATCAACAACAACAACACCATCAATACCACCACTACCATCACCACCACCACCATCAATACCACTGCCACCACTACCAGTACCACCACCATCATTTGAAGTTATTGTTATCATTAACATCCTCACTATAATCAGAGTCACCATCATAAATACTAACAGTGTGGATAAGTCACCCTTATCCACACTGTTAGTATTATCATCAGCAATCACCATCTCTTTCATAAACATTATCACCACTGTGATTACCAACCATTACAGTCACAAGCATCAGTGCTCACTGTCGACACTGCCATCACTACCACTATCAACAATACCATCACTAGTACCAATACCCCTACTAACATCCCCCTTTATCAAGGTCCTTCCCGCTATCCAGATGCATAATCAGTTATCTATTTTATTCATTTATCTTTTCTGTACTAGTCTGAGATTCCAAACTGTTCTAAAGATCTTTACCAAACACAATGCATGAGTTCAACACAATATGGGTTGAGTTGAACCTTTCAAACTACCCCAAGACTGGATGGTAAAAAAAAAAAAACTAAACTAAACTAACAAAAAAAAAATTAACCATTTTATTTACTGCATACTTTCTGGGTCAACTGTGTGGTTCTGCTCTGTGCTGACTTAGCTCGTCCCTGTTTGCAGTCAGCTGACCGGTCTGGATGCACATAGATGCTAGCCTTAGTCTTCTGTGATGGTGCACCTTGGGTTTCCTTCTGGTAGTTACAGTCAGACGATCTCACCCTCTGGGAGGCTAGTTCAAGCTCATACACAGAGATCCTAGGGTTTCTATCTTACCAAAATCCCAATGTGCACGAGTACTTTCCAAGCCTTTTCTCATATCAGTTTTGTGTCCCATTGTTTAAAGTAAGTCACATAGTCAGCACACATTCAAGACATGAGGAAGCAGACTTCACTGCTGATAGGACAGTGTACAATGTCACATTGCCAGGGCACTGGTTTAGGAAAAGAAAGAATTTGTGGCCATTTTACAACATACTGCAAAGGTGGGCATAGAAATAAGAAAAGACCTATTCCTTACAAATTGGAGGACACATTGGCTGTAAATTAATGTACTTAAAAGGCAGGTCCTAGGAGTAGCTCCCAGAATCAGAGTAGACAGCAGAGAGCTCATAGCTGTAGGTTTAGTCGGGGGGTGGGGGGGAAGGAGCCCAGAATGAACAAAGGTATTTCATCTTGATGTTGAGAGTTGGGGTGGCAGAACATCTTACTCCCCAAGAGCTAGTAGCCCATTATAGAGGGTTAGGGGTGAACCCAGAAATGGAGTCTCCTTTCTTTCCTTTCTTTTTTCCTTACTTCAACTTTTCTTTATTTCTTTCCTTTCTTTCCTTTCCTTCCTTCCTTCCTTCCTTCCTTCCTTCCTTCCTTCCTTCCTTCCTTCCTTCCTTCCTTCCTAGTTCTCACAAGTGCTCAGAGAAAGATCCAAAGAGTGGCCTAAGTATTTATTCACTCGTTCATTCATGGAATCTCATGTATCCCAGGCTGTCATATTAATATTCTCAATATACAAATAACTCTTGCAACTCATAAAAACCCTACTATCCACCTTCAGAATGGCAAATTAAAAAGTCATTTAATAAGAACTAAATGATGAGTAATGTTCATTCATTAAATTTCATTTATGACACTTTTTAAAAGACAGGATCTTATGCAATGCAGATTGGCCCTAAATTCACCATGTATCTGAGGATGACCTTAAATTCTGATGCTCCTGCCTCTACCTCCCAAGCGTTAGGATCACAGGCACATGCTACTAAACTTGGTTTATGTGGTACTGGAAATCAAACCCAGGTCTTCGAATGTACTAGGTAACCTCTCTGCCAACGGAGCCATAACCCCAGCCCTATGCTAAGTATCAACACAGTTTCTACCTTCTGTCTCAGTCGACTGGCATGAAGCAACGCAGCCCACAGAGCCCTGTCCTCAATGGGCAGGCTTCGACTCCCCATCTAGCACAGACTAGTAAGGAAACAGCTCTGCCAAGGATTATGCATGCCAGCCATGAGACAGGGTCAGCCAAGGGGCAGAGAGGGACACTTGTCCCTCTCCTATCTTTGAGTCTCACTTCTGTCAGCATCCTTCCCCCAGCTCTTTCCTAGCCTCTGTCTCCTTCCCACCTTCCTCCACTCAGCACCCCCACACACACTTGGCCTCAGCACCAGAGGAAGTCATCTGCCCAGAATTGTCTGCTTATAAATATGAAAAACCGAGTTTTTCATGTGATTGAGAACTAGAAAAAGGCTTGTGAGTGACCTCACAGAGGACTTTACACAGTGGAAAAAGACTTTCAATTGGAGAACTGTAAAGGTACTTGGCTGAAATTCCCAGCAAACCTGAGGTAGGCCACACACTGCCTCAGTCCTCCTGCTACAGGCCAAGCCCATGTCCACAGCTCCCTCACCAGGCCCTAACCTGTGGGTAAAGATTCATGTGGGGCCATCTGTTAGCCCAGTAGCTCTGTACCTTTACACTCTCTGTTTGGCTCTTGCTATTCCCACCCCTGTTCCTGGCGAATGCTGCACCTGTTGAGCTGTCTTCACTGCTTGGCCTGCAGAGCACAGCCATACTGTTAACTCCAACGTGTGTGGTTGGATTAACTCTTCTGAGATCTGGTTTGCATTGGAGTCTTTTTAACATGCACAAGTATGAGCCCTCTGGACGGGCAAGGCCAGTCCACACCTCACTGTGTGTGGAAACTCACTAGGCCTTCCAAGTCCATGATTGGCATGACTCTCGGGGCACATGCTCCACAGGAGCTGGACCCCCTTGGGCCCATCACCGAAGTTACATAGCACTCTGGAAGGGCAAAGTCTTGGCTTCCTTTATGAGATACAGCCCTTCTCCCACAGACGGTGCATCCCACACGATAGTGCGATAGTGCTGGAGATAGGATACAACTACTCTTTATTGCCGTGCTGAAAGTCCCTGGGATGTGATGGGGTTTGATCAGGGAATACTTTGGGGTTTCTCCCTTTGAGCCCTCGGTTCCTTTTTCCTAACTAGTGGCTCCCCTCTGCATGTGACAAAGTAGACCTTTGACGGTGTTTTGAAAGCAGGACAGTAGAGGAGGGGCAGGGAAGGAGCAGACGATGGGTCTGTATTTTATGCCTTATCCTAGAGGGCTCAGAGTGGTCTGAGGAAACAGGCTGCCCAGCCCCAGTCTTCAGAATGGTTTAGCCAAAGACCAGGCCACTTCCCTACCTTTGGAAAGAAGGACAAAGAGCTACAGGAGAGGGAGGTCTCTGCCTCAGCCAGTCCCAGTTTGGTGGGGCTTGGCCATTTCTCCAGGTTTCACTCATACCATGTAGGTGTGCCTGGGGTGACCTCTAACCTCCAGTGAGAACAGAGGAGCAGCGGGCAGTCTCATATCCTGAGGCTCCAGGGGCCCTGCTCCATGCTTCAGAGAAGCTCTTATCCTTCTTCCCAGATGGTGCGGGAATTCTTAAAGAGGCATAAATATTCCCGGAGGAAGGCAAAGAAACCCCCTCTGCATTTGTGGTAGGGAAACATTCCTTGGGGGACCCCCAACACACTCCTCTCAGAGCCCATTCCTAAATCACCCGAGAGAAGAAAATGACCGCCGTCCCCTGCGTTCAGCCCATCAGCTGCTCTGGCTCGTGTAGCGTCTTCTCCGAGCTCCCCCTGCTCCTAGGAAACAAAGGGCAGGTCCCATATTGTTCCCCCCAACAACAAGCTCACAGAACAAGGCCCAGGCTGGACAAAACCTTACCTAGTGTGTTCCCGGCTTCATCCAGGAAGTTCTTCGGGGCCGGGAGTGAGGAAAGAGGGCTTCAGGTGGACCTTTGGAAAGACATCCTACCATGGCAGACTCAGTGGATGACCCAAAGGGAGACACTGTGGACCTGAGCACACGGGATAGGAAAGCGAGATCTGAGAAGAAGGAGGCAGATGGAAGAGGAGAGTTTCTGTTTCCCTCTAGGCAGATGTCACCTCTCCAAACACATTTTTCTCAGGAAACGTCTTCTCTAGGGAAGAGCAGGTAAGGACACGTAGGGGAGAGGCAGGTCTGGGAAATCTGGGCAGACCATGCAGAGACATGTCTGCTCCCTCCCAGCTCCTGAGGGAGCCCCTGGGAAGAGACAGGGACCCAACGCTCTGCCCTTTTCTTCAGGTCCAAATGACCAATGCAGGAAAACTGAGGAGAGTGCGCCCCCCACTGGTCACAGCGACAGCACAGGCTGCTAACCAGGGCCCAGGGCCAGGCTAGGGAAGCCTTAAGGCCATGCAGCCTGAGGGAAGGAGAGCAAACCCCAGGACATTTGCCTTCCTGACACCAGGGAAAGTGGGGGGGGGGGGGGCTCCTGGCTCTAGTACCCAACCTAAGTGCCCTACATCTGCTGCCTGGCCTTGCACAGCGATCAGAGAGTTCAGGGCAGGGGGTCTCTGGGAAGTCCCCTCCTCTCTTTGACATTAGGTCTGGCAGCTTTCCCAAGGAGGGCCCGGTCAAGAGGAATAAGCAGGGCCTTCAGAGGGTGGGAGCCCTGAAAGCCCTCGAGAGCATGAAGAAGGGATCCCAGGAAGGGCACAGCAGGGGGTTCCCAGCCCAGCTGGCTCCAAATTGAGCTGAGACTCAGGTCTCTATAACTTGAGTGGGACTGTGGTTCCTCCCTTCCTGACGGCCTCACGCAAGGGGGGGCTGGAGACCAGGGGCTCCTGACTGCGTCTCATTCTGTTTTGCTCTCATTTACAATGGAAACCACGTCTTTCCAAGGTGTTTCACCATCCAAAGGCATGGTGGGGCACACCTCTCATCCTGGCACTCCAAAAGCAGAAGCAGGGTGCTCAAGGTTAGCCTGGTCTATGGAGTGCTTTAGGCCGGTCAGGACTACAGACAAAAGCAAGTCCTTTTCTCAACAGAAACAAACAAAAGTCTTTGCTAATGTATAATGCCATTCCTGTCACACTTTTCTTCTTGAATGAGTCTTCTGTCACAGTCGAAACCTCTGGGGCAGGGGGCTGTAATCAGGGCAAAGGCCACTGAGAAAGAAACACAGTCCTCATCCTGGGGGCCCCATCCTGGGGGTGCCTAGTCCCACAACACCCACTCCACAGCACCCCTGAGTTTCTGAGAAGTTGGCAAGCCATCCCCGGAGGCCCAAAGCTGACAAATACACAAAGTACAGCAGAAATCATAAACACATTTTATTTCTAAATAATTTTAAAACCACTGGCATTGTAGCAAATTGGAATATATTTCCAGAATTGACTCAAAGAGGTTTTTTTTTTTACAGCAACATATGAAAAATGTCATTTAAATATCCACACAGCTGCTCCACATGCTGGGCTCTTAAAAACACTTCCATTCCTTTCATCAAAGTCGCTTGATTAATGTTCCACTTTTCTTTGACACTTTTTCCATAGTTTGAAAAAAAATCAAAGACTGTACTATTATCTGCAAGAAAATTAAACCAATAAGATTTAATGTCTGCTACATTCTACAGTCGTGGTAAAAGTGTATGTGCATATATATATATATATATATATATATATATAATACATAATCTCCTTGGATCAAGTGCAAATGAGAATTAAACAGAGCCAGAATCCTTACTGGAAAATTTGGAGGCAGACTGGGATCGTTGAGGTTCGGGGGTGGGGGTGGGGGGCAGCAGTGAGGAGAGGCTCCTCCTAGGTATGCTTCCAGAGCGCAGGTTACCACCTGAGTCGGGGCTGGTCTGCATGGCTGGGATTTTGTGAATGGGTCTTTGGGAGAAGCAGCTGACGAGAGCTAGTGGGAGAGAGTGAGGAGGAGGAGGGAGGGGAGAGCAGAGGCTGCGCCAGGGGGAAGGCGAGGCAGATGGAGTGAGGGAAATCACAACGTGTCTGGCACAGCAGCTGATGCCATAATTTGAAGGTCAACTCAGTGGAAAAGGAAGCAGCGGGGAGGGGGCCGTGGGAATGGCTTTGCCTCTGCAGTGTGGCACTTAACCCCTCCCACCCCAGTGCACACAGCCCGGCCCTAGCCAGCCATGGAAGGTGCTTGCTCTCCAGCCTCGGTCTCCTCTTGGGGTCCCCTTGTCTCCCCAGAGCCTGGTATTGCAGGTGGCAAGCCCAGCTCTGCACCTTACCTCCTGTTACCATTAGTGCAGAAGTGAAGTAACTTCCCTGAGCCTCTTTCTTCACTTATAACATGGGGTGGGGACCCCTCATTCTCCCTGGTTTACGCTAACAGACTGGATCCTGGGAAAAACAAACTTAAACGTTGTGAACTCTGAGGGCTTGGAAGAGATGGTTTGAATTTGTCTGTGAGGAAAAAATCTACTCCCTTTGTTCTGGGAAAACCACCATTTTGGGTCAGTATGTCTAGTATTCCATCCCTTGTCTCGAGGTGTCTTGAGGTGCCCTCTGTACTTGGGGACATTTCAAGGATGAGCTCACATGGCATTGATCTACAAGCTGCTATCCCTGTTGTTTTGGAAATTAGGCATGTTTCACAGGATCTCTGTTTCTCCTTGTTCACTTTAATACTTGCACGCTCTCTCTCCCTCTCCCTCTTCCTCTCCTTCTCTCCTGTCCCCTCTCTTGCCTCTCTCCTCCCCCTTCTCCCTTCTCTCCTCTCTGGGATAAGCTGCTTCTCAGAGGAATGGGACTCCGTCCATATGGACTTGGACTGCCTTGAATCTACAAATTATGGGAGTTCTTGGGGAGCTGTGGAAGTTTGTATTGGAAAGGTGGTTGCTAGAGACCTCAAGAGGAAGGCCAAGATGTTTAGCTCTGGCTCAGGGAGGCTATATGGAGCAGAGTAAATAGGCCCATTTAAGGACCCCAATCCAAACTGAATCCATGTAGAACCGTCCCCTGCACGAGCCACAAGACAACTCTAAGCTGTTGGTTGGCTGTGATGGGACAGGACATGGGAACTGAGGGAAGGCTGGAGGCCATACCTAGGCCAGGGCACAAGAATGCCTGGTCTCCAGGCCTGAGTCCTGCTGACCCCTCCCTTCACTTCCATTGTCTGCAACCTTTTGGTGACTCTCATTTAAGTCATAGCTAGATATGGCTTTGGGATATGGTCAGGGGCTGCGGCTGCTGAAAGGGAAGAGGCAGGGTCCTTCCTCAGAGCCTCCATCACTGAGGAGGGGATCCGTGGAGTCAACCATGCGCCCATCCAAGGCAGCTGCCCCTCTCCCTGTCTCCTAGTCATAATGAAGGTCTCATCTCCTTCATCCCAGAGCAGATGTGCTCTCAGCGTGGGCTGTCTGGATGGGAAGAGGAACCCCAGCCCTGTGGCAGGTAAAGATGGCATCCCCTGCTCCTATAGTTGCCCCGGCCTGTCGTGGTCCATGGTCCCTCCTTCCTGGGTGAGAAGGTGGGTACCTGAACCTGGCCCTGAACTCTGCACACCAGGACCAGTCAAGGTAGGGTGAGGATGTTCAGGGAGAAGTACCTGAAGAAAGTCCCTGCCAAGAAGGGGTGGTAGACCTTGACTTTGACCATGGATCTTATACTTGGTGATCTACATAAGAAAATTCTAACTCGGGCCTTTGGTAGTCATGGGGCTGATAAGGAAGGATACTGGCTTTGTCCACTAAAGAGAAGCCCAGGGGATGGCAGCACAGCTTCACAGTGACCACCAGAGGGCTCAGGGGGAACCCTGGGAGGCCTTTGTCTAAAGGAGGCCTGCAGTGACCCCCTTGGTCTGGCCTGTGGCCCTCAGAGTAGATGAGAACTGTGAACCTGTGATCAACCTGTGAGCTTCCTGTCACACCAGGTATGTGACAGAGGCTGCAAGAGTTGTCTTTCTTTCTTTTTTAAATTTTTTTAAATTTTATTTATTTTTGTATGTGTATGAATGTACTGTTGTGAACCCGTGTTGTGCAATGCTGCAGAGGTCAGAAGAGGGTCTTGGATTCCCCTGGAACTGGAGTTCTCCTGGAACTGGAGTTACAGACGGTTCTTAGCCGCCATGTGGGTGCTGGGGATCGAACCTGGGTCCTCTGCAAGAGCAGTCGGTGCTCTTAACCGCTAGGCCATCTCTCCAGCCCAAGAGTCGTCTTTCAGTGAGGGAATTTCTTGGTCATGCAAAACTCCATCCTGGGTCCTCCCAGTCCCAGCGTTCTGTCAACACAACCCAGGCAAACCCACACTGTGTTCCCATCACCGACGGCACCCGCAGCCCTCTGCCACCAGCCATCCAGGGGACAGCGAGGGCTGAAACCACCCTAGACTGTGAGAGACAAACACAAGTTCCATTCATAGTCTCTAGCCAGCCAAATGTAGCTGTTGGCAGGTCCTTTTACATAATTAACAAGCCAGCTGACATTTGCCTAAAACAACTGAAGATTTGAAAGAAGAAAACTATCAGTTCCAGGGAAAAATGGAGACAGCAGGTTATATGCCATAACCCAAAGAGGGGCTTCTGGAGAGTTAGGGTCAGCATATCCTCCTGGCTTTCCAGTCCAGGAACCCTGACCCTTGCCCATGCACACACATAGGGTTTTGGAATCTTTGGAGGTATTTTGAGTGGAATGTGTCCATCTCTTGGAAGATGAACAGTAGACTGTGGGATGAGAATCCTGTATCCTGCAGTGGCCCACGATGGCCAATAATGGAAGCCCCAGCTCCTCAACAGCGTCTGGTGTCCCCCAAGCAATCCCAGCCCACAGCCAGACCCTGTGGCCACAATCAGGCATCATGTTCCTCTATGTGTGACACCCGCCCTGAGTGGATGACACCCAGTATGCTCTGAGCATTTCTCTCCTTGGAAGTTGCAGGTATGAGCTTCTCTGGGACATGGGGGACCCCCGGGTCCACCTCCTCCACATTATTAAGCCTCCTCGAGGCCCCCAAGCTACCGGCAGCCACTCCCCATCCCATGACACTTTCTGCTTGAATTCTGTACCCTCTTATCTCATCAGAGTTCTCCTCTGTGCAGAGTACACAGAAACGAGTGACCTTCCATGGGCCACAACTCAGATTGCCGAAAACCTGATAAGGCCTCAGACAGCTTTATACTTCAAAGAGCTCACAGTGTGGGCCATGGCTGAGAGCAGGATAAGAGGGTAAGGGAAGGAAAATGAGAATTAGGTCAGATTTTGGGGGTGTTGACAGAGAGACAGAGAGAGGCTGGGGGCTGGGGTCTAGGTCCCTCAGAGTCTGGTTAGGTCATAGACAAGCTTAGTGATGGAACTCATAGGGAGCTAAGTGGGGCTCACATATGGTTTCAGACTCACTCAAGCCAGCATCTGCTGTCAGGGTCACCCTGCACTGCCCCCACATAGAAAGGCATAAAGAGCCCATGAGGGTTTCCAGGCACAGTGAATATAAAAGCTTTTACTTTTGCACCCACTTACAGACCTACAGGTCAGGAAGTGCACTACCTCTTAGGTGAATGCTGAGTCTCTTAATTTGGAATCTCCCCTCTCCAGAAGGACACTGGAAAACCAGAGGAAGGAGGTTGTGGTGCCTTTCTGTGGAGATTGTGACTTCATTAAACACAGGCCCTGCTGGGGGAATACAGATCTTGAAAGCCAGTCGTGGTACCATCGGCCCTGGGAACCTTTCCTGAGCAGCCCCAACCTTGGTCTGCTCTGCTCTTGCCTAGTGCCCAGCCATGGGTCACCCATCTGAAGACACGTCTGAGCTGGGTATTGGATTTTGCTCGGTGAGCAGTGCTTGTACCCCTTCCTCCAGGAGATTGAGCCCTGAGTCTGTGCCCTCCGGAAGGAGCCCTCTGGGAACAAGGGCATTTAGAGTAGCTCAGGGGACTAGATGAGAAGCAGGCTGCAGAGGCAGGCAGCTGGTTCCGACTCGTGGCAGGAAGTCACAACCAAGATTCATCCTGGAAAAATGCAACTAATGCTGCCCAGCTGGGCCACTAATCAGAAACACAGGCCCAGAGGTGGCAGCAGGGACTGACCCCAAGGGCAGGGCCAGCAGCGAGGTGATAATGGGCAGCGAGGTCTTGGGCCCTCTCCACACCCACTGGGCTGCCGTTTTGGAGACAGAGTTAGTTGGTTGAGACCTGGGACAGCTTCTTCCTGTGCCCTGCGGGACCTGGAGGCAAGGGGGACACACGGCTCAATCAGCTCACTAACAGCTTAACAGCTTCCTCAGCGCTATGGCCATCATGGTATAGTGCTCTGTGATGGGCACCTCTGTGGTCCCCTTCACAAGAGACTGCTTTTTCCCCAGCCCTGGCCTTGTCTCCCGCCCTCAACTCTGGTCCCTGTCCTGAGGCCTATTACCATCAGGACATATGCTTCTCCTAGGGATAGGCACGTGGACACAGAGTCTTAAATGGGGTTCTAGAGAGGAAGCTTTAAGGTTGGATGGTCTAGGACTCATGAACATGTAGCCTAGTTGAGCTCATAAGTACTGAGCAAGCACCTACTGCCACATTCATGCTAGGCCCCAGGGGACAGGTAGTTGTGTGCTCTCTACTCAGAAGACTCAGGCACTAGTTGAAATAAGCAGAAGCCCTCTTTACTGGTGACCCCTGTGGTGACAGAAGCACTCCAGGATCTCTGGTCTTGGAGGCAGAATCTGCTGCGTTTACCGCCTGCCTGCCCCAAGTCCCAGGGACCCCAGACATCATTGGTTCTCACCTCGCATGTCCCCTACTCCCCGTCTCCAGCTTTGCTTCTGCCTCCCACCTGGCCTGGTTCTTTTGTTCAAAATGTATCATCAGTGCATGTGTGTGCGAGGGAGACACACATGCTACACGTGTGGAGGTCACAGGAGAACTTTGTAGAGTCAGTTTTTTCTTTCCGCCTTTCCAAAGCACCCATACATACCAGGAATCCCTCTGGGCACATGGAGAAATGCAAATCTCAAGAGGCTCAGGAGGCTCACTGCTGGTGACCGGGCAAGCCTTGGCCTCCCAGGATCTTTCTGTTTGAAGGTACAACTCCAGGTTTTGAGTCTCATGGTAAAAAACTTTGGAGAACATAGTTCACAGGGTTCCAGGTATGTTAGAGCCAAGCTCCCCTCCCCCCACCCCGCCTCAGGGAACGCCACTTATCTGCATGACCCATGCTTCAACTGCTCTCTGATCCCAGTAGGTCCTTGTCATCCTGGGGACTAGAGAGTTGGCACATCCTCCACTCTAGGCAAATCTGCTGCCCCAAATCACAACTACCAGTGTGCACGCGCGCACACGCGCGCGCGCGCACACACACACACACACACTCACACACACTTTCAGCAATGCAGCCAGCAGCAAATGGGCTCAGACTCTGAGCCTTGGGCACAAAGGCAAAACACACTAGCCTTGTCCACAGCCACAGCCACCTTGTCCCCAGTTATGCCACAACTGGTGTGGAGCAGGTGCTGCCTGTGAGGCTGGTACCCAACTGCCTTTGTAAGTCAGAGGAGATGAGTAGCATGAAGCAGGGGGTGTGGGGTACCAGGCTGGGAGATGGGGGAAGTGACCCTGAAGAGAGAAATCTTGGGCAGTGAGGGCAAATCAGAGGGATGTGCCAGGTGATCTTTAGGAGTGCCAGCGGAAGAAGCCGGAGGGGACAGGGGTCAGGAGCAGGGAGAGGCGATGGACAGATAGCGCCATAGAGGACTGGAGGTCGGGAGCTGCAGGCTGAGGTCTCCTTGCTGTCTGAGTGTGTGCCATGGAATTTCCCAACCTAATAAGAATTTAAATAGACCACAACTTGTCTAATGTTAACTGTATAAATATTCCAAACTTGGGTCCCCTTAGTTTCACAGGCTATTTGTGTCAGGAAAGAAAGGGAGGAATCCAACAGAAGCCGCCATCTGAGATAGCAGGATTTGGGGACTCTCTGTTCTGTTCCGTCAGGGCCTCGGGGAACAGAATCTGAGGCCTGTGTGGGGGCAGACAGAGCAGGATCTGTTTTTTAGCCAAGCTGTGTATCTGTAGCACACACACGGGCACACGGTCCCCACTTCACATAGGATGCACGTGTATTCAGCCTGAACACCTGCACTAACTCACATGCATTTGTGTTCACATTTGCACAATTTCATGCAGGCTGACTGGGTGCAAACAGAAGACCATGCATATATACATACAGACACAGAGGATCCCAGGAGGCAAAGCTAAGATGCCTGTCACAAGCCTCCTGAGTCAGAGCTCAAGCATTTCCCTCTGTTCCATCTTGCCGCGACCTCCTGGACAGGGACTCTTCGCTCTGCACCACAGAAGTGAATCCTGCTAGGCTGGTGGCTGAGTGGCTCTGGCCATATTGAGTCACTTTCAAAAAGGGTTCACGGTGGGGGAACAACATGGAAATCAAGTCCAGAGTCCTCCAAACCTCACTGTGAGCCAATGACCAATCATCTTCACCCATCCTCCCGTGACTGCCCAGCCCCACTGTGTCCGACCACTCTGAAGATCCACCGGAGTGGGAGGGACACCACCTTCCCATGAGCTCAGGAACCCCAGCTGAGGGGGGATAAGGAAGTGGGGGGAAGGGAGGCAGAAGAGAGAAGGGGAGGTAAAGGAAACAAGAGAGAAGGAGGGGAGGAGAGGAGAGGATGAAAAAGGGGGAGATGATGAGAAAGGAAAGGAAGAGAAGAAATGGGAGGGAAGACAAGGGAGAGGAGGAGGGGGAGATGAGAAAGAGAAGAAGAGTGAAGAAGGGAGATGAGAACAGGGGACGGAAGAAAGGAGAGGTAAAGGAACTTGAGAGGAAGTAGAGGAGAAAGGAGAAAGAAGTAGAGAGGAAGAGGAGGAGACAGAGACAGCGAGGAGGGGGAAGAGGAGGAGACAGAGACAGCGAGGAGGGAAGAGGAGGAGAGGGCTCCCAGGACTTATGCCTGGCGTACACTAACTGCCCCATTCCAAGACACGCCAGTGTCAAATCTCGTTTGATTCCTTATTGTGGTCCTGATCTCTCTCTCTCTCTCTCTCTCTCTCTCTCTCTCTCTCTCTCTCACACACACACACACACACACACACGCACGCACACACGCACACATGCACGCGCGCACACATGCACACACACGACCTGCTTAACACATATCACACAGAGCAGAAAAGAATAAGGCCTTGTTGGGTCAAGGGCTAGGGTGCTGACCCCACATACTCCCAGCTTAGAAATTCCTGGTACAGTCTTCACTCCCTAAATTCTGAGCCTCTCCTGGTTCCCTAAACCATGCTTGTAGAAGTCTACACTCATCTCACTCCTGGCCCGCAGAAGCCTGGCTCAAACTGGACTGGCCGTTTCTATCCTTGTGTTCCACTACACTCCATGAGGTCTCACAGATTCTCAAGAAATCAAGGGCAGGCTCTGGCCTCAGACCAAGACCAAGATCTGGGAAGTCTGATGCGTATGAGACCACTTGAGGTCAGAGGCCCTGCCTGAGGAAGGCACATTGCAATTCATCCCGAGAATAAAAGACAGCGCCTGCTCAGACAGCCCACGTTACACCACCTGTCCTAGCCACCTTGTTTCCAGGAAGCCACAGCCGGCTTCCCTGGCCCCCCTACCAGGCAGAGGCTCCACTAACTGGAAAGGCAGGACCCACCACCACCACCCCTGTGCGGGCTACGAGGTTGAGGGTGGGGCCCCACACATGGTGTCTGTCTCCCAGGCTGCCTGGGAGATGGACGGGAAGCGGGGCTGTCCGCACGCCCAGAGTTTCTGGGCTGTCACCAGGTCCCCTTGATCCTCTTTCCAAAAAGGAAGAGGAGAAAATGGGTCTTTCCAGGCTCTAATCCTCTCCACATGGGACGGGCACCACAGAGCAGCCAGGCCGACGCAGGCCACAGCCACAAGCGCCAACGCCATGGAGCCAGGAGGACCCTGATCCTCTGGGACCTGCAGGTGCGTGATGGCTCCTCGGCTCCTTCAAACACCCTCTACTGCCCACCCGCTCGCTACTCCGGGACTGCCTCTTCCTAGTCCTCTTAGGTGCTTCCTCCTAAAGGGATCCTGAGTCTGGTAGCAGCTGAGGAACATCTGGGTGAAAGGAGCCAGGCAGGAAATGTTTCACCTGAGCCAAAGTAGCCATCAGAACCCGAGGCCCTCCCAAGGGCATCATGGGTAGAGGCACCTAGGAAAGCAGCCTGGAGCATCAGGATCGGCTTTCACCCCTGTAGTAACTCAGCCCCCTCAGAAGGCTAACCTGCATCCCCGAATGCTCAGAGCGTGAGCCCGGGAGGCCGTCCCTTCATTGTAGTTCCCATGGGGGCCAGGGCAAGTGGAGAGAACAACGGGGCTGAGAGGGACTGGGAGATGGGGGAGCTCTATTAGTCCTGAGTTGGGGAGCCCTTGGGAGGAAGACTGGAGTAGGGGGATCCAACTCTAAGGGAACACTACCCTCAAAGCCCTCCCTCCCAGTACTCATAAAAGACCAGCTTGCAAGACCAACGTTGTTCTTGCTGTAGCCAGATGGACCCTCAGCCTTCTCCCCAGAATACTGCTCTCAATTCCTGCAGTTGATCAGGGCCACATGGATCCCAGGCCTGGCTCCTGAAGAAGGACTGGTCATCAGTGACCTCCATGGCCACCTGCTGTGTTCCCAAGGACACAAAGCCAGAGTGATGAACGCAGACCAACCCTTGTGCCCACAGCTGCAGTCCCTGGCTGTCTCTGAGTGAGAACAGGACTCAGAGGATACCAGGCTGCCCTGTCCTCTGCAGCCTTCACCGACCACACAGCCTGGACCCTGAGGGCCCAGGAGCTGCCGGGAGCTGGGAGGCCCTGGTCCTGCTTTGATCTCGGCCATCAAAGGGCAGGAAATGCAATCAGCTCTGAAGACCACTTGCTGCCTGGACGTCCTCATCGGGCACAGGGCCCAGACCCCTCCCTGCCTTCTCGGGCTGGGCCAGGCCCTTGCAGGCCAGCCAATGGCCCTGGGCAGGGGTCTGGAGAGCCCACCCCCATCCCCAACCCACTGGACGGAAACTATTTTAATGAGAGCTAACATTGCTGACACAGCACCTTCTGGCAGCACCCCCACTCCGGCTCTGCGCTCCCCTCCAGCCCCACCACCCGCTTCCCCTGTGACTTTTATTGTCCCAGACATTTGCGTGAAAACAGGAACTTTGTGCTCTGGGCTCCATCTGCTCCTGCTTACTTCTCACTTAGAATTGCGATTCTTGGTCACACATGTCCCTTCCCTACCCCCGCCCCTGCCTCTCAGGCTGACTGCCCCGAGTCAGAGATTTGTGGGGTCTCTGGGCTCTGGCACCAACTAGGTGCATTGACAGAGTGACCTCCTGGCCATGTCCCTTCTTTACCAGGCTATAGCAGTGGGCACAGGGTTAGGAAGCTGAGACTAGAGGGGCCTTGGGGTCCGGAGCCCTGTGCCCTGCTGCCCTGTGCCCTGCTGCCCTGTGCCCTGCTGCCCTGTCCCCTCTGCCCTGTCTCTTGCCCCTCTTCCCCCCTACCAGGATCAGAACACCTCTACCCCAACTGTGGAGAACTCTGGGACTCAGGGAGAACCTCGTAGACACGACCACATCTCATATAAAGAAGAGTGAGACCAGGATCACCCTCCCTGGAGACCTCAGCCTTGGCCCTGTCCTCAGACTGTGCCCAGGAGTCATCTTGTGTTTTTGAAAGAATCACACTTCAGGGGCTGGAGAGAATGGCCTAGCGGTTAAGAGCGCCGACTGCTCTTGCAGAGGACCCAGGTTCGACCCCCAGTACCCACATGGCGGCCGAGAGCTGTCTGAAACTCCAATTCCAGGAGAACTCCAGGGACAAAGTTGGTGAGGGAGATGCTGAGACACTGGGAAATTAGGAGAGGGCACAGGATGATGAAGAGGGACAGCTCTATGTCTCTGCAGCTCTGTCTGTGCATGTTTGCATGCATGAGTGCATGTGTGTGTGTGTGTGTGTGTGTGTGTGTGTGTGTTTCCTAAGGTACTGTCTACCCTGTTCTTTGAGAAAGTTTCCCACTAGCCTCTAGCCTAGAACTTTCTGAGTTGGCTAGGCTGGCTGGCCCATCGGCCCCAGCGATTCACCTGTCTCTACCTCTTCAGCGTTGGGATCACAAGTGTGCGCCACAGCATTCTCGCCTGGGTTCCGGGGTTGAACTTAAGTCCTCCTGTTGTGTGGTAAGCACTTCACCAACTGAGCCATCTCTGCCAGCCTTGTCTGCAGCTCTTTACAACACTATGAGAATAAAACTGTTAATAAAGGGTGACCCAGCCTCCTAACAGCTTGAAGATAGTGGGGAAGCACAGAGCAGGGGAATGGCTTAGGAGACCTCCCCAGAGCTCCCAGGCCGACATGTGCTGGGATTCTTAGAAAGCATGCACAGACTTTGCGGCGGCACTGCGGCAGTCCTGGGCGTGGGGGACCCCCATCTGGAAGCCTTTAAGGGTTCCTCCCTCCCCCTCTTCTGCAAATAGCTTGTTCCCAGAAAACAGGAGGAGAAGTTACCCAACAACAAGCCGGGGCTTCCTGTGGGGCTGGCGGCCCCTTCCCTGCCTCTGCATGTGCATCAGCTGCACCAGTTCCCCAGGCCCCTGCCAGTCACATGGTCCCTGTCATCTCCTCCATGTCCTGGGATCCTAGGGCCCTCCTTCAGGAAGCCCCCAGAGTCACCCTTCTGCCCTTGGCAGGCTTCCATGTCATCCTTTTCAGACACACACCTGGCTTAGAGGACACCCTCTGTCCTGCTGCTGTCAGCTGGAGTCTGACCATCTCTTGGTAATTGTTTTAGCTTGGGAGACGGAGAGCCAACAGAGCCAGGAGTGGACTCCGGCTCTCCTCCCCAGTCCAGAACTCTGTTGCACCATAACTGTGTGCTTGTGACAGCAATGGCCCAAATTCTAGTTAGTTCTGGCGAAGCTGAGAAAGAAGCTAAAAGGAAAGGTGTCCAGATCTTGGTGGGGTGGTCCAGGAATAGTGGGGGGGGGCGTCTGAGCTACCTGCCCATCTGGCTCCAGACTTGTTTGTTCACTCAGCAAAAGAGGGTATCGGATTTAGGTTAGTAGCTAAGAAGCAAACATCTCTAACACCATGGGTCCCTACTAGAACCAGGCTTTCCACACTGACATTTTGAAGGTTTGGTTGGGATGGCACCCTTGTCCCAGCGAAAGCTGACTGAAAACACGGTGACCATGCTGGAGCACAGAGAGGACGGGAAGGAAGGAAGCGAGGGAGAACTCAGAGCTAGGACTCATGGCGTGGGTGGATGGCAGGAAACCAAGCTGTGTCAGTGGCACCACTCTCTGATCTGACAGATGAGCCTGCCTGGGCCTCACTCTTCATCTGGACTGTGTTCGTGCAGACAGTACCTACCTTGAAGGGTGCTTTAGAAGTCAACAGAACCAAGGTCTTTTGTGCACTCTGAAGTGTGATTCTTTCTTTTTTTTTTTTAATTTTATTTATTTCCGTATGTGTATGAATGTATTGTCTGCATGCAGGTCTGTGCACCCGTGATGTGCAACGCCGCGGAGGTCAGAAGAGGGTCCAAAGGCGACAACAGATGGAGAAAAGAGTAGCTTCTTCCCAAGTGAAAAAGTTGAACAGCCCAGGGCAGAGAGGGCAGGAGCTGGGAGAACAGAGAAGGGGATGGAAAAAGAAAAGGAGGACGACTGGGGTGGATGAGGGAGGTGCTCCCGCAGAAGTCTTTAGCACACTGCCGGGCTTGCTTTGGGATACCATCCCTCTGCTCCAACCATCCGCAGTGCCCATATTCAGGGACAACCACCTGCCTGGATCTTTCCTGCTGTCCATCCTGGATCAGCTCTTCTTTCCTGGAACAAGGGTGCAGTGAACCCACAGTCCCATCGTGGCTTCCTCTAGACTGCAAGGCTGGAGCCCTGGAGGGGCGGTTGAAGACCTGGAATAGAGGTGTGGTGTCAGGCCCAGGTTTACTTGGTTTCCATCCATCTCTGTCCTGTTGGAATGGAGCAGGGAAGGGGACTTCAAGAAGAAGGCTCTGCTCCCAGGGCCAGGCAGGGTCTGTAGCAAGTACCACTGCCCTCAGGTTCTACCATGGAGATGGAAGAAGGAGCCCCCAGGCCTGGCTGCCATAAAAGGCTGGCTTGGTTCGTGGAGAAGCCTACCCCAGCCCAAGGCTCGGCAGAGTGGCAGCTTACCCATAAAGCCTGCCCTACCCCAGAGGCTGCAACAGGAGCGACTGATGGGAGACTGCAGAGCCAGGGCAACCTTGGGCCATGCAGCTCCCTGTCCTGATCAGCAGCCAGCTTGGTACCTGTCTGGGAACACTGAGTCCCACCCCCAGGGCTTCCCTGGGAAGACTAAGTGGGCCTGGGGGCTGAGGATTAGGAGCCGTCTCTGCCCTAGAGACCAAAGGAGCTATGTTGAAACTCTAGGTTCCTGTCCTGGTGACAGGACAGCATGGCCCAATGAGCTCTCATCCTTGGTCAAGATCTCTTACACAAAGCCAGTTGAGCACATTCCGGGACCAGTGCTTGAATGTGGCTCTTGGACATGGCATGGTTTCGCTGTCCTACATGTCCACACCAGGTCTCGGCCTTCTCAACAAGCCGTGCATGTCCAGGCAGGGGCCTGGACACACGGACATCACATTGAAGGGGAAGAAGCCAAAGAAGATCCTGGATTATATGTTGCTGCCTTGGGCTTCATGGGACTTGGAGGGGTCCCTGCGTTGCCTCCACAGACACCTCCTGCCCTGTCCCTCTTCTTGCAGAAGTCCTGGCTGAGCATTCCCACCTGGGTTCCTCTGGCTGCACCCTGGAACCTCTCTGACAGGAGCTACGGACCTCAGGCCTCTTGATGTCCCTAGCTCCCCAGTGCTCTGCCTTGATCTTCCACACAGAGAGCCTCCCTGAAGCCTGGCTGGTCTCCTAGTCTGGCCAATCCTCATGGTGCCACAGTCACCTTCTGATACTTCTGCTAAATGCCACCTAGCCAGTACCCGACCACCCTGCCTTCCCTGGCAGGGACAGGCTCCCCTGCCTCCTTTGCTGCGGTTCCCCTCACACGGGAATGGGGACCTGTGGGCTCTCAGTCCCAGCCACTCTGATTCTGGCTTCTGTAAGTCTTGAGGCAATTTGAGGGGCAAATGCATGCAGATATATATGCAAATGGGCACCTCCAGGATTTATGAGGGGCCTCCGTTCCAAGGGGAGGGGGCGGCCTCAGCCAGGCTGGGCACACTAAATCCTGGCCCGTGTCAGCGCCGTAAAGCACCATGATGAAGGCAGCCGCTGGAGAAGCCCACTGATTTACAGCTGCCAGAGCCTCCTCCCCACAGCCTCCCAGGCAAGCGCCACAGGACAGGGATGAGGAAGGATTTATGTCTCCTGTTTCCCCGCCCCAGGGGCAAGCAGAGAGAGAGTGGAGGTGGAAGGTGACTTTCACCTTCAAAGCCGGCCCAAATCTCTGGCACAGTGGTCCGTCACACTACCCCAGCAGAGAAAGAGGCAGAAGACAGGAAGGATCCAGAGACCCTGCCTCACCCTTGGTCACACTGTCGGTTCGAGATGGCCGGTCAGCGGCCTAGCCACCTTGTTCAGCACTTACACTGCCACTGTCACCCTTCTTCCACACAAGTTTCTGAGCAGTACCTGGACAACTGCATCAGCCCCAGAATGGCCCAGAAGTGGTAGACAAGAGGGCAGCCGGTTCTTGCCCTTCCTTCCCACATCAGCGAGGTCTCCAAGGTGACTCCTGTGGGCTGAGAGGAAACAGGTGCTGTCAAACATGGAAGTTAATATCCCTCACCTTTGCCAGGCTGAAGGGCACAATGACCTTCTGACATCTCTCTTCTCTCTCTCTCTCTCTCTCTCTCTCTCACACACACACACCATATATCCACACATATGCACACACATGCATACACACACCATATACACACGACATACACCATGCATACACAGAACACACCATATATATATATATATATATATATATATAATCACACCACATACACCATGTATACAAACCCTCCATACCACATACCATATATACACACACCATATATGCACACCTTATACACACCACATACACTATACACACCATACACATGTAGGAAGCTTTTTGCCACGAGCAGGTACAACGCAGTCCTACTAAGGGAAGGGGAGCACAGCACCCACCTGCGGTCACTGTAGAAAACTGATCTCTCGACGCAGGGGTCAGTCGGACTTCCGTAACCTGACCTGAGAGGTCCTTCCAACTCAGGTCCTTAGCCTGGGACAACAGAACGTTTCCCACCTTGGCTGTGCTTTTTCCACCTGCCCAGAGACTGCTGGCCCCTGGACAGGAATTTCAGGCTGATGATTGATGGCTTATCTTCAGCCCAGGCCCACTCACAATTCACTTCACCACACCAGCTATCCAGATTGGTGGTCTAAAGGACCTCTGTCCAACCCACTGGTCACTCGAATGAAATTCAGGCCTGCTTTGGCCTGTATGCATGCAAAAAAATGATGGCTGGGAATTCTGCAATGATGGTAATGGAGAATTCAATTTATTGCCTGCTACAGCTGGCCTTTATAAGCAAAATGAGATCAGTTCCTGGAGCCAATCACAGACCCCCACTGCATGCTGCTGCTCCGCCTAATGTCCTGTACCTGGGCCATGGTGTCCGGTGTCCACTCTTTCTTGGGGTGGAGTCAGAGAAGTCTCCTGACTCCCACCGGTGCCCTGAGGGGTGTTAGCTGAGAACTAGCCCCAATTTAAACTGGATCTTCCTATAATACACATATATCACATAACACACACACACACACACACACACACACTCACACACACACAGACACCATACAACACACACTTTATACAACTCCAGTCTCTTCCTGAGAGTTACACTTGGAGAAGGTACTACTTCTCCAGGGCTTCAGGCCAGTGTCTCAGGAATAACTCATCTGTCACTGAACTAGCATTGTTGCCCAACGCATCCTCCTGAAGTCTCAAGAAGATGTCCCCCTGGTTGGGGCTGTGGTCCCAGTTCTAGGGACCCCTGTTTTCAGACCATTCCTGCCTTGGGGTGTCACCTCTCTGTAAATGTAGTTCGCATGTCCAGTCTTCACATTGAAAACTAGCCAAAAGACCCTCAGGTAAAGAAAGACCCCGTTAAGCTGTATACAAATCCAAAGCCTGGTTGGTTGGATGGAGAAGGTGTGTGTTGGGAACTGAAGGTGCTTTTCCTGTGCTAGTTTAGATCGGGGTCCCGGCCCTCTCCATCAGTGCACAGAAAACGTAAGCATGTGTTTGTGCCTTTGAAAGACATGTCCGCAGACCTGCCCCTCAGAGTTCTGTGGATCAGGGCTCTGTATCAGCCTCTGGCTGTGCACTCGGGAGCCCCCAGACAAGCTACGCCTCTCTCTGTAGCTTCCTACAAAGTGCAAACCCAGTGTTGAACCCATTTTTGATGTGAAGTTATTCCTTGGAACCAGAAAGCTCAAAGATTCTATAGATGCCTACTGGCCTGTTTGACCTAGCGGCAACTGCCTGAGGCGGTGGAGGGAAGTGGAGACCACCAGAGCAAGTGAAGAGCTGGGGTCCCACCCAGGCCTCTGACTTACACCTGTGTTTGTAAGGCACTCTTGTTTAGAGGTGCTGGGTCCAAATAGCATCACTGCAAGTAGCTGCATATTGTCGGCTGCTCAAAGCTCATTTAATCTCATCAATGTGCCAGCCACATTTTACAAATAATGTAACAGACTTAGCGAGGTTCAGCTGCTTGTCCACGGCCACAAACATGAGAACCGAGGGAGGGAGATCCACAGGACAGTCTGTTCCCTGCCCAGGTTTCCTCTTGACTTCGTTGCTCTCTGCTCTTGTCTCCAGCTCTGTGACCCTACTACAGGAGGATTAACAATATGCAAAGAGGAGCAGCTAGTGCTCAGCCATTGTCTGAGGGGCCATAAAAATGGGACAACTTCCTTAAAAACCCAATTTATTTTATTCAAAAGTTGAGCATGGTCTCAGCCTTTCTACTCCTAGACAGCCCAGAGCAATTAAATTGTGGAACTTTATGAAAACTTAGATTTGAATGGGAAAGGAGGGACACACAGGGACAGGCAGGCCCTCACTCAGGGAACCACCCGAGGCCACTTTGTTTCTTCCCAGGCCTGGTCAGTCCAAATCCAAAAAGCTCTTGTGGGTTCCAGGCCACCGTCATGGGACCACCTGGAAGAAGAAGAAGAAGCCACAGAGTTGTCTGGCCACAGACAGAGGGTCCTCAGAGACAGCACCCAACCTCTGGTCTTTCCATTGGGCACAGACTGGGACCCCCATGGCTGGGAAGGGCATCGGTAGAAGTGGCCCAAGCAAATGAGGAAGGTAGTGGGCTAGGGCTGGCCAAGAATAGGAGAGGCCCATGTTGCGGGCACAGGCAGAGGGCTGCTGCAGCAGCGCAGCCCTGCAACTGCCCAGAGGCTCTACCTGTGCCTGCCAGCTGCTCATTAAGGGCTCAAGCACATTCTGGGGACCCGCCCCGGGTTTGTAAAAGACCAGGCAAATGAGATTTGTCCCATGGACAGGCAGAACCGAGGCAAAGTCTAGGGAAGCTGCTGCTGGGAAAAGCGAGGCTCCCTCCTCAGGAAGCCTGCACCCCCCACCCCAGTTGGAGCCCTACCCAAGCCGCCTAGGATTCCACGCTGGCTGCCTTTTACCCATCCTTGGCAGCACTCAGTGTGCAAGGCCAGGTCATTTATAGTCTAAGGAAAAACAAAGACAATAGCACATAGGCAGCTCTCAAGCATGTTAAAATGGCGTTAACCACACGTGATCCACGTGAAGTGAAGCGAGAACACCTTGATCTGTCACATCTTCTCAATGTTCATCATCAATTAAGATTTAGAACCAAAAGCTCAGACACCCTTCTGGAACTTAAAGCATGAAGGTGTGCCCCAAGGGGCACCCAGGAGTGCTGATGTCCCACCGCCCTGCATTCTACTCTTGGATCCAACTTACAAGGTTTCTCCTCACATTAAAAATTATTTCTCTTAGGAGTTGGAGAGATAGCTCAGTGGTTAAGAGCACTGGCTGCTCTTATAGAAGACCCAGGTTCGATTCCCAGCACCCACATGGCAGCAAGCAGCCATCTGTTGTTGCCCTCTTCTGGCCTCCATGGGCATTGCAGAACACAGGCAAAACACTCATACAATTAATTAATTAATTTTCTGGACTGGAGAGATGGTTCAGTCTATAAAGTGCTCCCCTTCCAAGCATGAGAACCTGAGTTCAATCTTCATCACCCACCCCCCAAAAAAGGTGGGCATGGTGGAATGTGCTTATAATCTGAGTGCTGGAGAGGTGGAGACAGGCAGATTCCCAGGGCTCAGTGGCCAGTCTAGCCAAATCATCCAGTGAGAGACCCTGTCTCAAAACAAGGACACCACCAAACAAACCACATCCAGCATTGTTCTCTAGTGTCCACACGCATGAACACATGCCCACCAACACACACCCATATACATGTATGTATATGTGAGAGTGTGTAAGCACACACACATACACACATGCATGCGCATGCACATGTGTAACTTTTCTCCCTGTCCAAATTCTTCTCTCTTCCTTTACTAAGTTCAGGTCTTTGTGACTTCTGGCCTGAGACTGAGTCCCCACTTGAAGTCGGCCTGCATTCTGTCCCCAGCCCCACTGCCATCCCCGACTGGGCATATGCTTCAGAGAATGTTTATGTATTAAATGCTACCTACTACCACCAGAGCTGCCCTAGCTAGAGGCAAGGCAGGTATGCCTTTGGGTGGAGGAGGTGTAAAGTAAAACATGCAAGCTGAGTGTGGTGACTCACTTCTGTCTCCCAGCACTCAGGGGGCCAAGACAGTGGGATTTAGAATTCGAGGCAACCTGGGGCTACATAGCAAGATCCTGTTGAAAACAAACAAAACACAACCTAGAGTAGGCCTTACTGTAGTCTGGGCCCCAGACCTTTTTAATTGATGTCCTACTGGGTCCTGTAAAGGACAGGGCTCCGCTAAGCTGTGCTGCTGTCTAGGGAGTGAGAACCCTCATGCTTTCTTATTTACCACAGGGCTCTCATGACCAAAAGTATCACAAAGACACTTCAGATTGATGTAAACTACAAAGGAATGTGTTGTCTGCCAAACCAAACTCTGCAGATTAATCCAGAGAAATTCAACCCAGCTACCTAAAGGAGCTTGCTAAGGACTCGGTTTCCCTCTCCATCTTTGCTTTACCCTCAGATCCAGCGAGGCCCTCCACTACAGGCTGCAGGCAAATCAGATCCTGACACCATCGTCCAAGCCAGGGCATTCTCTGCCAATCGCACTCATGTTTACAACCTGCCCTCGCTAGAGCATGACTTCAATTTCTTGAAATTCTTGAAATGTCTCCTTGGGGCTTGTTGACTCTGACTGGGTCAGGCATTTGCTTCTGGCTAGGTCACTGAGACCGGGAGAATACAATTCTCTCAATGGCTCAGGCCAGGTCATGGGCTCCACCCAGGAGTACCCAGCTAGACACTGAAGAGCAACAGGTGGCCAAGTGCCTGCCACCTATGTGAACGTGGGTGTCAGGGTTGCCTTGGCGAGCTGGCCCGTTTTCTGCTCTTATAACTAAGTGCTATAAGCATGGCAGTTTGTGAAGAATTGAGGCTTATTTGGATTCTGGAGACTGGGAAGTTCAAGAGTATGGTCATGGGATTTTGTTGGTCTTCTTCCTGTCTGGTGATGAGGCAGAATCTATCACACAGCAAACTGAGCCAGTCCAAGGGTGCTGAGACAACTGGATACATAACAAAACCTCTGCCATGATAACTGATCAATCAGCTAATCTATGAACGGATTCAGCCATATACCAGAGGACTTTATGGACTAAGTTTTCAACACATAAATTCTGGAGGGCACACTTAACACAGCATCAAGCCAACTGACAAGCCTTAAGAAGGATGATTCTGTTATCCTGTGTAACCTGTGGCTAGAAAGAGGGACATTCTCTCTCTCTCTCTCTCTCTCTCTCTCTCTCTCTCTCTCTCTCTCTCTTTTCTCTCTCTTTTTTCTCTCTCTTCTCTCTCTCTCTCTCTCTCTCTCTCTCTCTCTCTCATAGTGGAGGATGACTTTGAATTTCTGCCTGCTCTCTCAAGTGCTGACATTATAGGCATGCACCATCATGCTCAGTTTATGTGATGTTGGGCTCAAACCCAGGACTTCAGGCATACTAGAGAAGGAGCCACTCTACTGACTGAGCTCCAGCTCCAGCCAGAGCTGCCCGTGCTTCTCCAGGGCAGTCTTGCTGGAGAGGGAGAGGTATATGCATATATTGTTTCCTGTTGCCAGCACGTCCTTTTGGGGATGTGGGAAAATTTGGAATATGGGGAAATCGGGGGACTGAAAGACCTTCATTCTAAATGCTTACTAGACACAGCCAAGAAAGACAGCCCACACGTAAAATGTAATGCTGACATAGAAGCCAGCCTCACCCGAGAGCTGGCCACCAGCAGAACATGGCTCTGGGATGGTCCCCTGGCTAAGGTGCACCAGGAAGAAAATAGAACTAGGACTTTTAGGCACCTGTTACACCTAGGAAAAGTGAGTTCTTCTCCTCTAAGGAAGACCCCACAGCACCAGCCTCTGGCATTTATAGAGACAGACTGAGGTGGGTGGGGCAGTCTGAAAGGGGCTCAGGCCTCCGGCTCCACAAATCATCCTGTCTTAATGTAAAGGCTGGTTGCTGAGAACACAGCGTGTTTTCCTTGCGTCAGCAGCTCAGTGACTAATGCCCAAGATGAACGGCTTTGTTTTGCCTGGTTAGAGATTCTGTAACCCCCTCTCCTTTCCACAGCATGGACTCCACAGAACCCTCCCAGAATGGAGCTCAGGATGATGTCTGGGGTACAGGACCAAGAGAAAGAGCTGGAATCACTCTGTGCAGTGAGTCTGGAACCCAGCAGACTCTGGTGACTGAAGGGGTTCAAACCCCAGAGGTGGGGACTAGAGGGAACCTAGGCTACATGTATCAAGAGTAGTTCTGCCATAAGCTCTGAGCAAAGGACCATGGAAGTACGTAGAGTAAGCTTTGTGTATCCAGCTGGCCAAAGGAGGCTTCAGAGGACCTGGAAGAAGTAGGGGCTTGAGTTGGGAGTGGGAGAACAGGCAAGGGTGGTCAAGAGCATCGTCTGTCACCTTGCCCCATAAGCGTGTAACTAGGACACTTTTTTCCCAGTGAGGATACATAATTTGGGCAGAAACATAGGCTGTGGACCCAGATGCTGCTGACTGGGAACTATGGTACCACTCATACTAGCTGTGGCACCGTGAATGGCACTGATCCATTTATACATGAGGACACTGAGACTGAGAGTAGCTAAGCAATTTGCCCAAAGTCACATGTCTAGTGACCAACAGAATTTAAACTGAAATGGGGGCAGGCTAGCTCCAAAGCCAGTAAATACCTAGGACAGGGGAGCAAACCTCCCTGAGAGCTTGCTGACCTCTGACCACCAAGCCCTGAATCCTAGCTACTCACCCTTCCAGAAACATGTTCTTGCCCAGCTACCTGGGCAATCATGAGGTTTCCACATCTTGTCTTCTACCAATTGAACACATTTCCTGTTCCATATGATTTGGGTCATTTCCAGATTGAGGTTTTCATTGTCAGTGAGAAGCCCTCCATCATAGCACCCAGCAGTGTTCTTTACAGACTGCTCCATCAGCCTGGATCCCACTGAGGATAATGTGGAACGGGCCTTAAACCAGCCCACCATGGACACAGAACATGGGTGAGGAAGAAATCGACATTTGTTCAAGCCACTGAGATTTCAGATTTGTTATTGCAGCATAAGCATAATATATCCCACCCTGACTAATTCTCCTCCTTTGCTGGAAGGAAGAAGCAAGTAAGCTCTTCTCAATGTTCACAGGAACATGCAACAAAGGAAAGGGACAGGTATTCCATTTCTATCAACCACACCATCATGTTTCAGAGAACTCAAGCTGAGTATGGAGAAAAGGGCCTAAAGAACTCACTAGCCCTGGACCAGAAAGAACTTGCAGACAGCAAAGGATCATCAAACCACGGAGGCCACGGTGAACTAATCCAGGCTCAAGCCTGGCGTGCCAAGCCTCACACAAGAGAGTCAGATCCCGGGCAGGGGAGAGGATGTTCGCCCCCCTCGCCAAGCATCAGCAGGCCTTCTCCAAGCAGCTACCAATGGGTATCTTGGGAGATAGGCTCAGAGAACTGGTGCCCAGACATCAAATGCAGAGTCCCTCCTCTAGACAGATGCTGTGTGCAGAATCTGAGGAGCTGGAGCCCCGGGGACACAAACTACCATGACAGGAATTGAGCTGCAGGAAGCTTGGCAAAACCTCCTGTAAGTGAGCCTGAGCCCTGTGGGGAAGTAGGCAATGACCTTCCTCTTGGGTCATTTCCTCCCCAAACCAGCATCTACTCAGCTCCACACCAAGTTTCTAAGAGATAACTAGAAGGAAATGTTAGTTACTATAAAGCATCTCCCAGGACTGGAGAGATGGATCAAGGGTAAAGCACTTGCCACATAAGTACGGGGACCTGAGTTCAAATCTACAGGATTCCTATGAAGTCAACTGTGATAGTACACATCTATAACCCCAGTGTAATACAGTGAGACAGGAGGTGAAGACAGAAGAATCCTCAAATGCTCTGGGCCACCCAGCCTGGCATATGCAGCAGCCAACAACAAAAGAGAGATCCTGCCTCAAACAAGGTGCAGGGTGAGGACTGAGAGCCATGGTGCCCTGTGATCTGCCATTGTGTACCCTCACACAGGCACACACACACACACACACACACACACACACACACACACACTTTAAAATTCCTTTCTGGATAAAGTGGTTCTGAGACTAAACTGGGAGAGATCTTGGGAACTGTGGGAATACAGACTTCCCCTGAATGGCAGTGGCCTGGTTGCTGTGCGTACAGGGACGCCTGGGCAAAGGTGACCCCGCATGCCTTCACGCTGCTGTCCCCCAGGTGGGCTACCCTTTGCTCATTCTGTGCCTGGCCTCTCCCTCTCTAGCTCCCCTGTACTGCAGCTTCCTCAAGCTACATGAAGGATGTGGGCAGCCTTCTGGCCCAGCACACCGAGCTTCTTCTAGAAGATCCCAGAAGTGCTGGGCCATTTCCCAGAGGGGCAATGATGTCCCCTTGGAATACCTCCCACCTCCAGTCCGGATTAGATATTTGGAAACTTATGTGCTAGATAGCTTTAGGGTCAACTTGACACATCTGGGTTGAGGAAGCCTCAATTGGGGAAATGCTTCCATTAGACTGGCCTGTGACCATGTCTGTGGAGTATTTTGATTGTTGAGTGATATGGGAGGGCCCAACCCACTATGGGTGGTACCACCCCTGGGCAGGTTGTTGTATTTTATATAAGAAAGCAGGCTGGGTCTGGACTGGGAGAGCAAGCCAGTAAATAGCTTTCCTCCACGATCTATGCTTCAGCTCCTGCCTCCAGGTTCCTGCCCTGGGTTCCTATGTTGGACTTGCTCAGTGATGAACTGTGACTCAGGAGATGTGAGCCAAATAAACCCTTTCCTCCCCAAATTGGTTTTGGTCAGAGTGTTTTGTTACAGCAATTAAAGAGAAACTAGAATAGAAATTGATACCAGAGAGGGGGCTATTGCTGTGACAGACCTGACTTTAGTGTTTTGGGGAGGATTATGGAAACATTTGGAACTTTGGGCTGGAAAAGCCATTGAGTGCTTAGAATTTGTTGCTGTGGAACTTGGACCAGTCATGCTAAAAAGTGTTGTAGAGAATGGAGGCCTGGCTTGTGAAGCAGAGACCATCAGGGCTGTTTGTACATTTTTGAGTTGAGAATCTATGAGTTCTGGTCTGCTGGGGCTGAAGAATCAGCTATAAGTAACAAGAGACCAGAACCTGAAGTAAAATCTTGTTGTACTGGGACAATTGATGCTGGTTAGCTGGGGCTGAAAAATTAGCTGTGAGTAATAAGAGACCAGCATCACTGTCACAGCAATCGAAGAGAAACTAGAACAACTTGGAAGTAATTTGGAGGTTAGCTTGGAAGCAAGTGTTAGTATCTTATTTGACTTGTGTTGTACCAGCCAGCAGAAGAGTTTGGAGGAAAGAGCCCAATCACTAAGATTAGATGATAGGTTGGCAAGGTGACTCAGTGGGTAAAGTGCTTGCCAACAAGCCTGATGACCTGAGTTCAATCTCCTTGTTAGAAGGAGAGAATGGACTCCTACAAGTTTCTGAAAGTTGTCGTCTGACCTCCGAACACCCACACACATGCACACAAGCACACCCCACACTAAGGGGATGAAGTAAGACACAGTCCTCAGCACAGAGTCTGTCTGATCAGGGCGTGTAAGTGTGCAAAAAGTGGACTTAGTATTAGCGAGTACTCAGTGGGCAAGAGACAGAAAGGCTTCTGTGAACCTCAGAAAGTAGTGGGTGCCAAGTGTGGTGGTGCACGCCTTTAATCCCAGCACTTGAGAGGCAGAAGCAGGCAGATCTCTGTGAGTTCAAGGCCATCCTGGTCTACAGAGTGAGTTCCAGGCCAGCTGGGGTTACAGGGAGACCCTGTCTCAAAAATACCAAAAAAAAAAAAAAAAAAAAAAATTACAAGGCAAGGATTGGAAAGCCATCCTGGATAGAGGCTGTAGGGCCCCGAGATCCCCCCAGCCAGCATTTCTGAGCCAGTCCAGCACTACCTCAGGCAGACATCTGAATACATTTGTTCCCTGTCCAGAGCAGTGTGGAAAGTAGCCCTGGGAAAGGCTCCTTCTCAGCTCTTTCCCACTCATCTGTCAGCACTCTTTTGTTTCTGCAATTGCATTGTTTCATTGCTTTTTTTGACCTTCAAGCTCCCTGTGTTTCAGAAGTCACAGGCATCTAGGCCAGTGTGCCTGGGGAGCAGGGAAACAACAGAGAGGGACAGGGAGAACAGCCAGGTCAAGAGTCCCACGGGATCCAGAAAAGCCCAGGATGAACCAGAAAGACACGATTCGGCCTTTAGAGCTACTGGAGGAAGAGAGGCCCCTCCTGCCTGTGAACGAGAGCTGTCCAGAAGCCTGGCCTGGCAGTGCAGCCTGCCAGCCATGCTGCTCAGGCGACTTGGTATATGGATGAAGAGTTAGGACTTTCACGTCAGGGTGGCCTAAAGAGCATGTGCCAGAACTGTCTCACCGCAAAGTCTAGAAATGATGTGCTTGTTTGTTTATTTAGTATGTTTGCATACAGCCATATAGCCGAGATAGAGACAATATAAACAGGATGAGCTTTACAGGTGAATACGTGGGAAAGGAAACCAGCAAGAGTTGAATGTAGCTGGGTACTGGGAATAGACAGTTTGACAACAACCATTGTGCGAAGACTAGGCTTGTTGGACCTGCCTGTGGCTTAAGGATAGAGTATTCGCCTAGCATTACCAAGGCCCCGGGTTTGATTCCTAGCACCAAGTTTAAAACACTACACACACACACACACACACACACACACACACACACACACATACACCAACTACTATGTGAAGCCAGGCAGCTGTGAACACACACTCCACCCAGTGGATGGGTAGAGAAGATAGAAGTGTCCGTGTTCACCCACCTTGGCCATCATGTTCTTTGATGTTCTTTGTCCTTGTCCAAAAAGAGACACTACCCAAGGAAGAAACTTCTCGTTGTGTAGATGTTAGATGCAAAGTTCAGAATGGCTCCATGCACGTGGAGGAGACACAAGACATGGCCATCCTAAGGCTTCTGGCTCATAGCTCTGAACCCTGTCCTCTGGGACCCAGGTAACCACACTGCTACCGGGCAGGGAAAGCATCTGGAAGGAGACCCCACAGAGAGTGAGTTGTGAAGCCAGACTGTCCACTGAGAAGACAGAGACCAAATGAGTAACTTCCAAACATGGCAAAAAAGGAAAAAGAATTAACCAAAATAAGAGTGGAGGGGAAATAAAGAAGCAAGAAAAACCCACGTACTGAAGAAACAGGTAAACACGATCATAGCAGGTGCCGTGGATGGGTTAAACCTGTTCAAAGACAATTCCACAACAGCTTTCCCCTTTAGCTCATCCAAATGCTATTTGTGAAAGAAGCATCAAAAATGGAGACAGAGGGTTAGAAATAAAATTGTAAAAAAACACACTTGTAAATGGGAAGAGGCTGGTGGGATGTAGTAGATAAAGCATTTATTCTGTAGCCTTGAAAAGAATCACCCCATAAAATGGCACGACAATGTTTTGCATATAACTAACAAGGCAGAGTCAAACTATGCAATTACCACGTTTTTAGGAGAGATTGACAGCTGGTGAGTCTCTGAAATCAGCAGAGCATACAGCCACCAAGCTCCGAGACTGTAAAACAATTATAGAAACCTTGATACAATAGAGCCATATAGCACCGTGTCCCAAATACAAAACACATTCATTTCAAGTGCACCTGGCCATTTATGGCATTTGACTTGAACTTTATGTCAGGTCAATATGATACAGACTACAAGTTCTGACCACCACACAGCACTATTCAAAGGGAACCATTCCATGACCCCCCCACCCCCAAACACACCAAAAAAGTTCTATGTATTTGGAAACAAAAAAAGCAAGTCCACTGCCAAATAATGTAGGAACAGAAGAGAGAATTTAGTGAAGTTATGAATGTTTCAACACCAAGTGTGGCAAGAGATACGAACAGCTACTGAAAACTCACCCAGACAGACATGTTCAGACCTAAACTCATTGATTAGAAATCAAGAACATTCTAAAATAAGTAAACCGAGGATTAAATTCAGTTAAAACTAAAACAACCAAAAGAAAGAAATAAAACAACCAAAAGGAAGAAGAAAAAGAAAATAATGAAGAAAAAGAAAATGAGCATAAAAGCTAAAGTTAATAAAATAAAAAGAAACAAAACTAAAAAGGAATAATGAAATATAAAGGGGTTGTGAATTTCCCTGCCCCCACATCCTGTCCCGTTCTAGCCTAGGTGGCTTTTGCTCTTGGTGCCCCAGATCCCCTGGACTACCCTCTTGGTCCAGACCTGCCCGCTGTGTCCTGATCCCCTGTACTCAGACAAGCTCAAATTTCCAGCACAGCTTGTTAGACCCTTCACGGGTGGTCATCTTTGGACTCCTGGGACCAGCCTTCTATCCTGGCTCTCCCCACCCCCACCTTGCCTTGGATTTCTGAGACCAGACCAGGCTTCTTCTCTGGAAAGTCTGATCCCACCCACTGCGTTTGACTCACCTATACTCTGAACAACTCCGATTTCTGCCCCCCCCACCCCCCGTTACCCTTCTAGCCTTGGGTTCAGGCCTGCTGTTTTTCTGAACTACTCTCTTAGCTTCCCTGGCAGTGAGCTCTACATTGGGGCCCGCCCGCCCCCTCCGCCGGGACCCTCTGCAGTCTCTCCCACTGCTGCAGGGCTGGGCTTCCGTGGTCTTTGCTAAGGCCCAGACCTTTGTAGACTGCTTGAGAACACCTGAATTCAGCCTCCACCTACCAAGCTTGCCAAATTGTGCTGTTCTTGTTGGCTAGTAGAGATCCAGACCTTAGAAGGAAGCCTGAGAGTATCTAATTGGCACCGACTTGGATCTGTACATGAACTCCTGAGTAGCTGGACTAGAGCCAACTAGAGGAGCCATCAAAAGAGAGAAATTGAAGCTAAGACTAACCAGCTTTTCACATCCAATAAGAAAACAACCAATGCGTGCCAGGCCTGATGGTGCACGCCTTTAATCCCAGCACTTGGGAGGCAGAGGCAGGAGGATCTCTGTGAGTTCAAGGCCAGCCTGGTCTACAGAGCAAGTTCCAGGCCAGCTGGGGCTACAGGGAGACCCTGTCTCAAAAACACCCAAAAATAAATAAATAAAAATTTAACAAAGAAAACCAAGTCACATCAAGTGTACAAACAGAACAAGACTACAACTCAACAGAGGAAGACTTGAATTTCACACCAGGATCACAGTGAAAGAAGTCCACATGTCAAAATCACAAAAAAATAATAATAGGAAAAACTCAATATGTCCCCAACAAACACTATAGGAGACTTCTACAATAAGAAGCCCCTAGAGGGCACAGAATTTAAAAGAGCAATCATAAATAATTCATTGAATTTAAAGAACACACTATCAAACAAATCAAAGAACTATAGGGATTAACTTCTGGCTGAATTCACAAAAGAGATAGAAACATTGAAGGAAACTCAAGGCAAAATGAAGAAGAAAGTGAAGTACTCAACAAGCCAATTTGAAACTACAAAAGAAAGCTTGACCAATAGAATGAATGAAATGGAAAACAGGCTATCAAGATTGGATGTTAAAGTTGAATTGGACCACTCAAGCAAAATGATAAAAAAATTAAAACACAAGAATGGAATATGCAGGAAATTTGGGACACCATGAAAAGACCAAATTTATACATCATAGGCATAGAGGAAGGAGAAGAATCTCGGGATAATGGTTTTGACCAGATCTTCAACAGGATGGTAGAAGAAAATTTCCCAAAATTAAAGAAAGACATGCCTATACACATACAAGCAGCACATAGACAGGACCCGCTCCCCAGGACATATCATAGTAAAGGCACTGAATGCACAGAACAAAGAGAGAATACGAAAAGGCAAAAGAAAAGCAACCCACATACAAAGGAGAACCCATCTGAATTACAGATTTTCATGAAAACTATGAGAGCCAGAAGAGCTTGGACAAAAGTATTCCTGGTTCTAAATGATCATGGATGCCTACCCAGAATACTTTATCCAGCAAAAATGGCCCTTATAGTTGTAAGAGAAAGCAGTATCTTCCACAACGTGTGCAAAAAACCAGCCCTTCGGAGAACAATTGAAGCAATACAAAGAGCTGAAGAAAGAAACAACTGAACCCAAGGGGCAACAGAAAGAAACTAAATGAAGGTATAACTGTGGAAACACAAGTTAGACCAAGAATGAAAATGGAGATTAAAATAATGGGAACTAATAGGCATTTTTCAATAATAACTTTAAATATCAATGGACTGAACTCCCCAGTCAAAAGACATAGGCTAGTTGAATGGATTAAGAAATAAAACCCACTTGGGAGGCAGAAGCAGGCTCTGTGAGTTCAAGGCCAGCCTGGTCTACATAGTGAGCTCCAGGCCAGCTGAGACTAAAGGGAAACCCTGCCTCAAAAAGACCAAAAAAAAAGGGGGTGGGGGTGGGGAATAAAACCCATCTTTCTGATGTCTGCAAGAAGCCCATCTCACCTTCAATGACAGGTGTCATGTTAAGGCAAAAGGATGGAAAAAATATTCTAAGCAAATGGCACTAAGCAGAAGTTGCACTTTTTTTTTTTGAGACAGGGTCTCCCTGTAGCCCCAGCTGGCCTGGAACTGGCTATGTAGACCAGGCTGACCTTGAACTCATAGAGATTCACCTGTCTCTGCCTCCCTAGTGCTGGGATTAAAGGCATGTGCCACCATGCCCAGATAGGAGATGCAATTCTAATATCTGACTAAATAGACTTTAATCTAAAACTAATTAGAAGAGATAAAGAGGTTCACTTCATTCTAATGAAAGAAAGACTTAACCAAGTAGATATTACAATCATAAACATATATGCACCAAACTCTGGTGCATCCAACTTCATAAATACAATACTACAGGACTTTAAGACAATGATTAATCCCAGCCCATTTTACTGAGGGACTTTAATACCCCACGGCCTCCATTAGACAGGTCAACTAGACAAAGAATAAGCAGAGACATCTGAATTAAATAGAACCAAATGGACCTAAGATATATTTACTGAATATTCTACACAAGCACCAAAGAATATGCTTTCTATTCAGCACCCCATGGAACTTTCTCCAAAACTGACCATATACTGGAGCACAAAGCAAATCTCAACAAATACAAAAAATTGAAATAATTCCATGCATTTAATCAGACCACAATGCAATAAAGCTTAAAATCAACACTGGAAGAAGCCCTAGCAACTACACGAACTCATGGAGATTAAAAAACACCCTCCTGAATGATGAATGGGTGAAAGGAGAAATTAAGAAAGAAATAAAAGTATTCCTAGAATTAAACCAAAAGGACAATACAATACAACAAATCACTGGGATACTTTAAAAGTAGTCTTAACAGGGAATTTTATAGCTCTCAGTGCATACATTAAAAAACCAGAAAGAGGGGCTGGAAAGATGGCTCAGCAGTTAAGAGTGCCAATTGTTCTTGCAGAGGACCTGGGTTCGATTCCCAGTGCTCACATGGCAACTAAGAACCGTCTTTCACTCCAGTTCCAGGGGAATCTGATGCCCTCTTCTGACCTCCTCGGCATTGCATGACATGGGTGCACCAACCTACATGCAGACAGTACATTCATACACATAAAAATAATAAATAGGGCTGGAAAGATAGCCTAGTGGTTAAAAGCACCAACCACTCTTGCAGAGGACCCGGGTTTGATCCCCAGCACCCACATGGCAGCTAAGAACTGTCTGTAACTCCAATTCCAGGAGAACTCCAGTTCCAGGGGAATCCGAGACCCTCTTCTGACCTCCGCGGCATTGCACGACACGGGTGCACAAACCTATATGCAGACAGTACATTCATACACATACAAAAATAAATAAAATTAAAAATATTTTTTAAAAAATTAAAAAAAGAAAGAATACAAATAAATGACTTAATATTTCAAGTCAAGACTCTGGAAAGGCAACAACAAATGGAACCCAAAACCAGCAGACAAGAAGGAATAGCAGAAATTAATAAAATAGAAACAAAGAAAATAATAAGAATCAATGAATTGAAGAGCAGGTTCTTTGAAAAGATAAACAAGATAGACAGACCCTTAGCCCAGTTAACCAAAAGAATCAACAAGATCAGAGATGAAAGGGGAAACATCATAACAGACAACAGAAACATCCAGAACATTATAAGGGACTATTTTAAAACCTATACTCTATTAAATTTGAAAATCTAAAAGAAATGGATGTATATCTAAAATCATGGGAATCACCAAAGATAAAACAAAAAGAGATCAACAGCGTAAGCAGACCCATAACATATAAGGAAATTGCACCAGTAATACAAAACCTCCCAACTAAAAAAAGCCCAGTCCAGATGGATTTATAGCAGAATTCTGCCAGACATTTATAGAAGATCTACAACGAATACTACTTAAATATTCAAAAAGATATAAACAAAGAGAGAACTCCCAAATTATTTCTATGAAGCCAGTATCACTCTAATATGAAAACCAGGTAAAGATACAACCAAAAGAGAAAACTGTAGACCCATATCCTTAATGAATGTAGATGCGAAAATTCTCAACAAAATACTTGCAAACCACATACATATACATATCAAGAAGATCATCCACCATGATCAAGTCAGCTTTATTCTAGAGAAGCAGAAGTGGTTCAATATATGTAAGTCAATAAATGTCATAAATCATATATATGGACTCAAAGACAAAAATCACATGGTCATCTCAATAGATAAAAAAAGGTCATTGATAAAATTCAACGTGCATTTATGTTAAAAGTCCTCGAGAGATTTGGACTGCAGGAAACATACCTCAACATAATTAAAGCTATATACAACAAACCCCCAGCCACCATCATTCTAAATGGAGAAAAACTAGAAGCATTCCCATTAAAATCAGGAACTTGACAAGGCTGTCCACTATCTCCACTTCTTTTTTGTTTGTTTTGTTTTGTCTTTTCCATTTTTGGTCTTTTGAAACAAGATCTCGCTGTAGCCCCAAATGGCCTAGAACTCACTATGTAGACCAGGCTGGCCTTGAACTCACAGAGATCCACCTGCCTCTGCCTCTTGAATGCTAAGATTAAAGGCGTGAGCCACCATACCCATTTCTTTTTAATATAGTACTTGAAACTTTTGCTAGAGAAATGACAAGAGAGGAAATTAAAGGAATGCTAACTAGAAAAAAGAAGTCTTACTATCCCTTTTACCAGATGATATATTATACCTACAATATCCCAGAAATTCCACTAGAGAATGCCTAGAAATGATTAATACTTTCAATAAAGTGGCAGGTTATAAAATTAATCTACAAAAATCAGTAACCTCTCTATGTACCAATAAGAAGCAATTGGAGAAAGATTACATGGAAACCCTCCCATTCAAAATAGCCTCAAAAAAAAAAATCTCAGAAAAAGCCCGACCAAAGACATTAAGATCTCTACAAGGGAAATTTCAAATATTTAAATAAAGAGATTGAGGAAGAAAGTAAAATATGGAAGGACCTCCCATTTTCAAGGATTGGAATAAAATTACACAGGCTATTGCCACAGTCCTTGATTGCCTCCCAGAACCTGAAGGTAAGACCCTATTGTTGAAGATGAGACATACTTCAGAGGCAGGATTTGGAGTGATGGAGCTGGAACTGACCTGAAAGCCACTTTTCCTGAAGGCTAGTTCTCATAGCTTAGGAGGGCACTACACAAACTGCTAAGAGAGAACATCAAACTGCTATTAAAATTTCAGCTTAATAGTACTGTGTCAAGTATATTCCCTAGAAACAGAAAGCACAGGTTCACTTCAAGTGGCCAATAATCATTTCAACTTTTGATCATATCATACTTGTATGTAAAACTTCATTCAAATCTACAAAGAGAATGAGCACAGGGCAGGAATTCCAACCACAGTGCAGCCAAGCTGGATGGGAACAACAAAAGGACAAACTAAGAAGGGAGCCGCTGTGGGAGGGAGTGCTTTAATCACCCCCAGTCCAAGAGGCAGTCAAAACTATAATTTGTTATTGTTTAAGAAACAATAGGAAGTTCTAGCAAACAAACAGAAAGCTCTCTGTAAAAGCAAACCTACATATAGTATTGTGTTTCTTGTTAAACAGGGGAAAAAATTAAATTAACTAAATGCTCTACTCAAAGAGCAAGCCAGAACTCCCCCAAAGTAAACATTCAAACAGAGAGAGGAAAGATTTGAAGATAATGAATTAGATGACAGTGAATTTAAGACAACAACCGCTGCAGTATAGATGTGAGGTATCTAAGAGTTGGGTCTTTGGAAAGAATATCAACTATTTACTGGTAGTTCATTAAATAGCTGAATTAGTACTGGTACTCCAGAGGAGTAAGAGAGGAGAGAAAGGAAGGGAGGGGTAGGGAAGGGGAGGAGAGGAGGGGAGGGGAGGGGAGGGGAGGAGAGGGGAGGAGAGAGGAAGAAGGGAAAAGGAAAGATAAACAGAAGGAATTAAAGGGAGAGGGAGAAGAGAAAGAGTATGTGAGGGGGAGAGAAGAGAAGAGAGAGTTTGTGTGATAAAGGGGGAAGGAGAGGGAGGGGAGGGGAGAAGATTAGAAAAGGGGAGCCGGGAGCTGGAGAGATAGCCTAGCGGTTAAGAGCACCGACGCTCTTGCAGAGGACCCGGGTTTGATCCCCAGCACCCACATGGCGGCTGAGAACCGTCTGTAACTCCAATTCCAGGAGAACTCCAGTTCCAGGGGAATCCGAGACCCTCTTCTGACCTCCGCGGCATTGCACGACACGGGTGCACAGACCTGCATGCAGACAGTACATTCATACACATACAAAAATAAATAAATAAATAAATAAATAATAAAAAAAATTTTAAAAAGAAAAGGGGAGCGGATAGAAGGGGAGGGGAAAAACGGAGAGGGGAATGGGCAGACCCAACAGTGGAGACTGAGCGCTTCCGTGCTCTGCTGGCTGCGCTGGCCACTGCTCATGCCACTTGTAGAGGCGTTATGACTTAAGAGCTGTGGAGGAAGATGGCCCTGGGACAGAAAACTTGCTCCTGGCTCTGGGATGAACCCATGCTCCTGGACCTCTCACAGAAAAATCAAGGGGGGGGGGGTGGCCGCAGACACATGTCCCTAGGTGGATTAAAGATTAGGAGAGAAATGACATGCTGCTTTGTGAATAAGGTCCCTCTTCTCCGGCTCATTTTTGCTGACAAGTTTTTGTTTGCCTGTTACAGTTGGGATCATTTGCTTCTTCTGGTATGGTATTCTTTCTTATTTCTTTTTATGCAACAATAATTTCAAACTTAAAGTTTTCTAAGAATGGTACAAAGAACTTTTTCTAAACCACTTGAGAATAATTTAACAATAGGATGTCCTCCAGCCCTCCTAAGACTCAAGTGACTTTCCTTAAAGCAGGACACCCTCCGCATAACCTCAGCAGGACTGTCAGGACCACAGGAGGAACCCAGGTAGCTACCATTAGATCCATGAAATGCTGTCTCAGTGAGACTGATCAGTAAGGGGGTCTGATCCTGTGTCCTGTGTCAAGTCTCCTTCTCACCTTCTGCTTTTCACTCTTTTCTTATCGTTCTTGACCTTGATACTTTGAAGATGTCGGTATGCTAATGTGTTGACAATGCTGTCTCAGTGAGACCGATCAGTAAGGGGGTCTGATCCTGTGTCCTGTGTCAAGTCTCCTTCTCACCTTCTGCTTTTCACTCTTTTCTCATCATTCTTGACCTTGATACTTTGAAGATGTCGGTCTGCTAATGTGTTGATGGCTCCTCAGTTTGAGCTGGTCTTGTGTTTCCTCAAGTTGGAAGTGATATATGGAGCTTCTTGCCATCATCATATACAATGGGGGAATCAGTCACATGATTTCAATGAGCCCTTAATCAGTAAGGGAAGGTCCACCCTTCAAACAGTCAGTATTCACAGGAGCCGGGAGCCTCAGAGAACTGATCCTTACTGACACTTGTTAGGTCTCTGATGTTCCTGGCTACATCACTCATTACTATGATGTTTGGATGTTTCTGTCTGTCTGTCTGTCTGCTTGGTTTCTTGCTGAAACAGCCTGGCCTCAAACTCAGCATGACCTTGAACTCTTGATCCTCCTGCCTCTACCTCCCAAGTGCTGAGTAACAGCTGGACTCCTGTCCCAGCTTTACCACAATGGTTTTAAATGGTCCTTTTCTCTCCCTCCATCAATGCTGAGCATTAAACTGAACCCAGAGTCTCACCCATGCTAACCAACCTCTTCAGCATGGAATTAGGTACCCAGTCCCCAATAGATGATTTTTAACTCCTTGCTATTTGTCACAACTACCTCCAGGGATCAGCGTCTCTTTCCCAATTTATAAATTCATTTGCTTGTTTATACCACCATGGATTCAGGGATTCCTATTTACTTAGTGATTAAAACAATCTGTTCTACTTTGCTTCCTGTTGCTGTAATGAACACCAAAAGCAACTCGGGAAGGAAAGGATTTATTTCCATTTACACTTCCAGGTCCCAGTCCATCAGGACGGGAGTCCGGCAGGCCACACCTGAAGCAGGGAGGAAGGCTGCTAACTGGCTGGGCTCACTCACCGGTTCCTGCTCAGCTAGAGTTCTCACTCAGCCCAGGACAACCTGCCCACAGTGTTGGGTTCCCACAGTGGGCTGGGTTCCCCCATCTCAATCACCATCAAGACAGTCACTCACCGACACAGACATGGCCATGAGCCAATCTGATTAAGGAAATTCTTCAGCTGAGATTTCCTCTTCCCAAATCTTCTAGTTTGTGTCAAATTGACAATAGAAACTGAGCAGCAGACAATCCATCTCTATTCTCATGTATTCTGCTAAATTATCCCAGGTTTGGCTCATGGAAATCTCTTCTCTCTGGTTTTTATTCATTCTAGCCTGTAATTCTCTGAACACTTCTTTACTTTATGGCACAAAAGAATGTTTCAGTTTCACCATGAATTTTTTTGGCGGGCTTTTTTTGTGTGTGTGTGCGTGCCCCCAGTCTTGGCATCTGTCACCTCTTTAAAAGTTTGGGCTCTTTTCATGGAGAAAATGCTCAAAGCCAGGGCTGTGGGTGCTTAATGTGTTCAGAGCTATTAGGCGGGAGAGCCCAAGATTGTCCCTAGTGAGCCCTGCCTCCCGAAATCAAAGTTTGTGGAGAATCCCCTCCTCTCAAACATGGGCTAGTCATAGTGCCTCCCTTCTAATAAACAGAACATGATGAGAAGAAAGGAGTGTCACTTTCAAGTTTAAATTCAACAAGCCTAAGAAGGTTCTCTCTTTACCTCAGGGAAGCCAGCTGCCATATTGACAGCTATGTTAGGAAGAATCCCTTGTGATAAGGAGCCCAGCATATTCCCAGCTAAGAGCCAGTTTTAGTGGCCAGTCTTAACATAATCAAAAGTGAGTTTGGAAGGAGGTCCTCTCCCAACAGTTGCCTTCAGATGAGATCATTCTCTGTCTGACCATCGCCCTGTGAGAGACCCATGGCACCCAGCTAGGCCACTCCTGGATTCCTGACACACACACCAAGATATTTCTGAGATATTCCAGTGGTTAAGCCACTAAGGTGTGGGGTAGATTGTTACTGGGCACTAGAAAATAAATATGTGCCTGTCTGCATGCTTCCGTCTCTCCACAGGGATAGCTCCGGTTCTCTTCCCTTCCACAGTGGGAACTTCCTTCTCGGAGGCCTTGAACCCAGCTCTCGCTCCTCATGCACCATGTGCTCAGCCTCCCTCACCCAGTGCCCACCACCTCACTCATGGCAGGCTTCTCCAGTCTGCCTACACCCTGACAGCCCAACACAGAGTCATGGCTACACCTGCCTGGAGGAGCCTCACCTGTTCCAGTTCCTCACAATGGCTTCCAGAAGAATCATTCATGGAGAGAGAGTCAAAAGCAGGCTAGGTGACAGGGAATACCAAGATTGATCTCAGAGAGAGAGAGAGAGAGAGAGAGAGAGAGAGAGAGAGAGAGAGAACAGAGAAATACGCTAGAAGGAAACGGAGATGTGCTCGCTGAAAAGTGCTTCGGACTCAAGAGAAGACTGTACATACAAGACTCAGAAAAAGAATGAGGAATACCTAAAATCATTTTATAAATCCAGCAAAGTGCTGGTAGTAAAACTTAATAAAGGCCAGGCATGGCAGCACACGCCTTTGATCCCAGCACTTGAGAGGCAGAGGCAGGTAGATCTCAGTGACTTGGAAGATGATCTACATTGCAAGTTTCAGGCCAGCCAGGGCTACACAGTGAGACCATGTCTTAAAACAAAAACTTTGTAAAGAAACAAAAATATGAGTCAGCAAGGTGGCTCAGTGGGTAAAGGCGTTTGTCATGTAGCCGGTGGATCTGCACGGGGGCCACATGGTAGAACGAGAGAACTGATTCTCACAAATTGTCCCCTGACATCTACACACGCACTGTGGCACACACAAGCACAGGTACACACAATAAATGAATAAGTGTGAAACATTTTTAAAATAAAATATGAGCTCACCTAAGTTAAGAGTAATGGAATTTTTTTTAAGAGCAATGTAGAACCAAATAGATTTAGCTCCAGAAATGAAGGAGCAGGCCAAGAGAGGTAGAAGAAGATCCAATTAACGTAGCATTTGATGTGGGTGGAGTCTTAAATTCACTCCAGTCCAGATAAGCAATCAGGACTCTGCTGGTTGCAAGTGACGGAATCTGAGTCAGAGTTGTCTCATGAAGGTCAGTAGATCAAAAACAAACACACGAGAAACAGCAGTGCTGGAAAGGAAGCAAAGCAAAGCTTCATAGCCATTAATTTCAGAATACCCTGATCAACACTTTTCCTGCTAATCAATAATAACCAGCTTGGAAAACCGAAAAAGATTGTCATCTACAATGTCAGCCAGAGACTGTCAAGCCCCAGGGCGCTGAGCCTCACCCTGTACTTGAGTTGAAGAAATCAGGCAGTTCCTGATGGGGACATGAGACGTGGACACCAGTGGGAAGACAGACATGTGATGGGGAAGGAGCAGGTGGCCACCTCAACCACCGTGCTCCAAGCTCAGTGCTATCCCAGTGTGACTGCTTTATAAGATGACAGTGCAGGGGCTGGAGAGACAGCTCCACGGTTAAGAGGGCTTGCTGCAAAAGCATGAAGGCTTGAGCTCAGATCCCAGCACTCACATAAACAAGCAGGGCCTGTCCATATGAGCCTACAATCCCATCGCTGGAGGAGTAGAGACAGGAGGATGGCTGGAGCTTATTGGCTGCCAGCCTAGCTCCAGGTGAGTGAGAAACCCTGTCTCAAGTGAATAAGGGGGAGAGTGATGCAGTAGGACACTCTGTCCTTGTGTCTTCCACATACACAGGCACATGCAAAACACACACACACACACACACACACACGAGTGCACACCACACACACATAGACATACAACAAAAAATTACAACATAATGCTAACATTGAAATGGAAGAATGACTAGAAGGCAGGGATCTCTTGTAGAAAGAAAACTCCAGATGTTGCCAGCCACATGCTGAGAATTTAACATTGAATGCTATGCTGTCCGGAACTCTGAGTAATCTGTTTTCCGCACACCATAGATTCTATCTACTACTTCCCCAAACTCAAGGAAATACAGTATCTGTAGGTATTGTACTTAACATCTAGAAATGTTAAGAGAGTTTGCCATTATTATCATAAAAGTATTAAATATTTGGAGTCTGTATTTGGGCCAAGGACTCTTTATTCCAAAGGCTAAAGTTGAACTTCTGTGCTAATTAAATATATCACAAAGCTAGAGAAATTAAAACAACCTGGTACTGAGCTGCAACCCAATGGAAGAACTTAGTAAGAAAAAGTATGTATATGTAGTTCACTCTTGAGAGTAAAATTCGGTTTGGTTTTTGCTTATACTTTACTTCTTCCATGATTTATGGTGAATGATGTAAGGGAGAATTTGTTTATTTTATTACTTTTTTTTTTTTTACAAAGAAACAGTTATTGAATGTATTTATTGGCTCTATTATTTTTCCCTCTTGGAGTTCATTGTCTTCTTTATTTTTCATTCCTTGTTTCCTTTGGTGAATTTTCTTTTGAGGTTTCTTCAGTTGAACAGTTAATTTTTTTATTTAATAACAAAGACCTTCTTTCCCATTTATTTTTTTTCCTGAAGAGCTTTGTAGTCTCTTTAAATTCAGAAAAAAAATCCTATGGGGGCATTTATCAGAATTTTATTAAAGGTATAAATTAATTTGTGGTGAAATGACATTTGCACATATTGAATCTTCCTAACATCATGTCCCTCCATTTACTGAAGTCTTGTTTTATGTCTTTCACTAAAACTATAAAAGTTTTATTCCTAAGGGTCCCACAGTTTTCAGTGGTACATGCCAAGGAAATTCCTTTTTTCTCTAACTAGCTATTGCTATTTTATATATACTAAAAGTGCTCTTGATTATGTTAACTGAGTCCTCGGTTACTTTCTTTGTAAGTCTTCTTTGCAGCTTCCTTAGCAGTTTCAAAGTAAAAAGAAATCATGATTATTTCATTTCCTTTTTCTAAGCTTCTTGGGTATCTTAAATAATTGCACTAGCTTAAACTTCTAGAACAATCTCAGTGGCCCTTCTAGTCTTGCTTATGACTTTGATGTAAATGTTATGCCTTTTTTTTTAATTATATTTGATTTTGAGATAATTATACAGACATGCAGTTGAAAGAATATATGCAGCAACCTTATGTGCCCTTCACCTGGTTTCCCACAGAGCTTCTGCTGCAGCTGGGAGGGTAACACTAAGCCAGCTCACGGGTGACATGAAGATCTGCCTAGTTCTAGCTGTGTCCCCATCTGTGTGTACTGTAATTCTGTGGAATTTTGCTGTCTATGGACATTGTTGCATAGTGAAGACAAGGGACAAGTCTGTCCTCACAAGATGCTTGGTGGTCCTCTACAACTATACCTTCCTTCTGCCCTGAAACATGTAACTACTACTCCCTACCCCTGGCAACCACTAAACTGTTCTCCATTCTTATCATGTCATTATTTCAGGGAAGTTATACAAGTGGACTCATAATAGCATGTGATCTTTTACAAATTGGCTTCTTTCATTCACCATGATTCCCTGGCCATTCCATCTCTCTTGTCAACAATGGTTGGTTCCTTTTTATAACCAAAGGACATTCTAATGTATGGATACATCAGTTCGTTTCATCATTTACCTTGGAGCACATATGGTTGGGGTCGCTTTGAATACAGAAGGTGATGTTGAGATTCTTTTCACCTGCTTCTTCGCCATCTGTAATCCTTTAGAGGCCAAATGCTTTTCATATATTTTGCTGGGTTTATAATTTGATTTTGTATCGTTAAGATTTGAGAATTCTTTACATATTCTAGATAATAGTCATTTCAAATATGTGGTTTGAAGCTGTTTTCTCCCATTCTTGTTTGTCTTTCATTCTCTTTGCATGAGCTCTCACAGTGAAAAGGTGATCATTGAGCTTATTGTCTAATTTTTATTACATGGTTCATGAACTGGAATCAGACTTCAAGTTCTCTGTTTGGCCCCAGATCCCAAGATATTTTTTTCTAAAAGTTTTGTAGTTTTGTGTTTTCATTCAAGTCATATGTACAGCATTTGACAAAAATCTAGCCCTCAGTCCTGATAAAAATGATCAGCAATAAACATGGCTGTGCATGTGTCTCTGTGGTAGGATGAGTCTTGTGGGTGTATACCCAGGAGTGGTATGACTGGGTCAGGTGGTAGGCTCATTTTGAGTCTTTTAAGAGTTCTCCACACTGACTAAACAACACACTCTTGAATAATGAATGGGTCAAGGAAGAGATAAAGAAAGAAATAAAAGCATTCCTGGAACAGAATGACGAAGATAATACAACACAACAAAACCTATGGGATACTTTAAAAGCAGTCCTAAGAAGGAATTTTATAGCCCTGGGTGCCTACATTAGAAAAACAGAAAGAGCACAAGTGAACGATCTAACACTGTAGCTAAAAGCACTTGAGAGGCAACAACAGATGAACCCTACATGCAACAGACAGGAAGAAATAACAAAAATCAGAGCAGAAATCAATGAAATAGAAACAAAGAAAACAATACAAAAAAAATCAATGAATCCAAAAGTTGGTTCTTTGAAAGAATAAACAAGATAGACAGACCTCTAGCCCAGTTAAGCAAAAGAAAGAAGAAACAACTCCAAATCGATATAATCCATGATGAAAAGGGAAATATCACAACAGACAATGAAAAGATCCAGAAAATCATATGTGAATACTTCAAAAACCTATACTCTACCAAGTTTGAAAACCTAGAAGAAATGGATGAATATCTGAAATCCTGGGAATCACCAAAGCTCAACCAAGAAGAGATCGGCAGTTTAAACAGACCCATAATATATATGAAGAAATTGAAGATGTAATAAGAAACCTCCCAACTAAAAAAAGCCCAGGCCCAGATGGTTTCATGGCAGAATTCTATAAAACATTTCAAAAAGACAACCATTATTACTCAAATTGTTTGGAAGGATACAATCAGAGGGAATTCTCCCAAATTCCTTCTATGAAGCCAGCATCACTCTATTACCAAAACCAGGCAAAGATACAACTAAAAAAGAGAACTATAGACCCATCTCCCTAATGAACACAGATGCCAAAATTCTGAACAGGATACTGGCAAATCGCATACAGACCCACATCAAGAAGATCATCTATCATGACCAAGTTGGATTCATACCAGAGATGCAG
>VZQC01012836.1:578925-612983 GCA_009823505.1 Rhizomys pruinosus
AGGATCTGGAACCAACCCAAATGCCCCTCAACTGATGAGTGGATAGAGAAAATGTGGTACATCTACACAATGGAGTTCTATGCAGCAATAAAGAAAGATGACATCATGAACTTTGCAGGTAAATGGATGGAACTGGAAGATATCATGCTGAGTGAAGTAACACAGTCCCAGAAAAACAAACAACAAATAGTATCCATCATCTGTGGATGCTAGCACCAATTACCTAATTGTATGGCAAACTGAGCAATGTCAATGTGATCTGAAAACAACTGTGCTCTTATATTGTAGAATCCCTTAAAAAATAAACAAATAAAAATAAAAAATGAGATAGATATTTAAAAAAGAATATTTTTATCTTATTAAATGTAACTGGGTCAGGAAGATGATTCAGTGGGGAGTTGCCAAAGCGTAACAACCTAAGTGTTGATCCCAACACCCATATAAAATGCCTGATATGGCTGTGCATGCACACCTGTAACTCCAGTGTGCTGACCAGGATGGCAGGAGCCTGCTGGCCACTAGCTTAGCTTCAGGATTTGTCCAAGAGCTTGTCTTAGGGGAGTATGGTGGAAAGGGATACAACAGGACACCTGATGTCTTTCTCTGGGTTCCATGAGTGTATGTTCATAGGTTTACATACATGCACATATACCACATTCATGCACACACACATGTGCACACACACCACACATGTGCACACACACCACACATTCACACACTTGTATACACAAATGCAATTGTCCTCATGGTCTGCCCAACCATTCTTGACAGAGCCCCAGCAAGGTTGGAACTAACTGACAGGGTTTGTTGTTGGTACCGTGGCCTCTTCAGACTCTGTGTATGAGACTCTTTCTGTCATGAAGACACCCAACATGACGAGTTCCAGAAGCAGTATAAGGTCACACAGTGATCCTGTTTCTCTTTCTTGCTCTAGATTTCAGCTCTACTTCCATACTCAGGAGGAAGTCCTCTCATTTACCTCTGTGTCACAGCATAACTCTCCACAGCGTTATCTCTGATCCTCACTTCCTTTCTGTGGATATTTAATTTTTAAGTTCCTTTCCCATCCTTCTTTGAACCAGGAAAGTGAACCACAAAGATGGCTGCCAACCACTTCTGAAGCTGCTGTAGTGTGTTTCCTCCCTAGAGATGGAGAGTCCTATCCCCTCACCTGGGCTGACTGACTTGATTTAACCAACAGGATGCAACAAAACTGATGTTAGAGGAGGGTTTCCCCATCCGGGTCTTCAGAGATCTGGCGGCTTCATCTCCCTGGGCACTCAGATGCTAAGAGCTTCTGTGATTTTGAAATTTATTAGCTTATTAGCTCGAATTCAACGACTGCTATTGGCCTCCGCATCTCTTACCCTGCGGCATTGGCGATCTCTTTCCTGATATCATTCAAGCATAAAGTTTGCATTATAATAATCTGTGACTTTCAGATCCAAAATCTTCACTCAAGCTAGAAAACCTTTCCCATCAAGCTTCCCCCTTCCTGAAGACGTTTTTTTTTTCCTCTTACATTTTGGGAATCCAGCTCCCTTACAGAGACCAAACCATATGAAAGATGATTCTCGAGCCACCAGGCGGCCCGCTGGCAAGGGGAGCCAGCTTCGCTAGAACGCATTGGCAGCCATCTTTGTGACCCACCTCCCTAGGAGCCAAGGGTTCAAAGGGGGATGGGAAAGGAACCTAAAAATTATCATCAGCACTGCAGGAGCTGACGATCAGAAATGATGCTGCGGAAACTGAATTCCAGTTCCCAACGGAATGTTACAACCTATTGGAGCAGCCTTCGCCCGTAGGAGGCAGAACTGTCCAGCTAACCCTGCCCTGATCCCTTCCCAAGAATCATGAGCAACTGGCAGCTCACCATGACATAGGGGGTCATTGGCACACTCTCGACCTCATCTTCCTCTCCTCCCCTCTCTGTTCTTTCCCTCTCGTCTTGCTTCATTTTGGTTCTCTCTCTCCTCCCGTTTTCCTCCAGTTATTCACAAAGACCACACTTGTGAGTCTGTGCAATCTAGTGACAGTGGAAAAAGGCGGTCTAAAGCTGTACTCGACTCTGCACCTCTGAGTCATCGGGATGAGGGCTCCTTTCTCATGCTCTGCAGTCTGTCCCTTGTGTTTTAGTAGACCAAACCAATGCTTTCCCTTTCCATTCATTTTCAAAACAAATGAGATACACTGAGACCCTGTTCTTGAAACAGGAAACAAATGTGTGAATGTTCCCTGGCTCAACCACTGCCCATTTGGATTCAGTGTGAAGCCCTTCTCATGTCCAGAGCAACGGGGGTCTCAAGGAGTCTGTACCCGGTGCAGATCTCAGCCCAAGTCCCAGGGTCTGGGGCCATAATGGAGTCTTGTCCCATCTCTGAAACTTCCAGAGAATTTGAGCCTATGATTCCCAACACAAATGGGTAACTGTCGTGTTTATATTTCTGTCCTGGGCTGGAGAGATAGCTCAGCAGTTAAGAGCACTGACTGCCCTTGCAGAGGACCCAGATTCAAATCCCACCACCTACATGGTGCCTAACAACTGTCTGTAACTCTAGTTCCAAGCCTACCTACATCCAGGGATTATGCTCATACACATAAAGTAAAAATAATAAATAAACATAAAATTTTAAATACCTCTGTCCTTACCTGGAAAGGTCAAATGACTAATAGATATACTAATACATCTGTTCTCACCCGGGAGGGTTCATTAGCTGCAAATCCCCACAGTTGGCATCACCCATAATATACTGCTGCTTTTCAGCAGTTTCAGTCTCCTGAAGAATATAGAACTGTGCCCGGTGTGGTGATGCACGCCTTTAATCCCAGCACTTGGGAGGCAGAGGCAGGTGGATCTCTGTGAGCTCAAGTCCAGCCTGGTCTACATAGTGAGCTCCAGAGTAGCTGGGACTAAAGGGAGACCATGTTTCAAAAATACAAAAAAAAAAGAATATAGAACCATCAGTGTTAAGACAGACAAGAAACAGCTGTGGTACACCGTTCCAGTTTCTTTAATTAGTTTGGTCTCAGCAGAGAGAGAGACAGTGAGAGACAGAGATAGACACAGACAGAGATAGAGACAGAGACAGAGACAGAGAGATAATCTGCTTCTTTCAACAGGACATGACTGTTGCTTGTTTCTAACTTTGACACGGGGGTGGGTGGTGTGTTTGCATACTTTTTGGCAGATGCAAAGGGGGCGTGTGTGTGTGTGTGTGTGTGTGTGTGTGTGTGTGTAAAACTCTAAGCGGTCCAAGCCAGGTTTCTTCTTCAATAATTCCCCACCTTATTTTTTGAGACAGGGTCTCTCATTGAACCTGAAGCTCACAGATTTGGCTAGACTGGCCAGCACTTCTCAGGGGTCCTCCTGTGTCACCCCAGCTTTCTTGTGGGTGTTGGGGATGGAACCCACGCTTGCATGGCAAGCACTTTTACTAGCTGAGCTATCTCATACCCCCTGGTTTTATGATAGTCTTCCCACTGTTTTGTAATGTTCTCTTATAATCTGATGGCATTCACCAGCATTTGTGCTCAATAGTGCCACACATTTGCATCTCTACTAAGCTGTCGTGGATTCTCAGAGGCTGCCAACTGAAAGTCCAACTGTACTCACTGTAATTCGTTCATTCACTGTAACGGACACTGGGAACCCTAACTCTGTTCATTGTCAATAGTCAAGAAAGACTGCTAAAGGTCTGGATTTGGTCTGCCAAAGGAACTGTGTGAGGAGAAAGGACTCTGTACAGGAGGAATTTTGATTACCAATCCCCCAAAGAAAGGCCAACAAATAAACCGGGGTCACGGGAAAATAATGCCCTCAGTAAGGGAGATGCTAGGTGGAAAGCCACCTCTAGGTCCCGATACCATGACAATAGCACCAGATTTTATGCTAGAACTATACGAGAGTCAATGCCATGGCTAGGGCTAAGGTAAGTGTCAGTTGCTCAGTCCGTGCCAATAAATTTTCAAAATACGGGAGCACCAGAATTTGTGTACACAGAGTAGAAGTGATTCTGAAGTAGGGTTCTGAGTGAACATCTGCAGATTAAGCCACACGAGACAGCCAGAGCTCTCCTGCTCTGTTTCAGTTGCTAACTGCTCTATGACAGTCAAAATTTAATAGCTTAAGACAGCAAAGCATTTTACTGCTTATAATTCTGTAGGTTGGCCACAGCCAGCACGCTGTAGGACACTGGCTGGGTACTGCAGGTATCTGAGAGTTCCACTGGGCTGGAGCATCCAAGATGGCCAGCTCTCATGTCTACCATGTTGGTCAGTACACTGGAAGGCTGGGCTTAACTGGAGTTCTGAGATCCCCCACCCCCTCTCTCATCTCTTTCCTCCCTCCCTCCCATCTTTCCTCAGCTTTCCACCTGTCTCTCTACCTGGCTTCCTCGGCAGGTAGCTGGCTTCTCGGCTGCTGTCTTGGAGCAGATGGAAACCTCCAAAGCTTCTCAGTACTTAGACCCAGGACCACCACAGCACCACTTTCTGTGTATTCTACTAGTTAAAACAATCACAAAGCCAGCCCAGATGGAAGGGGAGAGAGAGAAGTCCACTGCTGAAAATGAGAAATGCAAAAGCTGTCCTTAGGACACCCCAGTCACCACGTTCCAGAATGCCAGCAGTGTCTGCAGGCTGTAAGTGAGGCTCTGACACTGCAGAGGCAATGAAAGATTCTTAACTTTTAAAAGTATTCTTTTGTGAAGAAACTAAATTATTGCAAATAAAATATGTATATACTTGTTATAGCCATGACAACGATTCTGAGCCTCCCCGTGCCCTGTTCACTGACAGAATGCTCCACCTCCACTTTCCTGGCATGACACTTCACCTGCTTGTACAAACCTTGGTCCATGTGTTTCATCTTTACTTTGAAATATGAATTGCTGATTAGCGATTGCCAGACATCTGAGGGCAATTCCCAGTGTAAAACCCAGAAGTAAACAAACGAGAACTCAGAAGAAACAAAAATGAGAAAGCAAAAGAAGCCTCAAATATATATAATTAACATTCTCCAAGAAATGAGAGGAAATATTGCATCGACAAAATAGAATCCACATAAAGGAACAATCATACAATAGTAAAGAGCCATCAAAGTTTAAATGCACAAAACAAAAAAACATCAGGACAGTTGGAGGATAAATACAAGAAAAGGAATTTTCTTATAAAGTTTAACATGACAAAGATATGAACAAATCATTCAGAAACAACAAATTCAGAAGATCCAGTTTCCAATGTCTAGGTCTGGGGTAAAAGGAGGAAATGATACAAAAGCAATTACAATAAAGAAAGACAGAAGGCCAGGTGCGGTGGTGCACGCCTTTAATTCCAGCTCTCGAGAGGCAGAGGCAGGCGGATCTCTGTGAGTTCAAAACCAGCCTGGTCTACATAGTGAGTTCCAGCCCAGCTAGGGCTACAGGGAGACCCTGTCTCAAAAAGACCAAAAAGAAAAAAAAAGAGACAGAGGAAAGAAGAAAGGAAAGAGAGGGAGGGAGAGAGAGAGAGAGAGAGAGAGAGAGAGAGAGAAACCATAAGAAAAATTTCCATGATTGACAAAAATAACTCCCTAGATTTAAGTCCAGCTTTTTTTAAGAGCACACACCAGGCGGGAGCCAGCATCGTATTTAAGAGTCCTGTGAATACAGAGAAGATCCTAAATGCTTCTTGAGAGAAAAGGCGGCCCAACACACTAGAAAGGAAATTATTTTCAGACCACAATTCTCTACCTAAACTCAGTCTCATTTATGAGCAGAAGGGAAGCCTTCCCAGGCATTCTGAGCCTCCTGGTATTTCCCTCTGTGGTTCTGCTTCTTGTGAAGCTATCAGAAGAAATGCATTATCAAAGCAAGAGCATAAAATAAGAAAGAAGACACAGGATTAAATAAGCAAGAAGTGAGCGTATGTGAGGGCCCTGTGAAAGTCAGGACATTATGGGGGGGAGGGGCAGGATGAGGCTGGGTAGATCAGACCAGACAGGTCATATGGTAGGCTTGACCAGTCAGAAATTATACTGAAAGATATTTCGTGGGGCTGGAGAGATGGCCTAGCGGTTAAGAGCACCAACTGCTCTTGCAGGGGACCTGGGTTCGATCCCCAGCACCCACATGGCGGCTGAGAACCATCTTTGGCTCCAGTTCCAGGAGAATCCAACGCCCTCTTCTGACCTCCGCAGCATTGCACAGCACAGGTGCGCAGACCTACATGCAGACAGTACATTCATACACATACAAAAAAATAAATAAAATTTAAAAAAAAGATAATTCGTAAAACTTGGAAAAGGTGTGGAATGCCTTAGATGATCAAAGAAACCTAAACAAGTGAAAAACAAACCTGAAAGCAATTACTAACTTTAAGAAATCAGGATGCTGCTGGGTGTGGCAGTGCACGCCTTTAATCCTAGCACTTGGGAGGCAGAGGCAGGTGGATCTTTTTGAGTTCAAGGCCAGCCTGGTCTACATAGTGAGTTCAAGGACAGCCAGAGCTACAGGGAGACCCTGTCTCAAAAAGACAAAAAAAAAAAAAAAAAAGAAAGAAAGAAAAAAGAAATCAGGATGCTGTACAAGGACAGAGGCTTGCCCCAACAGTGAGCACAATTTATCACCATAATGGAAACTCTAAGAAATGGTTTTAATGAAGACTGAGTCTAAGTCTTACTTCCTCCTTGAGAATTTTAACCTCTCAATCTACAGAGGTATCTCACCTTCAGACCCAACTACAACTCACCAAATCTCTAGCTATCTCTTCAGTCAGCCAGACACAATGTACAGACTTCTCCATTTACTTGGGTCACAGATGGGATCAGTAGGGACTCTAGACTCCCACACTGGAGCTGAATTTGTCCAATTGCTTGATTCAGCTCTCAGCAGTCACCTGGACTCTGCCCATGGTGGCCTGGTTTTGCCACCTGAACTCCCAGCTGACTAGAGAGGCCACGGTGTCTGCTTCTTCGCTCCCAGCTTTGAGCTCAGCAGGGACACTTAGTGGTTATCAATAAGTTTATTGAATGAATGATTTCATTTAATTTCTTACAAATTTTATGCATAGTTCTTGCCCTTGTTGGGTGATTTTATCACAGCAAAACGTTGTTAAACTCTGCTGATTGGCCATTCTTACCATATGATCTATGAGCCAACATCCCTTCACCATAAAAGAACCTTCTCAAGCCTCAACTGCTGACTGTGCCCCCTGGTTGTGGATAGGCCCAGTGACCTGTTTTTCAGGGAGCCTCCAGGTGTCTCAGTCTTGGGCCTTAGCCTGTTTCTTCTCAATACATGTGACAGTCTTCTCACCCTGAATTTTCTCATATGTAGTATGGGTGAGTATAGCAGAAGCAGCCAGCAGCCACAGCAAGAAGACCAGCAGAGACTCCCTCCAGACTTGCTGAGGGACGTCCCTATTGCCTTCTGGGAGGACTTGAGGCAAACATACGTTCTAAAGAAATGTGGCCTAAAAAATAATAATAATAAAATAAAAAAAGAAGTGTGGCCTGATATGTTTAAACTATGATGAGAGTCATGGGCTTCAGTGGTTGCAACAGATGTGCTGGTTGGACCAGAGGAGGATGCCTGGGCCAGAGGAGCCAAAAGGGGACTTAAGATTCTCTCAGCTGGGCCGGGCGTGGTGGCTCAAGCCTTTAATCCTAGCACTTGGGAGGCAGAGGCAGGTGGATCTTTGTGAGTTCAAGGCCAGCCTGGTCAACAGAGCGAGTTCCAGGACAGCTGGGGCTACAGGGAGACCCTTTCTCAAAAAGACCAAAAAAAAAAGAAAAAAACATTCTCTCAGCTGCAACCCAGGAAAGTAGACAGTGTGTCTCTGGGGCTGATGCTTGGGACCTGAAGAGCAGAGTCAAATTCCTGTTAGAAGCCTTGATGCCCACAGAACACCTTGGCTGTCCTGACCTTCCTCCCCTTCTGCCTCCTGTCTCCCCTCCTCCTCAGCCTCCAGGGCAGAGCCAGCAGCCAACTTCAGGACAGATTTATGGCTCCACACTATGAATAATGCAGTAGCCCAGCTCCCAGGCAGGAGCTTCTGGGCAGGCCGTAAATCACCAGCCGCTATGCCAGGCTGCTTAATCAGCTGTTCCCGAGGCACCTCTGCAGACAGAAGGAGGGCACCCTGGCTCCATTCAGGACCCCATTAATAAAGCCCAAGGCTATATAACTGCTGGCCTCTCCCAGCTAGACTCACTACCCACATAGCAAGGCCCTAAAGTGCAGAGAGCTCCTAGAGGAGATGGTAGCCCAGCACGGCGGAGGGAGGAAGCACATCCTTTATAGGCACCTGCTGTGCACTTCTGCTCCTAAGCCCAGGGCCTCCGTGCCAGGTTACAAGAATCACAGCCTTGTTTAAGGGCTCCAGAAAAGGGGTGCAGGATGTGGGCACTGAAATCTAGGTACCCTAGATATCACACACCAAGCCCTACATTGGCTCAGATCTGTGTCCCACCACAAGGGGTACCTACTTTTGTTCTGTTCATGGGGACATCTCTGCTCACAGCTACCACAGACATACACCTGACCTCAAACCTCCTTCCCAGTCCTCCATTCCTGATTCATAATGGTAATCCCTCCGCCTCCCAGAACCCTTGCCTGGGGGTTAAAACTTTAGTCTCCCCAAGACCACCATCTCTTCACACTGCAGTCTGCCCCAGACTCCACATCTCTATGCTACTGGGAACAGAAGTCCAGCACCAACCTGCAGTGGACACAGACAGCAGACACACAGAGCCGTGGACAGCACTTTGCCAGGGACAGCTTGCTTCAAGGCCGCTTTGAGTTTCCTGGTGGTTAGCACAGGGTATCCTGCCACTCTGAGGAACCTGACCATAAATAATCAACATACACCAACAACCAACAGTCAAGCATGGACATCTTCTTCCATGTGTTGCACTCTAGACTGTATATGTTTCCTACCAGACCCCTTCGGGCAAGTATTAACCATAAGTTAGCAGAAATATCTCAAATTAAGGGTTAATCAACCTATTAAAATCTGATTCAGTGGTTATGAGCACTGGCTGCTCTTGCAGAGGACCTGGGTTTGATTCTCAGTACCCACATAGTGGCTAAACTGTAACTCCAGTTCCAGGGGAATCTAATGCCCTCTTCCGACCTCTTTAGGCATTAGAGGACACGGGTATACTTTCACACATGTGGGCAATACACTTATACACATAAAAAAAGTTTTAAAAAATAAATAAAATATTTTTTAAAAATATGACTCATGGATTTACCAGTGATTCTTATTCTCCACTGGCAAGGAGCCTATTGCTCACAAAAAGGGTATATTTTAGGCCAGAAGCAGAATGGGTATGCACAGGGGAGCAGGCATCTGAAAATAGAGCTAGGAATTTTAGAAATGTACGAAGTTCCCAAACCATATCTCCTGTCACATGACCTACTCAGTGTCTCCGGAAATCTCACATGGAAAGTTGGACTCAAGAAGGGAGACACAGCTTCCCCAGGGAGGCGGGGAGGCTGGAAGATGGTGACCAGAGACTCCCTAGGGACCGAGGACGGTGGTTCCCTTGGAAGTGTGATCTCATGCATGGGCCAGGTTGTCTGCTCTGGGAAGTGCCCTTGAGGCCCGTGGGTGGGAGGTTGGAGGGCTGTCTATTCTGGCCACAGTTGGCCACTTCCTGCCTTGACCATTCTCCCTTCTCCAGGCCACTGCTGACCCCATGACTGAATGAGTCAGCACCAGATGGAAACCACCATTGCTGAGCTTATCGGCATCTCTGGATGCCTAGGCCACAGAAGTCTCTGAATTCACCATTCCTTCCTACCTCTTCAAGAAACAATTCCCCATCCTATTGCAGGAAAGGCAGCCTCTGCTCTCAGTGGGTACCTGTTGTCCACCTTCAATATTCACTGCATAACACCAGGCCTGCATGGGAGAGCTAGGTCTATAGTCTTTTCTCTAGGTCTGAGTCAGTCATTTAGCCATTTAACAAACACATCTGAAGCCTACTGTGTGTCAGGCATTTAGAGATTGTAGTATGTGAAAATCAGTAACAAATGCACTGTGGAGAGAGGGCAGCCGGTCCAGGACCCCTTCCACATCCCCATGAGTCAGCCTGAAGGCAACCTGGAAAGGGAGGCGCTATATCCATATCATTGTTATTTTACTGAAAAATTGAAACAAGGAAGGCTTAAGTCATTTGCCTAAGTGACAGGTTTTAATCCCAGAATGCCTGTTTCCAGAGCTCTGGCCCTGAGCAACCACAGAACTTACTTCTACAGTAACAGTTCTCCCCTCTCAGGAGTTCACTGTCTTCCAGAGTGAGCCAGGGAACCAAAGATCTGGAATACCAAGCTCCACACTAACTGCAGGGCTCTGGTGCTGGACGCACCCAGACTTTCCCCCGGTGGGAGGTGTCCACGGAGATTCTCAGAAGACTGCAAGCTTAATGCTTCTAGGGAATGGCTGGGCTCCCTCCACAGCTGTCATGTGGGATCAGGTGAGACATGGGGCCACAGAATGGGCTGGTGCCCGGGTCAGGCCAACAATGCCAGGCTGGGGCATGCAGGCTCTGCCTCATGGGCTCTGAGGAGCTAATGAAGGCTTCCAGCAGGCCACAGCCATCAGCACCCACCAGGAAGGAGGCCCACAAGGGCTGGCCTGTGGCTGAGGACCCAGTGGCTGCTTCCTGGGCCCGGCCTTGCCTCTGCCTGCCCCAGACCTGAGGCGGGGCAGGAGGAGCCGGCCAGCTGTCTCCAGATGATTAAGGAGCTGGCAGCGGCAGTGTGGCCTAGGGAGCCAGAGCCAGCAGAACGCAGTCCTCTCTCTTTCCCTTTTGGCACCAGCCAGACCTATTGATGTTTATCAGCCCATGTTTATTATTCTTAACGCTGTTCAGGATGTTCCTCCGGCTGGGGAAAGCGAAGCAGGCCAGTGGGGACAACACGGGGCCGTGACCTTGAACTTGGCCTTGCTGCCACCCAGGCTGTGTATTGGAGCCCCACCGGCCCAGCAGCCTCAAAGGACAAATAAGTAAGTTGAGGCCAGAAATGGGGAGGTGAGTTGACCAAGGTCATGAGCCGATTGTATGTGGAAGGTTATCCACAGAAGGAACTGAACCCAAACAGATAAGTTCCTACAAGCCCCTGGTCAGTGCTTAGTGCTTGGTCCCACAGTTGTCACATGCCTGCTGGGGAGTGGGCTCTGGGAGATTGAGTGGGAGTTATCTAGAGGATGAAGGCTGACATGTGGGCAAGTGGTTGGAAGGAAGGATGCACTGGGCAGGACAAAACAGGACAGGTAAGAATCTAGATTATAATAATGCTTCCAGAGCCAGGGATGTCTGAGGGAAAAGGAAAAGACTGGCAGAGGCAGAAAGCCTGAGCACTGGGCTGTGGAGATGGCCCAGTCGGCAGGGACAGTGCTCGTCCTGCAAGCATGAGGCCCCAAGTTCAGTCCCCGGAACCCACACAAAAAGCCAGGTCTCCTTTGCCCTCGGAGGTCAACGAAGTCCCAGGGGTCTATGCATGGGGGCATCTCTTGAAACGTCCTGCAAATGTGAGTCACCAGTCTTCCTGTGCAGGGAGGTCTTGGAGAGCCACTAATGGGACTTCAGCCAGTGTCCAGTCCATAAAGAGGAAAGTCTGCTCATGCTTCAAAAAGGGAAGCCTGGTCTAGGAAGACCTGATTTTGCCCTCGAGTGGATGGAACTGGTAAATGAAAAGCCAAAAGGAGCCAGGGGCTCCCTCCCCGCCTCCAAAACCTGAGTGACCCCTGAGGACCACATCCTCAACTGACCTTGAGAAAACAAAAACCTTGGTTAATCTGGGCTAACCGTGTAGCCTTAAACATCCAACAGGAAAGAATAACCAGAAATAAATAATTAGTAAGGCCTGAGAAATTGTACTTCAGGTATAAAACTTGTGATCATAGTAAAAAGACAAAAAAAAAAAAAAAAGCACAGTTGTTTTGCCTGTCTTACTGGCAAGTGCAGCTACCCTGTGGCTACCACTGCTTTTGCCATCCTTCAAAAACATGAGACACAGCTTTTCAACCTTCCAATATGGACTGAAGACTCACATCTCTCCAGAATGCTCAAACCTCGTGCTAGATGGGGACTGCTGAAACACCCGACTCTTGTGGACTGAGAACTGACTGGAGTTCAGCTTCTTCAGAGTATAGACTGCCATGTTGGACTACCCGGGCTGTACTCCATGGAGACCAGTACAGGAATGATCTAAGACAAGATGCCAGAGACTTACTGCACCTCATCTTGGTGACCACGGGAAGGGAGACCCCAGTGTGGAGCACAAGGAACAGAACTATTGGTTGTTTAGGGCTTCAAGGAGGAGTCTTCAAACAATTCCTTAAGGAAACATGACATCTTTCACCCAATAAACGGACAAAAAAACAAAAAAAAAAAAAGAACTCATAAGCTGAAGATGCTAAAACGTGTGATATATGTGGCATGCATATGTGCATATTTTGAGGTGATGCATATTGAAAGGAAGAATGACAACAACAACAAGACTGGGTCAAAGAACTGACTGAAACAGTGAACTTCTGCTCAAAACAGTAAACTTCATCAAAAATTTTAAGAGACTGAGAAAAAGATGAAAAACATGTTTGACAGAATGCATGAGCTCTGGTGGGGTGGGGGGCAAGGAAGGGAAACGGGTCTAGATTGATTGGAAATTTTGTATGAAATTCACAAAGCTTCAACAAAAATTGGCTTTGAAAAAAATAAAAGAAGCCAGGTCTGGTGGCGCTGGGACAGCAGAGGCTCCAGTCCAGAGTAATCAGTGAGTTTCAGGACCTGAGAGACAGATTCTTAACAAAATTAAGGCTGGACAGCTCCTGAGGGGGACATCTGAGGTGGCCCTGGGGCTGCACACACACACACACACACACACACACACACACCACAACCACCACCACCAACAACAACAACAGCAACAACAGCAACAGCAACAACAACAACAACTAGCAATCCTGACTTCTTTCCAAGCCGGAGGCTTCCTGAGCAGTGTCCCCAGGCATGGCTATGTGCGGTGACCAGCCTACTTACGTGGTCCCCGTGGCCTCAAATTAAACCTGGCGCCCCAGGCCCATGAATGCCACCAGTATGATGTCAGCAGGAGGAATGGTAGCATGCAAATCTCACCCTCACTAGATACTCTCTACCAGGTGTGGGTTCAGAGGCCTCTGGGTTTTCTGATGCTACAGCAGATTACCTGAGAATAAATCCTTTACAGAAAGCAGAATTTTCTTCCATCTCTGAGGCTAGGAAGTCATCTGGCAGCATCTGGCAAAGTCTTGCTGCAACCTCATCCTCCATGTGCCAGGCACTGGTAGAGCGCTGTGTGGAGACATTGATAATAACTGTCCATTTGGCAGAGGACCCATTCCCACGAACTCTGTGTAATGACATTAACCGTTGACCTAAGCACCTGCCCCCCAGTAGGCCCCATGTCTCATTGCTGTTGCAATACCAATTAAAAGTCAACATGAACACCCCAACCATAGTAATGGTCTGGGGTAGCACTGGGTTGAGAGCCAGTTTGTGAGGACCACGTGAGAATGTAATGTCCCACCCTACAAGCTGTCCTCTGAGGACCCGTCCCCTTCCTTCCACTTGAGGGCCACAGGTGTGAGGAGCTCCACTCCCTGAGCCCACATGGTGGCGCCCCAACCCCAATTCATCAGGGCCCCTCCTCTGTCCCTCCTCTTCTCCCAGAGCCTTCTGGGGGTGTGCTCCCTTTCCAGAAGCTCCTCCTCAAGTGATTCCCACTTGATTCTGAAAACTTAGGTGGCAAAGTTTTCAGATTCAGTACAGTGTGGCAACCTCTGCTCCAAGTGAGTCCTGATTTGATTCTAAGCCCTGGGATTTGGGGACCCAAATCTGTCTCCCCAGGAGTTGCACCCCCTACCGAGAACAAGGCAAAGCACAGCTCACAAGTGACAGAGATGATAGTAAATGGGAAGACGGCCCAGCAGGCTGTGGGAGTGTTGGCTGAAAGAATGATTGATTGGGAGCTGGACCAGCCAGAGCCTCCTGGGATGTCGAGAGGAGAGGCAGTGGTGAGAGGTATAGGGCTCTCCAGCGAGTGCTGGACTAGTTAGTCCTGCAGCCTGGAGTTCAGTGTCTGCCTTTCCCACCAGCGCTGAGGATTATGGGTCAGACCCTTCTCCCTCAGGCTCAAAGAGTTCCAGGGAGACTTCCCAAGTCTGACTTCAGGTATTCCATTGTGTTTCAGTGTTCAGTTCTGAATTGCTGAGTGCAAAGAAACCCCTACAGGAGAGTGCGCTTCCAGCCTCCACATCTCAAATCCAAATCTTTGGAAGGGCATGTCACTCTGTCACTCGAAGCTCCCACCCCTACACAGTGTCTGAAATGCTCTGTAGGGCTAGGGGAGGTGAAGATCACCCACGCACAGGGCTTCTGTTAGTCAGCTGTGTCTGAGGCCAGTGGTTAGTTGGCCTTTGAGTTTGGGGGCCAAAAAGGAGACAACAAAAATAGGGCAGAGTTCAGAGCAGGGAAGCAGCCTCAGCACGCATTCCCGTTGTGCCAAGGGCTGTTCAAAGGCAGGATTGAATCATCCTCCAGCCATTCATCCTTCAGTTCTGTTCTTTTCCCTGCTGTCGTTTGTACAGCCAGAACAGTCTCTGTTCTAAGGAGTGCACAGCCAGGTAGGAGCAACTGAGTGGTGCCCAGCCTTCAGGAGACTTGAGGTGGGTGTTGGCACAGGCAGGGCCGCTCTGAGGAGGTCCTCAACCTCTGAGGAGGACCATCCTAGGCCTGGAGAGTGAAGAGCAGGCTAGGCTAGCCGCTGCAGCAGCACCCTAGGAAGCTGGCGGCTGCCACAGACAGAGAAAGAACTTTTACCATAGGAAGAGCTGCAGGGGGTTGGAAACGCTGCAGCACCTGCGTGGTGGAAGTGCCCTGAGCCAGAATAGCAGCGGCAGGCTTGGGGAAGGAAGTAGTGAGAAGAGCACATGCCAGCCTTGACCTCTGCAGGTGGATACAGAGGAACGCAGGGTATCAACCCAGGCACCCCGTTTTTTGGTCTGAGTAGCTGAAGAGATGGTGTTGGACGCACATGGATACCGGCAGGTTTAGGGGACATGACCAATTCAGTTTTCTTGAATTTATAACCAGCTTTGTTTCCTTCAAGCACAAAAGGTATGTAGTAGAGGCTGGAGAGAGCTCAACAGTTAAGAGCACTGGCTGCTCTTGCAGAAGACCCAGCTTCAATTCCCAGCACCCACATGGCAGCTAATAACCATCCAGTTACAGGAGATCGGACCCTCTTCTGACTTTCCTGGGCATTGCACCACAGGGGTATACATACGTGACTGCAATACACTCATACACAAAATCAAAATAATAAATAAAAAAGCTTAAGGTATGTATTTACATTTTGAGCCTGCCCTCCATCCCCAGTCTGGAGAGCTCTACTCTCTCCCTTCTCCCCTCCATCATGGCTCTTACCAAGTATGGAGCGTATCGGGGCTGCATCCCCACAGCTTCCCATTCCCATGGTTGTACTGGAGGTTTGTGAAATATGTGCCAGGGAGGCGGTGGGCTGACTTGTCGGCAGACATTAAAGTTTCCTGATGCACACAGCACAGTGGCCACTGAGGCCAGCTGCTCTACCACCACCCAAGAGGACATGAGAAGCCTCAGTGGGTAGGGCCCCCACGAGCCCTAGACAGGAAGACTTTCTCTCAGCCCATGGGCCTGGGCGGCCGGGGATGCCTCTGCTGGCTGCATCAGGGGTCTTAGCTCTCCACAGAGGTTAGGGATCTGAAAACAGATGTCAGATCTGGATTCCTGTGGAAAGCCTCCTGACCTTCTCTAGCTGTGTGGTTGGAGTTTCCCGGAAACCAAGCCCCCAGCTAATGGTCCCACTCTCTTTTCTAATAAATACGTGGCCCTGGGCCTGGCTCCCTTCTCTGCTTTGTCATGAGGGACCCGTTATTTATGACTTGGGGATGAGTCACAGGCCTTGGCAGGGAGCTCACAGCTCTGGGCCCAATGTATTTTTCCACTCAGTAGCAAGTGAAGGAGGACGCTTGTAAATTTTGCCGTTAGAACGACTGTGTAGGTATCTTTGGATGTTCCTCCTGGCTTAGCCATAAATCTTTGCTTGGTGGATGCTCCTGGTGGTCGTTGGCAGCTGCCGCCAGAGTAGATGGAGGCTCTTCCCTACTCAAGATTCAGCTCCCTGGCCACACAAGAAACTGTGCCCAGGAGTAGAAAATGCCCCCTGGGGTTTCCCCTAGGTGCATTGGGATATAGTGAGCTGTGGCAGATGAAGGGGGCATTGGGATATAGTGAGCTGTGGCAGATGAAGGGGGCATTGGGATATAGTGAGCTGTGGCAGATGAAGGGGGCATTGGGATATAGTGAGCTGTGGCAGATGAAGGGTCAGGTCAGTGAGTCCAGAAAAGGAAAGGATGGAACATGGGAGAAAGAAATAGGAGAGGCAGCCACAGGCTGTGACCCACGGGCCCTATCTGAGCTCCCTCTACACTCGCTGTGTTGGGCTCACTGTCACCTACTGCAGTATTGCATTGGCCTGAACCTCCCTGCATTACACTTCTCCATGTCCCAGACACTCAGCTCCCTCTGTGGCTCCAGCACAGACTGTGCATCATGCATTACAGGCGAATGCATTTCCTACTCATCTTTCTCATAGCTCAGGAGCTCCCAAGCAGGGCTTCTTTTGTCTCTTTTTGTCATTCACCCAATGACCACATATGCCGGCTCCTCCGGCAGGTGAGATGGAGGGGAGAGCTGGGCCAGCCTGTCTCTCCTCTGGGACTGAGTGGGATGGCACGTGTCAACGACCCGAAAAGAGCCACACGGGGGTCGGGAGTCTCGTCAAAGCAAGGACTCACTTTATTGCATCAGGCAGCGGCTTATATTTGCTTGGTGGGAGGGGTGGAGAAAAGAAGTTGGGAGAGGAGATACGCAGAGTGGGAAGATAGCTTTGGGCCAATAGTAATTCGCCACATTGGTTGTATCTGGGTAGAGGCGCTTTCAGGTCGGTCTATGCTGAGTCACTCCTATGCGGAAGTGACCGGCCAAATCAGGTCACCAAACCAGTCAGGCTCAGGGGATTACAGTAGGCCACATTCTCTTCCACCATGAGTATGGAGTGCCCACAGGTAGAGCATGAGTGTGGAGGGCCCACAGGTAGAGCAGGAGTACGGAGGGCCCACAGAGCCCAACACACATACTTGACTAGGTTGGAGAAAAGTGTCAAAAACTACAAAGGAGGAGCTGGAAAGATGGTTAAGAGCACTGGATGCTCTTGCAGAGGAACTGTGTTTGGTTCCCAGCACCCACATGGCAGCTAACAACCATCTATAACTCCAGTTCCAGGGGATCTGATGCTTTCTCTCTCTCTCTTTGACCTCCATGGGTATTGCACAACCTGAGTGCACTTACACACATGCAGGCAACATGCTCATATATGTAAAATAAAAGTAGTAATAAAATATTTTTTTTTACATTTTATTTATTTTTGTATGTGTATGAATGTACTGTCTGCATGTAGGTTTGTGCACCCATGTCGTGCAATGCCTCAGAGGTCAGAAGAGGGTTTTGGATTCCCCTGGAACTGGAGTTCTCCTGGAATTGGAGTTACTGACGGTTCTTAGCCGCCATGTGGGTGCTGGGGATCGAACCTGGGTCCTCTGCAAGAGCAGTCGGTGCTCTTAACTGCTAGGCTATCTCACCAGCCCCAATAAAATATTTTTCAAACCTGCAAAGGAGCTGAGAGCCCACCCTTCTTATAAGCGAGCACGTCAGCTGGCTACTGTTTCATGGCTGCCTTGGAAGACACGAGACCCCTGTGTACATAGACAAAAGAGTTTGTTGCTCCTAATGGGTAGCAGTGTCCGGGAAATCAGTACCTGTGCCAGTCCCAGGAATCCCAATTCCTACAAAACCTGGGATGCTTGGCTAAACATACTGTGAGATGCATCTTGGGAGAAGATCCAGACCTGGCAGAGCCTGGTTCTTTTGTAACAGGCAATAAGCATGCCTGAACTGAATCGGAAAATGATGTATGAAATACACAAAGCATCAATAAAAAAAAATAAAAAAAAAATAAATATATACATATATATAAGTTCAAGAAAAAATGTAATTTCCTTGCTAAAGTATCACTGTATTTCGATTCTTTTTTGGTATCACAAGTTTCATTTATGTTATTTTGATGCTATGTGTATTATAAAGTTCAAAAAAAAGATGGAAGACATGTATGGCAGAATGCATGAACTGGGGTGGGGTGGGGGCATGGAAAAAAATAGCTACATTGGACTGAGAAATGATGTATGAAACATACAAAACACCAATAAAATATTTTATTAACAAAAAAAAAAAACAAATAAGCATGCCTAAGCCCAGGGAGAGACACTGCCTGCAGTGAACAGAGCTGCTGTGACTTCCCGAGCTGTCACCTGGACAAAAACATTGGAAAGGGAATTGGGAGCAAAGTGAGCCAGGAAGCAATGCACACCTAACCCACAGGAGGCGCTGACTTTGTTTTTGTCCATCTCATAGTGACTGTCTGGCACAGGGATCCACAAGTCTTGTTTGCATCTCGGAGTCTTGGGGAAGTTGCGGCAAAATTGGGAAGTGATCCTCTGCAGAATTCTGGCTGCCCACTCACATGCCTGCGACTCTGTCTGGAGATGCCGGAGAGTGAGCACTCCCGTGGGCAGTCCTCAGTCAGAGGAAACTGTGAAGGTGGGAGTCAAACATTCATTCCGTTCCCTGGGATGCCGAGCAGAATGCACCCTAGTGGCCACATTTAGTAGGTGCTCAGCAACCCTGCCTCTGTGGGCCTCCCCTCTCCGTTATCACTTCCGCATTCTCTCAGACCTTTCCTAGGAACGCTCGACCCATCCCAGGATGCGGTACAACTGACATAAGACATAGTCCAAGTTACCATCAAAATATGGTACATTTGAAAAGGCAAGGAGATTTTTTTCTCACAATCTTTTACATAGTGTAAAAGGTAAAGCTTGGCACAGCCCTCCTGAGATATGTGAAAATCAGCAATTGCTCTTTCAAGAAAGACATGGCTCAGTAGAGGGCAATATAGGATTAATCAGGAGGGGGATGATACCCTAATCCAGATCCTGTGTAGCTTCCCAAGAACACAGTGACTGAAGCAAAAGAACACAAGAAGACATTTTAGAGTCAACGGTGGGTAACAGTCCAACCCAGACCTCCCTCCTTGGAGGTCCCCTGACAGCCAACTCCAGGTCAGAGCCTTTCTTGGTCCCAACATTTCCCTTCACCGGAAGTTCATTCACACACAGGTGTGAGTATCTGAGAAGAGCTATGAGCGGAATCTCTGACTTTATAGACTCAAAGTGGAGAACAATCTGAGGAACAAGTGGAAATCCAGGGCATGAGGCAGAAGGACTTGGAAAGTCTCTGCAAAACACACGCCTAATGATTAGGAAATGTCCCAAGTGTGGGCAGAAGGCTTCAGGGTCAGCCAGCTGGCCGCACAACTTACATTCTGTTAGGAGCAGACTTCTTCCTCTGCCAAATTCACCTCCCCAGCACCTGACAAGCAAATGGGCTCATATGACAAACCCACTATCACACTGCTGTGCATTACTATGCCTCTCCCTGTCCCTCCTCAAAAGATAAAGCAAATAAACTTAGCATGGAAAAAAAATTGATGAAAATGCTCTCAACACATGGAAGAAACAGGCTCAGAGACAGGTGTTTTGGAAGGTCATAGAGGTTACTAGCACAGCAAAGAATCAGAGCCAAGTGCCTTGTGCCTTCTAGGCAGGTGTTCCAGCCCTGACCTCCCCAGCCCCCACAGAAACATCTGCTTATATAGTTCTACCTAGTAGCTACCATCAATCAGGTGTTTACAGAGTGCCATGCAGCATTCAACACATGGTCTTTCTTTTTAGGGGTAGGGGTGCTTGTGTGTACAACTGTATGTGCCCCAAACATCAACCTTGAATGTCATTCTTCAGGAATCTTGTATTCTGAAACAGCATCTCTCAGTGACCTGGGGTTCACTGATACAGCTGAGCTGCCTGGCCAGCCAGCAAGGGCCAGGAATCACCCTGGGCCAGCCTCCCCAACTCTGGAATCACAAGCATACACTGCCACACTTGACTTCTGGGGATTGAACTCAGCTCTTCATGCTTGCACAGCACACACTTTACCAACTGAGTTATCTTGCCAGCCTGCCCATATATGGTCTTTCAATTTTAAATATTTTATTAGTTTTATGTGTATGAGTATATTGTCTGCACGAGTGTATTGTCTGCACGAGTGTAAGTGCCCTTATGTTGTTGCAGTGCTCATGGAGATCAGGAGAGGGTGTCAGATCCCCTGGAACTGGAGTTATAGACCATTGTTAGCCACTTTTTGGATGCTGAGAACTGAACCTGTGTCCTCTGCAAGAGCAGCCAGTACTCTTAACTGCTGAACCATCTCTCCAGTGCCTCATATGGTCTTTCTTAATCCTCACAATCTTTTCAGGGAATTTCTTCCTATCCCATCATAGTTATAAAGGCACCCAGTGTCTTGAAGTTCAGTGCCTGTACCAGGAAGGAGCCAGTGTCTGAGTGCTGCTGACTGGGCAGACATGGACGTGTGTGGAGTTAGCTCCCTCCAAGCATGAGCTCAATCAGACCTGACAGCCAGATGTCTGGGCTGGTGACGTCAAGGCTTAGGGTTAGGGTTGGGGGGCAGCCAAGCTCTGGTTGGTAGCCCCCACCCAGACGGCTTCCCATGAGCTGGGAGCCACATGGGACACAAATGGAAGAGTGTGGTGATGCCTCCCTGCCTAGAACACCCTGCCAGGGGGCCTGAGCTGGGGGCTGCTCTTTGTACACCAGAAAGAGGCAATGCTTACTGGTCCTTGGGTGGAGCAGGCCCTTGGGGAGTGCTGGGTCCCCATCTGAAGTTCCAGTTCCAAGAAGGAAACTCTTCCTCCTTAACTCTACCAGGAAGGAGCCCAGTGTTGTCCCAATGCGCCTTCCTCTCTTTTAGCACAGCACTCTGTTCTGTAGCTCTGGCCTGTGGAACATTTCTCCTTGAGGTCTGGCCCTTGCCTTGGGAAACACATCTAGGTTGGCCTCTTCACTGTGTGTGTGTGTGTGTGTGTGTGTGTGTGTGTGTGTGTGTGTGTGTGTGTGTGTCTGTGTGTGCCTGTGTGCTGAAGACTGTAAGTCAACTTCAAGTGTCGTTGCTAGGTGCCATTCATACCATTTCGAGGCAGGGTCCCTCACTAGGACCTTGAACTCACCGTGAGCCTTTACTGGCTGGTCAGCAAGCCCCAGGGCTTCTCCTATCTCCACTTCCCTAGTGCCGGGACTACTAATATGCATCACCTTGCCTGGCTTTTTACTTGTGTTTTCAGGGACTAAGCAGTAAGACAGGCACTTTGCAGACTGCGCCATCTCTCAGCCCCCAGCACTTCATCTTCTGAATATTTTTCTTGGCATGCCAGACAAAGTCTCCCAGTCACTGATGAAGCAAGTCTCCTTCGGTAGGAATCCTTGTCCCTAGGTCTTGACATGTCTCTCTGGCAGCTCTTGAGGCTCCTGAGTATCCAGATGTTTGGTGTTGCACTGTGGCTGGTATTCAGGCACACAATATGAATGGAAAACATTGCCTTTGAGGCTTCTGCTAGGGAAGATGGGGTCCATCTACTTAACTCCATTATCAACAAAAGTGCCATTTAGTCTGAGGTAAGGAGAAAAGGGGAAGGAAATAAATCAAGCCCAGCTCCAGAAACACCTGTGGAAAGGGACCCCAGAACGGAGCAGCTGTGAGGCCGATGCCGTGAGCAGCCTCAGCTCACAGAATAGTAATTTGCTGATTGCTGATGGATCTGCACAGGCAAAAAGGAATAAAGCTGAGATCAGATGGCAGAACAGCTTCCTGGGGTACTCAGCCACCAGATTAGCAAGAGCGGCCAGCCCTGAGGGGTCTGGGGGTCGGGGGATGGGGCCTGGGTGGGAGAAGATGCCTAGATCTGTCCAACCTGGTCAGGGTTGCACCCTGTGTTGGAGACAGCAGGGAGGGCTCTGATTTCCTCTGTGCTCTAGCAATAGGACTGAACAGAATAAATAGGTGTAGGTGTGAGTTAGAACTCTGAAATATTGTTTGCAGCTTGAACCAGGCAGGAGGGAAATGGGTATGTATCTGTATATTCATGTGCATTTGTGGGTACAAAGGTGCATATGTGTGGGTACAAAGGTGCATATGTGTGCAAGTATACACACACATGAATACACATGCAGATAGCGGCTAGATCTTTGCATCTCCTCCTCCCCAGCACTCGGATTACAAGTGTACCCCACCAGGCCTGGCTTTTGCACATGGGTTCTGGGGTAGAGCCCAGGTCTTCACGCTTGCACAGCAGACACCTTACCAATGGAGCCAGCTCCTAGCCCAAAAACTCTTTGTGTGTGTGTGTGTGTGTGTGTGTGTGTGTCTATTTTTTGTGCTTTTATTGATGTTTTGTATATTTCAGACATCATTTTTCAATTCAGTTCAGCCAGATTCCCCTTTACCTCCTCCCACACCCTACCCCACCCCAGATCATGTATTCTGTCATAATTGTCCTGCATCTTTCTCTCAGTCTTTTTTTTATGCTTAGGAATTCACATTTTCCTCCATTAATTTTATATTACTCTAAAATATGGATACATACTCTCCACCCAGGAATTCTTAATATCTCTCTCTCTCTCAACTTTCCAGTTTTATATCTTACCATTTCTACATTTCCACACCATGCTCTGTCTCTATTTCCACCTAAAATATACATCCATCAGTAAAAGATCCTGACTGGCCTGCAAGGCAGATGGCTGTTGAGCCAGGAGACTAGAACTAGGAAGGCGAGTGGTCTAGCATCCTTTCCATTGCTATAGTAAAACACTGACCTAAAACAGCTTGCGGAGGAAAGGGTTTATTTCATGTTATGCTTCCAGATCACAGTCCACCATTGAAGGAAGTCAAAGCAGGAACTCTGGAGGATTGCTTACAATGGCGTGTCTGCCCTGGCTCGCTCTGCCAGTTTTCTTCTACAGCTTGGGTACACCTGCTCAGGGATGGCCCTGCCCATAGTGGGCTGAGCCCTCCCACATCAATTAGCAGACAAGAGAATGTCCTACAAACATGCCCGTAGGCCATCTGATAGAGGAAATTCTTCAACTGAGGCTCCCTCTTCCCAAATGTGTCAAGGTGACAACCAAGATTAGCTATTTTAGTGAGGAACTAAGCTGGGCCCGGTTGGATCATCGAAGACCAGACAGTCGTCTTCTCCTATCTTCCACCAAGCAAATAGTCCTGGTTGAAGGGACAGGCACTAAACAGTAATGCTGCAGTCAGATGCTGCTCCCCACAGATAGGAACAAACAAGAAAGACTTACTGGCCATGCCAGGTGAGAGGACGAGAGGGAGTGGGGGGTTACAGAAGAGGGCCGAGAGTGAGCTTGAAGGACGAGCAGGTGCTGACAGGGAGGAAGTGACACTCCAGGCTGAGGAAGCACGTGACTGCAGACACAGGAGCTTGTGAGAGGATGGTGGTCAGGTAACGAACGGGGATTAGCCTGAAAAGCCTGAAGGCCGTTACCAGATACCTTGGAAAGGGCTTAAATTTAACTATGCAGTTATAGAGAAACCATGTAATCATTCCTTCATCCAAAAACACCTCAAGGATGCTGCTGTCTCTGAGACAGGGAGCTAGGCTAGAGGCAGGGGCTGCAGGAGGTCTTGGTGCTCAAGGATGTAGAGAGAAAGGGGTCCCCTAGTCTTGCCATTCAAGCTTTGCAAGTCCTGTGGGCGGAGCAAGTAACTGCCAGGTCACTCACTGGGGAGGAAAGACAGGCTGGGGTTGGGAGACCCAACAGAGAATCAGGATGTGCAGGTTTTGGAGCTTGGAAGCCTGAAGAGGCCGAGCAGAGGGAGCAGGACTGAAGAGCAGTGGTCTTGGGGCACCCTTGTGGGTGAGGTGGGGGGGAGGTTTACCAGCAGGGGGCACTGCAAAGGAAAGATATGAGTGAATGCTTGTTTGGGTGTTTGTTTGTTTGTTTGTTTGTTTATTCTGGTGTGTCCAAACTAAGGCCTGGGATTCCCCTGGCAGCTGGGGACAGCTATGAACACAGCTCAACAGAAAATCATAAACTTTGCTTAAAACATTGTGGTATCTTTTTGTGATTATTTTGTGTATCTCAGTTGCACAGTTCTCAAATGTGATCATGCTGCAATGTCAGAGGACTGAGTCTGTCCAATTCCAGCCCTGGAGAAGTGGGTGCCACCAGAAGGCACAGCAACGGACACTAGGAATTAAGCCTGAGTGTGTGGCACAGAGTCAGGAGGAGCATGTGGGCTAAGGATGCGAGTGACTGCAGGCACAGATGCTTACGGGAGGATCATGGTCCCTTCCCCCCCATGGAGTGCTCCGAGTCCCAGTGGAGACCCTGAGGAGATGGAAGGAAGTGGGCTACAGATGGACCCTCCTGCAGAGCTGCCGCTGACTGGGCTGACCAAGTGACCAGCCCATGAAGCACAATGGCAAGGAGCAAGTGGACACAGTGGCCTCCTGTGTGTGCTCTCCACTCCTTGTGTGACAATGGGACTTTGGCCAGACACATGGCTGCCTGGCTTTGGATGACAGACCCTGCCAGGGGTGCCCATGTGCTTATGTTCTGGGTGGCCGATGTGAGCTAAAGTCATGTTTCAACCCCTAAGCCTGACTTTAAAGAGATACTGCTGGGGCCTCTTCCTTCCCTCTCCTCTCCCACAGTGACAGTCAGAGCAGCCATTCCAGATGGACACATGGAAGCAGCGCCTTGAAGAACAACAGCAAGAATGGGTGCCAGCAGGCCCTCGCTTTCCCTGTGTGCATAGCCATGAGCCTTCGCCTGGAGAAGCGGATGTCTATCCTGATGAAGCGGCAGTTAAGAGTCTTTTGGCTTGGGTGGCTTGCAGAGAGTGCAAGGAGGAGTCAGGGCAGCTTTGCAGAGTCACTAGGGGAGGTCTGAGACAGAGGAGCCTGGCAGTGACCTGCTGGATCTGTGGAGAGGAGGGGTGGCCAGCCTAGGTCCAGGGGGAGTGAGAATCAAGTGCAGACAGCTCCGAAAGGTGGGCCAGGGGTAAAAGGAGTTGTGGGCCAGGTTCTCAGCAGTGTATAAGCAATAATAAGAGACACTCAGAGCCAGCAGGTGAGAGGGAGAGGAGGCAAGGGAGCCCCTTAGTTGTAGGAGCAATCTGGGAAATATCAAGCTCTAGGTTAGAACTTGGTGGCTGGCTTAGCCAGGCAAGGGGGGGTAAGGGAAGAATGTCCACAGCTAGAGATCTCTAAGAACACAGTAGCCTGAAAGACACCCCAAGATCGTGAGGGGGGCAGGAGATGGGGTAACTCCCAAGGCATGGAAGAATTCTTGATAAGGGTTGAAGCAGGATGTGCTAAGAAGGGTTTGAAAGATAAGCAAAGTTAGTAGAAAGTTCCAAAATCAGGACACATGACTGTTCCTGAGGTCTTCCTATCTCTCTCTCTCTCTCTCTCTCTCTCTCTCTCTCTCTCTCTCTCTCTCTCTCTCTCATTGCAGCTGGCACAGAACCTTCACCCACATAAGGACATGGACCAAGTTGATATCTGCCAGACAGATAAGACCAAGGGTTCAGATGAGGGCTCAGTGAAGAAGGAAGATGGAAGACATAGCAGAAGGAAGAGGAGGCTCCCAGTTCTTAGTTCTGGGTTTCCCCTCCCCACCCCAGAACAGGAAAGGCCAGGATTGAGGTCAGGAAGAGGTGTGGGGAAGATGGCTGGGGACCTGCTGGGCCAGAGACTCCCCTGGAGAGTAGGCCAGAGACAGAGGCTCCGGTTCTCATGTCCCCAGGGCCAGGGGAGCACGGCTGGAATGCACCACAAGCCAGAGTCCATTCCCTGGGGTGGCCGTGGGGAACCTCCAGCCCTGAAGTCATAGCCACCCGAGGAGCCTGGATCCCGCCATGGAAAAAGTGTCCCTGTGGGGTGCCTGGCGCCAGCGCTGATGCGCTCAGAGCTGCTCCCTGTCTCATCACTCTTTTCCAGGCATCTCAGATTTCTGGACATTTGGAGCATCTGACAGACGGAGCAGAAAACAGGAAGGGGCTGGGATGGAGGCTCAAGGTGGGTGTGGGATGTGGACACAACTCCCGTCCCTTTCTTGGTCCTGGGCCACATGTGGAAGTCCTACCACTCGCTGCTCACATCCCATTACGGTACCAGGAGCTCTAGGGGGGACGGCATCTTAGTACACACCTGTGAGGACTTTGCAAGTAGAAGAATTGGGCCCCAAAGCAACAAGAAACGGGGGCTGATCAGGGTAATAGGAGCCTGGTGGGTTGGGTCGAGGAATTATCGAACACTGCTGGTCCTCTGAGCCGGAGGACACGGCCCTAACTCCTGCGGCTCCACTGCTCACCACGGCACCTTCTTTCTCTGAGCCTTAGTTTCCCCTCTCTGAAATCTTGGAGAATTTTGAGGATCCATTGAGAACACAGCTGTGAATGTGTTGACACTTTATAGCTCTTTGCAGGCAAAGAAAATACAATGTGAATGCAGACATTTTATTTTTTATTTTTATTTTATTTTATTTATTTTTTGTTTTGTTTAATTGTTTCAAACCTTCCGTTTATTTATTTTATTTTATTTTATTTATTTTGTATGTGTATGAATGTACTGTCTGCATGTAGGTCTGTGCACCTGTGTTATGCAATGCTTTGGAGGTCAGAAGAGGGTGTCAGATTCCCCTGGAACTGGAGTTAAAGACGGTTCTCAGCCGCCTTGTGGGTGCTGGGGATCGAACCCGGGTCCTCTGCAAGAGCAGTCGGCACTCTTAACCACTAGGCCATCTCCCCAGCCCCCGAAAGCAGACATTTTAAAGTACAGCTGCTACATTGTATAACTCCAGGGACACCATTTCCAGAGAGTCCTTAGGCAGGGCGTCTTCTCATAACCATGGTGTGAATAGTGCTCTCAGGAGTGGTGCAAGGCTGTGGAGCTGGTCCTCTGGCTGGAAAAACAGCTGTCCAGAGGGCGCCTGGGCAAAGACTGAGACTGCTCTGCTCAGCTGGCCACTTCTGACTCCCTGAGGGGGGCCTTGCAGGAATATAGTCCTGCTTGTTCACTGCTCTAAATGAGCTGGTGTTGTTTCGCAAGGAGAGGCTGTAGGAAGAAGCTGGCTCATGCCAGCCCCTTACCATGCCATACAGACAACAGAGACGGGACACTCCACCAGATCCAGCACCTGAGAGGCTAGTAAGGCATCCTTGGAGTGCTCTATCCAGAACCCCAGTGTATTAATCAACTAGAAAGCCAGGATTTCCTAGGCTGAGGAGATGGCTGGGTAAGTGAATTGCCTGCCTTACAAACACTGGTGTATGAATTTGATCCCCAGAACCCACATTTTAAAAAAATCCAGATCTGGTGATGTGCTCATAACCCCAGTGTCAGGGAGACAGAATAGCTTAGCCTTCTTTATGAATTCCAGTCCCCCCCTTTGTTTCTCTATCTCTATCTCTGTCTCTTTGTCTCTGTCTCTCTTTCTCTCTCTCTCTCTCTCTCTCTCTCTCACACACACACACAAAGAAGATGGGTGGCATCTGAGGAACACCTGAGGGTATTCTGTGACCTCCTCATACATATACACATGTGCACCCATACTCAACACACATGTGCACCTGCGCATACACACATGTATACACATACACCAAAAAAGAAGTTCTCCTGCTGGCACAGAAGCTGTCAGACTGTCAGCATCATTGACAACTTCAGAGTTGTGGGTGAAAGGTGCTCTCACCTGTTGAAGACTCATGCCTGACCTCCTCTGAGAGCCTTCACTGTGGGAGCCTGAGGGATAAGGAGTCCTGGGCTCCAGGACAGCCACACTTGCAGCTGGATAGCTCTCCTGGCACTCAGAGCTAGAGACCCCATGGTAGTTTGCTGTCTCCAGATGGAAGGGAGATTTTTCTAAAGAAAGGATGGGAAGGAGAGAAAGAGTTATCAGCTAGTGGGTTATTTACCTGCTTTGTACCCAGCATAGAGAGACTGCTCAGTGAATTAGGTACTCAATGAATTAATAGTGTTTTTTTATGAGTCAAGCATAGTGGCACATACCTGTATCCCCAGTGATGGAGAAATGTAGAAAGGTTGATTCTGGGGCCCACTGGTCAGCCAGCCTAGACTACTTAGTGAGTTCCAGACCGATGAGAGGCTCTGTCTCAAAAATCAAGATGGGCAGCACCTGAGGAATGACAGCTAAGATTGACCTCTGACTTCTGCATGTATGTATGTATGTATGTATGTATGTATTCATATAACCATGAGATATGCATACACATATATATGTAGAAAGATGGGGGGCTGGAGAGATGGCAGGAAAGCCCTTCTGGTCAGTGCGCCTTCTCTCCTCTGAACCAATACTGGGAGCACCTGGGACTTACTTTATTCACATTTAAGGCCTTCAAACATTCTTATTTATTTATTTATTTATTTATTTATTTATTTATTTATTTATCTTTTTGAGACAGGGTCTCCCTGTAGCTCTGGCTGTCCTGGAGCTCACTCTGTAGACCAGGCTGGTTTTGAACTTACAGAGATCCACCCACTTCTGCCTCCCAAGTGCTAGGATTAAAGGCCTGTGCCACCACGCCCGGCTCAAACATTCCTTTTTAAAGACAGGGTCTCATGTAGCTCAGGCTAGCTTCAAACTTGCTTCATAGCCAAGGACAAAGGATGATCTTGAATTTCTGATGTTCATGCCTCCCTCTCCCAAGTACTAAGATTACAGGCGTGGGACTGGAGAGATAGCCTAGCAGTTAAGAGCACCGACTGCTCTTTCAGAGGACCTGGGTTCGATCCCCAGCACCCCCATGGTGGCTGAGAACCGTCTGGAATTCCAATTCCAGGAGAACTCCAGTTCCAGGGGTATCCGACACCCTCTTCTGACCTCCGTGGCATTGCATGACATGGGTGCACAAACCTACATGTAGACAGTACATTCAAATAAATAAATAAATAAATAAATAAATAAATAAATAAATAGGTTTAAAAAATAAAAAAAGATTACAGGCATGTTTCATCACCCTGGGTTATGTGGTAGTGGAGCTGGAACCCAGGGCTTCTGCATGCTAGGCAAGCTCTCTACCAACTGAGTTGCATCTCCTGCATGCCCTTCAAAGATTTGAAAAGCTCTGTCACAAATTTGGACATCTGGCTGTCTTCCAAACAGCATTCTTCTTGTTTTAGATAAACACTTTGGCCACACTCCCCAGGCTCTAGATGAACACTTTGACCACTCCCCAGGCTATAGATGAACACTTTGACTGCATTCCCCAGGCTCTCTGCAGGGAGGGACTTCTCCACAACTAAGTTGCTCCACTCATTTCTGACCAGGGACAATGTCCACTGTTTCCTGGATGGCTCCTCGTCCTCACTCTTTCTATCAGGAAAAATGTTGATAGCCAAGTGACTCTAGAAGTCATATGTGGGAGCTAGAAGTTAAGAATGTCTTATATAGCCGGGTTTGGTGGCGCACGCCTTTAATCCTAGCACTTGGGAGGCAGAGGCACGTGGATCTTTGTGAGGTCAAGGCCAGCCTGGTCTACAGGACAGCTGGAGCTATAGGGAGACCCTGTCTCAAAAAGACAAAAAAAAAAAAGTGCCTTATTTAAAGAACTAATGCACAAAGAGGCAAGCTTCTTTCAATAAGGCATATTTCATCTGTGGTTCATGGTGCAAAGTATTTCAGCAAAGCATTCCAAGCCCTTCATGCTCTGGCTTGACAACATTTCCATTCTCTTTTTTTTTTTTTTTGTCTTTTTTCTGACCTCCACGGCATTGCACGACACAGGTGCACAAACCTGCATGCAGACAGTACATTGATATACATACAGAAATAAATAAAATTTAAAAATATTTTTATTGCAGAATTCTATAAAACATTTCAAAAAGACCTACAACCATTATTACTGAAACTGTTTAGAAGGATACAATCAGAGGGAATTCTCCCAAATTCTTTCTATTAAGCCAGCATCACTCTATTACCAAAACCAGGCAAAGATACAACTAAAAAGGAGAATTATAGACCCATCTCCCTAATGAACACAGATGCCAAAATTCTAAACAGGATACTGGCAAATCGCATACAGAACCACATCAAGAAGATCATCCATCATGACCAAGTTGGATTCATACCAGAGATGCAGGGATGGTTCAACATACGAAAATCAATAAACATCATCAAACACATAAATGGAATCAAAGACAAAAACAACACCATCATCTCAATTAATGCTGAAAAAGCCTTTGACAAAATCCAGCATCCCTTCATGCTTAAAGTCCTAGAAGGAATTGGATTGGAGGGATCATTCCTCAATGTAATCAAAGCCATATACAGGAAACCCACAGCCAATATCATCCTAAATGGGGAAATGACAGAAACATTCCCTTTAAAGGTAGGAACTCGGCAAGGCTGCCCCCTGTCACCACTCCTCTTCAATATAGTGCTTGAAACACTTGCTAGAGCAATAAGGCAAGAAAAGGATATTAAAGGAGTACTAATTGGAAAAGAGGAAGTCAAACTATCCCTATTTGCTGATGATATGATTGTTTACTTAAGGGATGCAAAAAACTCCACCAGAAAACTCCTAGAAACGATTAACAGCTTCAGCAAAGTGGCAGGATACAAAATTAACCTTAGAAAATCAATGGCCTTTCTTTACACCAAGAACAAGCAACTGGAGAAAGAATTCAAAGAGACCTTCCCACTCACAATAGCCTCAAAAACAATAAGATACCTAGGAACAAACCTAACCAAAGACACCAAAGACCTCTACAACAAAAATTTTAAACCCTTAAAGAAAGAAATTGAAGAAGACCTCAGAAGATGGAAAAACCTCCCATGCTCATGGATTGGGAAAATTAACATTGTAAAAATGTCCATTTTACCAAAACTCTTGTATAGATTTAATGCAATCCCAATCAAAATCCCCAAGAGTTTCTTCACAGGCTTGGAAACAAAAGTTCTTAAATTCATTTGGAAAAACAAAAGACCCCGAATAGCCAAATCAATCCTGAGTGAAAAGAGCTACACAGGAGGGATCTCTATACCAGATTTTAAACTATACTACAGGGCTATAGTCATAAAAACAGCCTGGTACTGGCACAAAAACAGACCTGTTGACCAATGGAACAAAACCGAAGATCCAAATCTGAGCACATACAATTTCAGCCATCTCATATTTGACAAGGGGGCCAAGAAACCACAATGGAGAAAAGACAGCATCTTCAGCAAGTGGTGTTGGCAAAACTGGATCACCACTTGTAGAAGAATGAAATTAAACCCCTACCTCTCACCCTGTACAAAAGTCAACTCCAGATGGATTAAAGACCTCAACGTGAAACCCCAAACTCTGAAGGTGATAGAAGAAAAAGTTGGCAGCAGACTACAAGACATAGGCGTAGGAAAAGACTTCCTAAATCAGACAGCAGCTGCACAAGAATTAAGGTCGACAATTGACAAATGGGACCTCATCAAACTCAAAAGCTTCTGTACATCAAAAGAAACAATCAAGGAAGTGAAGAGAAATCCCACAGAGTGGGAGGAAACCTTCACTGCAGATACATCTGACAAAGCATTGATTTCCAGAATATATAAACTACTCAAAAAACAAAGAAAAAAGAAAACAAATGACCCGCTCAATAGATGGAGCAAAGAACTGAACAGAGACTTCACAAGCGAGGAATTAGAGATGTCTGAGAAACACCTCAAGAACTGCTCAACATCACTAATCATTAAGGAAATGCAAATGAAAACCACTTTAAGATATCATCTTACTCCAATAAGACTGGCTAGGATCAAGAAAACAAATGATACCAAGTGCTGGAGAGGTTGTGGGGAAAGGGGAACACTCATCCACTGCTGGTGGGAATGTAAACTCGTACAGCCACTATGGAAAGCAGTGTGGAGAACCCTTGGAAGACTTGGAATGAACTTGCCACCCGACCCAGCCATACCACTCCTGGGCATGTACCCTCAAGACTTACGCCACCACAGAGATACATGCACGGCCATGTTTATTTCAGCTCTCTTCACAATAGCAAAGAGCTGGAACCAACCTAAATGCCCCTCAACTGACGAATGGAGAGAGAAAATGTGGTACATCTACACAATGGAGTTCTATGCAGCAGTAAAGAAAGATGACATCATGAGCTTTGCAGGAAAATGGCTGGAGCTAGAGGACATCATGCTGAGTGAAGTAACACAGTCCCAGAACAACAAATGATGAATGGTATCCCTCATCTGTGGATGCTAGTGCCAATTACCTAGTAGTAAGTATTTCTTGTGTATGGCCCCCTGAGCTTTTGTCCAAAGCAGTTGGGAGTGATGCATATTGGAAACAACACCACCAACAAAAACAACAGAAATGACTGAATTGAAGAACTGACTGAAACAGTGAACTTCTGCTCAAAACAGTCAACTTCCTCATGGAGAATATTGAGAAAGACTGAGAAAGATATGAAAAGCATATTTGACAGAATGCATGAGCTCTGGTGGGGTGGGCAAATGGGGGGGAACACAGGTCTAGATTTGTTAAAAAAATAAAAATAAATTTATGTGAAAAAAGAGATAGTTGACAGTTAAAATGCAACTGTTGAATAAGTATGATACACTACAAAATAATTGTTTGAGCTCTATAATTTATAGAGGCAGAACTCCAGAGAATATGTGTTGATGTAGGATGGAGTTGGAACAAAGCTTCATGTGAAACATAAAAAATATATATTTTATTGATTTTTGCACATTTCCTATTATAGATCTTAATCAAATTTAGACCCCTTTCCATCTGCAGTCACCCCCCATCTCAGGCATTCTGTCATATGTTGAGTCCTGTCCAGTCAGGCATTCGTACCCAAGTGTCCCTCAGTGCAGGTTCATCCACTGGAGTCTAGTCGCCCATCTACAGTCTGTCCTTTAAAGATCTACTCTCCCTCACCTGGCAGTAATCAGTTGCCAATAGTTCTTTGGCTAGGGTTGGGGCCTGCTGAATGTTTACCTTGTTCTATGCTGAGTTTTTGTCTGACTGAGTCAGCATTGTTATGAAATACCTTAAAAGGTGCTCAACATCCTTAGTAATTAGAGAAATGCAGATCTAAAGCACTTTGAGATTTTCTCTTTCCTCAGTCAGATGCTAAGATCAAGAGAACAGAAGACACCAAACGTTGTAGAGGATGAAGAGGAAGAGGAGTGCTCACCCCTGGTGGGAATGGAACCTTGTGCAACCTCCATGGAAAGCAGTGTGGGGATTCTACCATATGATCCGGTTTTACCACTCCGTGGGCATATATCAAAGGACTCATCCTACTGTAGAGATTCTCTCACATCCATGTTTGTTGCTGCTCTTTTCACAATAGCTAAGAAACAGAAAAAACTCTATGTCCCTCAGCTGATGAATGGATCATGAAAATGCGGTACATTTACACAATGGAGCTCTACTCGCTGGTAGGATGAAATTATGAAATTTACAGGTAAACGGATGGAACCAGAAACATTTACACTATGTGGATTAACACAGACGCAGAAAAGCAAGCAACATGTGTTCTCCCTCATTTGTGGATCTTATCCCCGCTCCCTTACATGTGAGCAGATGTCCTGATGTGACTGCAGGAGCCAGGACAACGGAAAGGAAGCATGGAGGTAAGGGGAAGGAAGGAGCTCGTGAGAGACGGGGGAAGAGTAGGAAACAGACAGACGTCACCAAGGGAGGAACGGGGCGAATGGGCGTACTCAACTGGGAAGGGGGAGGGAAAGACATGCAAGGAACGGGGAAGGGGGTAAAAGGAAGAAGGAACTCAAGAGAGAAGGGCTAACAGGAACCAGGCGCTACCAGGGGAAGCTTCGCCACTCTGGTATTCTGCTGCTTCTCTGTGCATCTGCCACTCCAAACTAACTTTCCTCAAACCTGTCAGATATTCAGAAGGCCAGAAATTCCAGGAGAGCCAAGGATAATTAGCAAGCAGATCCCGCCTCTTATCCCTGGTGTTTCC
>VZQC01012836.1:614318-634567 GCA_009823505.1 Rhizomys pruinosus
ACACACACACACACACACACACACACACACACATGCACACAGGACTTACGTTTTTGATATGGAAACCTGCTAAGTCCCCTGTAAGTCCCGAGTGGGGACTGTGCTACTGCTGTGTTACTCTGGGGACTGTGTGACTGTGAGGACTGTGTGACTGTGGGGACTGTGTTACTCTGAGGACTGTGTGACTGTGGGGACTGTGTTACTCTGAGGACTGTGTTACTCTGGGGACTGTGTGACTGTGGGGACTGTGTTACTCTGGGGACTGTGTGACTGTATTACAGTGATGTCTATGTTACTGTGAGGACTGTGCTACTGTGGGGACAGTGTTATTGTGGGGACTGTGTTACTGTGGGGACTGTGTTACTGTGGGGACTGCTGTGTTACTATGAGGACTGTGCTTCTGTGGGAGCTGTTTTACTCTGGGGACTGTTTCTGTGGGGACTGTGGTACTGTGGGGACAGTCTTATCGTGAGTACTGTGTTACTGTGGGGACATCTATGGTACTGTGGGAACTCTATAAATGTAGGGAATGCTGTGTTACTCTGGGGACTGTGTTGCTGTGGGGACTGTGTTATTGTGGGGACTGGTGTGTTACTGTGCGGACTGTGTTACTGTAGGGACTATGTTTCTCTAAGGACTGCTGTGTTACTGTGGGGACTGTGTTACTGTGAGGACTCTTGTTACTGTGAGGACTGTGTTACTGTGGGGACTGTGTTACTGTAGGGGCTGTGTTACTCTGGGGATTCTGTTAGTGTGGGGACTGTGTTACTATGGGGACTGTGTTACTGTGAAGACTGTGTTACTGTGGGAACTGTGTTACTGTGGGGACTGTGTTACTGTGGGGACTGTGTTACTGTGAGGACTGTGTTACTGTGGGGACTGTGTTACTGTGGAGACTGTGTTGCTGTGGGGACTGTGCTGCTGTGGGAACTGTGTTACTGTGAGGACTGTGTTACTGTGGGGACTGTGTTACTGTGAGGACTGTGTTACTGTGGGGACTGTGTTACTGTGGAGACTGTGTTGCTGTGGGGACTGTGCTGCTGTGGGAACTGTGTTACTGTGAGGACTGTGTTACTGTGGGGACTGTGTTACTGTGAGGACTGTGTTACTGTGGGGACTGTGTTACTGTGAAGATTGTGTTACTGTGGGGACTGTGCTGCTGTGGGAACTGTGTTACTGTGAGGACTGTGTTACTGTGGGGACTGTGTTACTGTGGGGACTGTGTTACTGTGGAGACTGTGTTACTCTGGGTACTCCTTTGTTCCTGTGCAGACTGTGTTACTGTGCTGTGTTACTCTGGGGACTGTGTTACTCTGGGTACTCCTTTGTTATTGCGCGGACTATGTTACTGTGGGGACTGTGTTAGTCTGGGGACTGTGTTACTCTGGGTACTCCTTTGTTCCTGTGCGGACTGTGTTACTGTCTGTGTTACTCTGGGGACTGTGTTACTCTGGGTACTCCTTTGTTACTGCACGGACTATGTTACTGTGGGGACTGTGTTAGTCTGGGGATTGTGTTACTCTGGGTACTCCTTTGTTACTGTGTGGACTGTGTTAGTCTGGGGACTGTGTTACTGTGGCACAAGCTGAAGTCTTTCAATTCCTACATGTGTCTGTCTTTTGACTGGGTGAATCCCCAGACTGACACTGCCGCTGCTCTTTCTGCCTCTTTTCTCAGTTCCGTCATTCCCATCACCACCAAATCCATCATCTTTGCCAACATCACCCCTTTATCACTTTTAATGCCACTCCTAGGGATGACCACTCACCTCTACCCTAGTTTCCATAGTTACAAATGCTATCACCAGTCCACACTGCTGTCATTCACAACTGAACCGCTTTCGTTTACACCTTTCTGGGACTTCCAGAGTTAGTGACCGCTTTTCATTTTCGCCATCTGCTTCATCTCCCATACATTTTACATGAATGAGTTCTCCCCAAAACTCTTCAATGGAACTAAAATTTTCCTCTGACTGTCTTACTATCAGTTTTCTTTTTTTCTTGGGGGTCTCACTCCTAAATGACTCTCCTAGGGGACTATCCCTTCCTCTTGGTTGCCCCACCCCATCATTGCCACTGAGCCCACTGTCACCATCAGAGTACCACCACTGTTGTTCCCAATGTGTCCTCATTCCCACTAACACCTGTTATCACCCACGCAGCCATGCTCATCCTTCCATCATAATTACTTGTCATTTCCCCCAACAGTGACATAACCTTACTTTCATTGTATCTAACCTGAGCACCACCTGTATTACTCCCCCTATAGCTTGAATTATGTTCCCAGCATTCATGTTGGGCAGCTCATAACTACCTGGAACTCCAGTTCCAGGAGATCTCATGCCCTGCTCTAGCCTCCCAGATACCTGCACATATGTAATATGTGCACACTCATAAAAAATAAAATAAAATGTTTAATAAAAATGCCATTGTTTATTTCTCTATCGCCATCCCTGTTGAGTTCTGAGAGTTCTTTGGTTCACAGATCCCTCTCCCTTTGTTCTCAAGAAATGTCGTGATGGTTTCCCAACTGAAAGGTCTCTGCTGGGCTGGTTAAGGAGACGTGTGCTCTGTGGCACATCTGACTCACATGGGTGCAGGATGAAGGCTGAGCCTGCTCCCCAGGGGAGAAGCCCAATCATCTCTCCTTTGGGGCTTGAGCCCTTTCCCCCACTCCCCGCTACCCCCTCCCATGTGGCAGCCACATGGTTCTGGAAAGGCCTGAGCAATGGAGCAAAAGTAAGATCTTGCACATTTCCTGAGCATCATTGTGTGGCTTTCTGAGGATGTGGCCATATCCATGATTTGGGTTTGGACCTAGAGGTAGTAAGTAGAGCGGATCTTTTAGAGAATTCTGGTTCTGGGCCATTTGGACAGATTTATTTGGTCAAGACATTTCTCCACACCTAATGTGGCTCACTAGAGCCCTCGTTTAAATCTTTAGGGTTTTTTTTTTAAATCAAAGTAATACATGCACATATTTTGAAAGTAAAATGTTCTACAAGGTTTATAATGAAAAGCACAACTCTCTCACTAATGCTGCTCGCTCCTGGGTCCTCTCCTGAAGCAAGCACTTTGAAGTACTTTAACCCCTTCTTGCTTTTCTATATCTCCAAATGACATGGTAAAGTAGGAATTTCTCGCATATTTTACTGCCAGGTTCTATCAGTTTTATGGTCTAGAAGGCAAGTGTTCAGCTCTCTCCACACACATCTCCCCACCTTGGGCACATAAGCGCACACGTGAGTGTCAATCACAGCCATTTCAACCTTGTATTGCCATTACCACATGGATATAATTCACCTTTCCTGACAGCTTTTTGCTTCTATTACTGACTCCCCCCCCCATTTACTTAATTTTCCATATATTGCGCATGAACAGGTTCCTCTCCAAACACTCCAAACAAACTGGAAATTTCTTTTGACCGTATGTTACCATCAGCTTTTAAATTTTTTTCAGGGGCCTTGCTTCCAGAACCCTCTGTCCTCACAGCAGTCTAGACTAACTATTCTGTAAGTATTTTGATGTTTACCATCCTAAAACTTTCCTTCACTATGATTCTGAGATTTCCTTTCTACTTTATCCTGATTTCTAGATTCACTATCTCTTTATTTTCTTGATTTATTTTCTAATTAAAACAGACATTCTCTTTGTATCTTCATGGAAAAAGGTAATTATGAAGTAATTTTTAAATATTTTATTTTTTATTTTATGTGTATGAGTGTATTGCTTGCATGTATGTTAACTGCACCCATGTCATGGAATACCCAAGGAGGTCAGAAGAGGACATCAGATCCCTTGGAATTGGAGTTACAGATGGTTATTAGCCACCATTTGGGTACTGGGAGCTGAACCCTGGTCTTCTGCAAGAGCAGCCAGTACTCTTAACCACTGAGCCATCTCTCCATCCCCAAGAAGTAATTTTTAAGATCATGCTTTAAAAATACAACATAGCCAGCCGGTCGTGGGCTCATGCTTCTAATCCCAGCACTCAGGAGGCAGAGGCAGGCGGATCTCTGTGAGTTCAAGGCCAGCTTGGTCTACATAAAGAGTTCCAGGACAGCTGGAGCTGCAGAGAAAACCCTGTCTCAAAAAGAACAACAACAAAAAATAAGAAGATAAAAATAAAGTCTCATTTATTGCTTCTGTCATCCTTAGTGGCTGCTGTGGCTGAAAGTGACAGCATAGGCTGGAAGACGTACACTCAGAATTTAGAAGCAGTGATCATTTATATATAATTTATATGGTAGCTGTAGAGAAAACTTTGAGACCATTCTGATTACTACTAATTTTTTAAATAAACATTTTTTTCTATTCTGGAAAATTTTAAGTTTTCTTATCTGATTGGGAGATTTTATTGCCTTAGACAGAACTGTTTTTGTTTTAAAATTCAGTTTGTCATGCACTTATAGAAAATTTGCAATCTGTAATTTCATATCTGGTTCTAGGCACTTTTCCTCTTCCTCCTCCTCCTCTTCCTCCTCCTCCTCTTCCTCCTCCTCCTCCTCCTCCTCTGCTTACTCCCCTCCTCCTCCTCTTCCCCCTCCTCCCCCTCCTCCTCCTCTTCCTCCTCCTCCTCTTCTTCCCCACCTTCCTCCTCCCCTTCCCCACCTTCCTCCTCCCCTTCTTCCTCCTCCTCCTCTTCCTCCTCCTTTTCCTCCTCCCTTCCTCCTCTTCCTCCTCCTCCTCTTATTCCTCCTCTTCCTCCTCTTCTTTCTTCTTGTAATTCAGCTCCTTCACATCACATTTCTCATTTATTGGTGTTTTTTTGAGTTTCATACATCATTTCTCAGTACAATTTAGACACAGTCCCCTTTCCCTGCCCCCCACCCCACCCCAGTTCATGCATTCTGTCATACATGTCCTGCATCTTTTTCTCAATCTTTTTAAAGTTTTTCTCTGCTGAGCTTTATTGTTTGGGGCAGAAGTGAACTGTTTCAGTCAGCTCTTTGACCCAGTCCTTTTGTTGTTGTTGTTCCCTCCTATTTGTATTGCTTCATAATATGCCTATATATACATTACATATATACCAAAATTATGACCTCTGAAAATAAACTGTATGTTAATTCCAAAACATGTTTACAAATTCAATTTTTCCTTTAATTTTAATATTACTCTAAAATATGAATACATACCCTCCACCCATATACTGCAATTACAAAGTCTGAAAATAAGTGGTAAGTTAATTCTAGAGCCCGATAATGGATTCACATTATAACAGCACAGTTGCTTTCAGATAAAAAGAAATATAACATTAATGCTGCTCACTTTGCCTTACAACTAGGTACTTGGTGCTAGCATCCACAAATGAAGGATACCATTCATTTTTTGTTTTGGAGGTACTGTGTTACTTCACTTAGCATAATGACTTTAAATTATTACCATCCATTTACCTGCAAAGTCCATTATGTCATCTTTCTTTACTGCTACATAGAACTCCATTGTGTAGATGTACCACATTTTCATTATCCCTCAGTTGAGGGGCATTTGGGTTGGTTCCAGTTCTTTGCTACTGTGAAGAAAGCCGCAATAAACATGGATGTGCATGTATCTTTGCGGTAGGATGAGTCTTGTGGGTATATACCCAGGAGTGGTATGACTGGGTCAGGTGGTAGGCTCATTTTGAGTCTTTTAAGGGTTCTCCACACTGCTTTCCATAGTGGCTGTACAAGTTTACATTCCCACCAGCAGTGAATAAGTGTTCCCCTTTCTCCACAACCTCTCCAGCATTTGGTATCTTTTGTTTTCTTGATCTTAGCCAGTCTCATCAGAGTGAGATGATATCTTAAGTGGTTTTAATTTGCATTTCCTTAATTATTAACAATGTTGAACACTTTTTGAGATGTTTTCAGCCATCTTTACTTCCTTACTAGCGAAGTCTCTGTTCAGCTCTTTACTCCATCTTTTTAGTGGGTCATTTGTTTTCTTCTTTGTTTTTTGAGTAGTTTATATATTCTGGATGTTAATGCGCTGTCAGATGTATCACTGGTGAAGATTTCTTCCCACTCTGTGGGTTTTCTCTTCACTTCTTTGATTGTTTCTTTTGATGTACAGAAGCTTTTGAGTTTAATGAGGTCCCACTTGTCAATTGTTGACCTTATTTCCTATGCAGCTGCTGTTTGATTTAGAAAGTCTTTTCCTACACCTATGTCTTGTAAGTTGTGCCAATGTTTTCTTCTATCACCTTCAGAGTTTCGGGCTTCACGTTGAGGTCTTTGATCCATTTGGAGTTTATTTTTGTATAGGATGAGAGGTAAGGGTTTAATTTTGTTCTTCTACAAATGGTGATCCAGTTTTTTTTTATTTTATTTATCTTTGTATGTGTATGAACACACTGTCTGCATGTAGGTCTGTGCACCCGTGTCGTGCAATGCCGTGGAGGTCAGAAGAGGGTCTCTGATTCCCCTGGAACTGGAATTCTCCTGGAATTGGAGTTACAGATGGTTCTTAGCCGCCATGTGGGTGCTGGGGATCGAACCCAGGTCCTCTGCAAGAGCAGTTGGTGCTCTTAACCGCTAGGCTATCTCTCCAGCCCAGTGATCCAGTTTTACCACCACCATTTGCTGAAGATGCTGTCTTTCCTCCATTGTGTCTTTTTGGCACCTTTGTCAAATATGAGGTGGCTGAAATTGTATGAGCTCAAGTTTGGATCTTCAGTTTTGTTCCATTGGTCAACAGGTCTGTTTTTGTGCCAGTACCAGGCTTTATGACTAAAGCCCTGTAATATGGTTTGAAGTCTGGTATAGTGATTCCCCCTTGTATTGCTCTTTTCACTCAGGGTTGCTTTAGCTACTCGGGGTCTTTTGTTTTTCCCTATGAATTTAAGGATTTTTTCCCCAAGTCTTTGAAGAAACTCATGGGGATTTTAACTGGGATTGAAAAATATGGAACACTTCACAAATTTGTGTGTCATCCTTACAAACAGGGTCCAGGCTAATCTTCTCTGTATCATTCCAATGTATAGTATATGTGCTGCTGAAACAAGCATAGGAGTTATATTTTTAGATATTGGTCATTGACTGAACATCTAGCTTTTCCCATTAACTTACATTTCTTAATTTTTTTCCTGCATTGTCCCCTGGTTTCTGTGCTCTGTTCCAGCCTGAAGGCCATAAATGTGAAACGCTTCTCAGATGCCTGTTCATGTTGAAGTGTGAGACACTAAGTGCTGGTTGCAAGTGGTGGGGGACAGAAAGGCATGCAGGCCTCATCACTGGATGGTTGAGTGGGATGCACTGTACCTGGAAGACCAAGGGTCCATACCTGCAAGACATTTCTTTGGGGGGAAAAATCACTTTTCCTAGGAAAACCTCTTCCAATGTCTTTCCAAGTGATTTTAGCATTCTGGGCAAGACTGAGGAAGAGAGCTGAGAGCCTTGCCTTCAAGCACTGAGCTTGTCCTTGACAGCCCTCCTTTCCAGATCAGCTTCTCACCGCACAGCTGTGCCTGGAGCCTCCAGGTCCAAAACCTTCCCAGTTCAACATCTCGGGACAAATCCTTCTGTCTTCTGAACATGAGAGGGCTGATTACCTGGATGCCTGGGTTGGAGGAAATAAAGCTGGTGGGGACATTCTTGCTGCTTTCTTTAAGAAATCATAAAAAGCCCACCCATTTCTCAGCCTTATTCCAAATCTCTGTCTTCAGAAGAAACTGGTGCCTAACATTCTGAGGCCTCTCTGGAATTCCGAGGAAATCTTGCTACCTGTTTGTTCCTGCAACCTATCCTCACACCCTTGCATGCTGGGTCACCGTTTTCTGTGGCTAGGCCTCTTCTTCCTTGTGGTCCGCTAGGTCAGGTACCACGCATCCATCTACTTTCTAATTTCCAAATTGCTAGCTTCTCTTGCTTGCTGCTGTTCCCTCTCCCATTCCTTTTATCCTTGTGGGTTTATGTCTTCTTTTTTTAACATTCCATTAATGACATTTTAGTGGGGCTTCTGGAGGTAGCCAAGATAAACATGTGTGTTCAATCAGCTATGATTAAGAAGTCTAATGTTCTCTATTATAGCTTAGAGCCAAAGTAACAGTTAATCATGCATCCTCCTTCTACCTTGCTTTGCCTGCCTTCTCTGTGCCTTTCTCTACTGAACGGGGATAGTCCCATCATATAGCACCATATCTCCCCATGACACCACATCAAGTGTAACATACTCTGTCATGCCAAACAACACAAGCATAGTGACCTCCATATGGCCTACATCAGTACCAGCACCAGCACTTTTACCCCGTCAACACACTGCCTTCTCCTTCCCTTCATGATTACTTCCATCTTACCCTCCATCACCATGATGACCACCACATCTTCCATCACCTTAACCACCTTATCCATCAGCTTCTCCAAGTGCCCATCGCCACCACACGCTCCACTCTCATTACCTCGTCATCACGAATGCCCTCAAGTCTGCTGTCAGCACTTCCAGCATGCTCACCAGGATCTCCTCTGACCTCCAGTGTGATCCGTGTAGAGTTAATACATCCTCCTTCCACGGGAGTTCCAATCCTCTGGGTGCAACCACATAGGCCTGTAGCTGTGCTTATCAGGAGGCTGAGGCAGGAGGATTGATTGAGTCTAAGAATTTGAAACTAATCAGAGGAACACAGTGAGACTCCACAAGGCAGGGCGGGGGAGAAAGAGAGAGACTCAAAAACATAGTGAAGTGATTTCCATCTTTGAACACACAGCATTCTTCTTTTGGAAAAGACAAGAAAAGAACTGACAAATGTCTCCAACTCGACCAACATCGATGGGGAGTCAGACAAGCCAAGAGCACTAGGCATCATGGTAGGCAGTAGAAACTCTTAGAGTGGCTTTTTTTGGGTAAGGAACATTCTCCCAATTTTAAAGGAGGAAACTGAGATTCCCAGATGCGGAATAAGACACTCAAGGCCACACAATTAATAAGTGGTGGAGCCAAGATTCCAACCCTGCGTGACTTCAGAGTCCATGTTCTTTCCATTACACTGTGCTGGCAAGAAGTCTCAGGAGCTTGGTTAAACACAATGGGATATGACTGAGCAAAGAGAGCCTGCACTCCAGTGAGAGCTGGTCTGTGAGGCACGAAGAAACCCCCTCTCATAAAGGAAGACCATCGGCAGTTTCTGATAAGAAGGGGTACCCAGTCTCACAGAGCTATGCTCTGCTTGAAGGTCCTACCCCAGCAACCCTCTGCAACGCTTGAGCTTTGCCACCTCTCTCTGACCCCAGGTTCCCAGGGGGAAAGGGAGGGAGCGTGGACATCCAGTCCTGGGAATGCCTGGGGTTGGGAGAACTGAGTTATTTTGGGATTGTTTACATTTGGAATCTTCCTGATCTTTGGTCCCAGAAAAACACCCACATGTTGGAAAGTCTTCGGAGTTATTCACTGTTGGGTTTTTTTTTTCTTTCTTTCTTCATCTCCTTCAGCTTTTTCTTCTTCTTGGATGGAAAAAAAATGTGCTAGTGATTAGTCACAACCTGTGAGGCTCAGCTTTTGACAGCCCCGCTGAGAAGACAGAGACAAAGAGGCTCAGAGAGGGGCCTGGGGCAGATGCTGCTGGGAAGGAAATGTGTTCACGGCATTGACCTCCAGCCAAGGGGTGGTCCTCTCACCTCTGTCTCCCAGGGGACCGTCACTCCCCAGATGTAGGACCTCTGGCTGTTCCATTCCAAGCTCTCATCCCAGCTTCGCCAGTGAAAACAGGCCAGAGCAGGTTCCAAATGGAGCCAGGGGGACAGGGCCTGGGCAAGAAGCTGTGAAGACAGAAGAGGAACAGACTGTAGGTGTAGTGGATGCCTGGCCCGTGGTATCCTTTGTCCAAGGCCTCCACCGACAATGCACAGTGGTATCCTTTGTCCAAGGCCTCCACCGACAATGCACAGCAGCCTATTTACAATAGATGTGGAACTGTAAGTGACCATCCCTGACTTGCATATGGCTTCCAATAGGTCTGAGTGCATCTTTGGGCTTCTGGACATCCCACAGGGTATAACTGGTCCTCCTGACTCTTTTTCAAGAGGTTAAGGGTGGAGTGGGGTGAAACAGTGTCCACTGGGGCCAGGACAAAGGGAAATTGTTTCAGCTTTTGGGAGGCCGGTCTGGATCCAATTTTAAAATCTGAGATTGTGAAACACGGTGGGGAAGGGGTAGTGAAGGGAATCTGGGAACTCCTCCTTGGTGTGGGTCTTCTTAAAGAGACTTTAAGGCAACTAAGAGAAAATCAATTAACATAATAAGCAATAAGCTGGCAAGATGGCTTAATGTCAGGGGCTGACAGAAACACCCCTAGGGTGAGTAGAATCTCAGCAAAAAAATTTTGCCAGGCTCCCGCTGATATAAACAATTAGAGTCATTCAAAATAAGTGTGTCAACACCATTCTGAAGGCCTAGTCTCTTGTGATCCCACACACAATTCCACCCACCAGGGGAGCCTAACACACTCCAGGCTACTGCCTAGAACCAACTGGAGCTATGGCCCCATATGGACAATACAGGCCTGAGGCCCACCCTCTGGGGGCATGTGGCTGACCCTACACATGTGATTTGAAGGTCAGGAAAAGAAAGAGGGGCAAGGGCCCACCTAGATCCCACTCTAACCTCAGGAGGCCCCGGCTAGGATCAGAGGGAGGATTACAGCACGTAGAGGGAGATAGCCCGAGGCTGGGAGCCCTTGTTTCACAGTGTGAGGACTGTGCTGAGGCTGCAAGCACTGGCTCCTCCACGCGAGCCTTCCACCTCTGCAGTGGGGGTGCTCAGGAATGGACACCTGTGTTCAGGCCTGGCTTGGCCTGGTATGGATGTGTGTGTATTACTTATGCTTTTCTCATTACTGTGACACGATACCTGACAAAAGCAACTTGAGGAAGGAAAGGTTGATGCTGTTCCACAGTTCATCATAGCAGGGAAGGCATGGTAGCGGGAACGTGAAGCATGGTGGCGGGAACGTGAAGCATGGTGGCGGGAACGTGAAGCATGGTGGCGGGAACACGAAGCATGGTGGCGGGAACACGAAGCATGGTGGCAGGAACACGAAGCATGGTGGTGGGAACATGAAGCAGTTGGCCACATCATAGCGAGGAAGGCATGGTGGCGGGAACATGAAGCATGGTGGCAGGAACATGAAGCACGGTGGCGGGAGCATGAAGCATGGTGGTAGGAACATGAAGCAGTTGGCCACATTGCTTCCCCAGTCAGGAAGCAGGGTGAAGGATGAGTGGTAATGCTCAGCTCACTTTCTCCTTAGAATTCAGTCCAGGACCCGAACCCATGGGGTGGCCACATCCACAGTAAAAGCAGGTCTTCCTACTTCAATTAATCTGATCTAGATGATCCCTCATAGACATAGGTGAGCCTCCTAGGTGGTTCTAAATCCTGTCAAGTTGGCAATCAATATTAACCATCAAAAGTTGTTACCTTGGGAGCTGGAGAGATGGCTCAGTAGTTAAGAACTCTGGCTTCTCTTGCTGAGGACCTGGGTTTGGTTTCCAACACCCACACAGTAGCTAACAACTGTCCATAACTCCAGTTCCAGGAGAGACAACACCCTCTTCTGGCCTCCTTGGGCATTGCATGCATGAATATACTTACAAACAGGAAAAACACTCATACACCAACTCATCCCACCCTGAATAGGAAGAATAGGACCCCTAAGTATCTATGAGGTCCAGGGATCAGGGGTGGAGCAGATTCATAATTATGTTTCAGAACAGTCAGTCATTCATGGCTGAGACTTCCCAAAGTGGGGGTGAGAACAGCAAAGAACAGGAATAACGCAAGGACGGGAAGTATCCTGCATTCCGGGTACACAGGGTGAAGGAATGGACACCACAGGATCACTGGGCTTCCGTAAGCTTGGTGGCATCAGAAAGCTGGGACCTGTCCTGTAACAATTTTGTCCTAAATAAAACTATCTTGGAAGGAAGTTCATTGTGACACTGCATGTTCCAAGTAGAGGTGAAACATTCCATCCTGCAGGAAGCTCCTAAGCTCAGGAAGTGAACAACTCAAAGGTTTCAGGAAATCCCTGAAACTGACCAGGTTCAGTAGGCCTCTCCTTCCCTAGAATATATAAGCCCTAAGGACTGGAGAGAGACACCCCAGATGTACAGCCTGGATTCCTGAAAGACACCCTTCGACAACCTGCTGAGCTGCCTGCAAGTTGTACAGTGCAGTCCAGCTTCCCTGCCTCCGTGAGCTGGCCCCATGCTGGGATGGACTTTGGTGACGTATCTGTCTGTGAGTCATTTCTGCTCCTGTAAGTAACCCCTCGCTCGTATTCCTGTGAGTAATCCAAATGAAGCTCATGGGTTCACCAAGTGGGACTTTTCTGGGTCCTTCCTCTGGTCCGTTGTCAGTGCCCATTTGGTGAGCAGACGTTTGATCATGCCTGCTGTAGCTCATTCTCATGCCTGAAGATTCAGAGAGGAAGTTTGGTTGATGATTCCTGCCACTTCATGGATCGACAAGGTGAGATAAAAATACCTTGCCGTGTCTTCCCCGTACCATTCCTGGTCCCAGGGAGGGGCCCAAGAGAGCGCCATGGAGCCCCAGGGGCTGGACCCAGCATGCATTTGGGTGGAGGCCTATCCTTGGCCCTACAGAATCCCCGAGTGGAATGAAGAGAGCCCAAGCTAGCTTGGCCCAGGCCTGGCCCAGGCCTTGAGATGATGGCTCCAGGCAGGATGAAAGGGCCTCTGGTGACCAGAAAGCAGGTTTGAGCTTGTTGTCTAGACACTCTTACCCACACTTACCTGGCACTCTCCTGGGCCTGGGCCTGAACCTGGACCTCATCTCCATGACCCCTTGCACCTCAGGAAGTGCCTTTACTCTGCCACAGAAACTCCTAGCTTCATTTTTAATACCTGGGCCCAAGTGGGCCATCTGGTACTTGGCTAAGATGTAGGTCTGGCCTCTACCATCAGACTGGGAGCACCTTGCGCAGATTCTGATCCATTTTCTCCAGAGACTCTTCCTTGCCCTTGCCCATTTTTTTTTTCTTTTTCATACCCTGTGATCTGTTCCCCATAAAGAACTACTGTTTGACAGTTGGTAGTCTATCCTCCCAGACAGCCATTTGTCCAACTTGGGTTTTGCACCACAGACAGAGGTCTACCACCTATTTGCCATGAAGTTGCTGGATCTGAAGTGTCCCTCTTAAGCAGAGACAGAAAGCCAATCTCAGAAAGGCCAGGCCTGGGCACTTTCCCCCAGACAGCCCTGGGTCTGCCAGTGTTCACCCTGGCCTCATGGTGGCCACTTAGAGCTAGGACAGGAACTGGTACAGAGGAAGACGACACTGGGGCCCAGGCCTTGACCCCAAGTTCCTATTTATAATCCTTATTCCGGAGATGGTCACTTAAACACACATTCCTGATTAACTGAATAATCTTTGGCACTAAGCAAAAAATAGCCTGTGGCCCAGACCACAATTGCACAGCTGGATCAGGGTGAGCAGGGACGACAGGGACCGATGGTGCAGGACAAGCTGCTGGAGGGCAGGCGGTGGCTGGCAGCAGGCAGGGCCAGGCTGGGACAAGTGAGTTGGGGCAGCAAATATAGCCAGTTAAATATAGCCTTGCAGACCTGGATACTGTGCTGACCTGATGTCTTGCCAGGCCCCTTTGCCGAGAGCCTTCTCCAAATGGGCTTCACTTTCTTGCACCCAAAGGAAGAGAGAACAGAAGCCAGGACAGGAGGAGCCAGAGGAATCCTGGTGACAGTGATCCCTGGGGCACTAGAGACGTCACCAAACAAAGAGTTCCAAGACCATGGGCTCGTCTAACGGAGAAGTGGGACCATGCCCGACATTCCACAGCCCAGCTGATGGAGACCTCAGAGACCATCCCGCAGTCCCTGGAGGACTGCTGCTGAGTCCTCTTCTATGGAAAGCTTTAACTAGCAGTGTCTGCCACTGCTCCTTGAGCTGGAGCCACCAAGTTCCCCTGGAGAATCAAAGAGGAAGTTCCTGTCCTTGTTCTAGGAATGGCCGCATGGCATCACTGCCTGAGCCCTCTCAGTTCCCCCAAGTCCAGCCCTTCCCCTTGAGTGTGATCTGCACTCTGTACTCCTATGCACCTTGCCTTCAGCCTCCTCCCAGCTGGGGAAAGCCCCTCACCACGTGGCCTCGTGCTTTCCTTTCCATGAAGTCACCGGTTATACCAGGTGGGGCCCATCCCAATGGCCGCTCCTTAACTAGTCACATCTGCAAAGATCCTCTCTTCACAGAAGTCCTCATTGTAAAGTTGAAGCTCCAACAAATGAGTTTGGGATGGGAAAAAGATTTGTTCCAATGCTTGCAGAACATATTTTGACACTAGAGATCTCAGTCTCGCTGCTGCATGACCAGTAAGGACTTGGGGACACTTTTTACTGGGATAAACAAAGGAGGAAAATATCTCAGGGGAGAGGAGGAGTTCAGATTGAACATGATGATTTTGAACATGATCCACAAATTCCAAAGAATCCCCAGCAGGAGCCTGGGCACACTGTGCGTGAGAGGTATTGTTGCCTTGGGAATCGGGGGCATCCCGGGCAGTGATGGAAGTCAACAGAACAGATTCCTGGAAAACATATATAGAGAGAAGAAACCCAGCAAAGGCCTGTGCACTGACGGGAACAGTGGCAGGAGTACTGTGTCTACGGCCCGGGCAAGGGAGACTCGGAAGTGGATTGAGAGCAGACGGCAGGGACAGGTGGAAGATCTGGGTGGAGGGAAGCCAGGGAAGCTGGAGAGGCTACAGAAAGAAGCAAGCTGTGTTCTCCTTCTGCCAATAGCAGCTGTGAACTGAGCCTGGCTGTTTAGTCAGTTCTCACACTGAGGACAATCAAAGTGATGTAGAGTGTAGTTAAGAACATAATCTGGGGGTGGGGCGGGGTAGAGAGATGGCTCAGCAGTTAAGAGTATGTGTTTGGTCCCCAACCTACGTGTTGGGCAGCTTGCAACGTTCTGTAACTCCAGCTTCAGGGACACACACACACACACACACACACACACACACACACAAATAGGTAAAATAAAATAATAGATAAATACATAAGTAAACAAAAGTCCAGGTCCTTCTCCATGTCTGACAGACCTCCCTCAAATTAAGCTGCAGTTCTGATGAGCTGAAACCTCAGGGCAAAGACGGACTAGAAACCACTCTCCCCAACTGCTCTGTCCCAACACACCTCCCACGATGGTGCAGAGAGGTGATGATGAAGAATTGAATTGAGAAGACAAGGAAGGAAGGAAGGAAGGAAGGAAGGAAGGAAGGAAGGAAGGAAGGAAGGAAGGAAGGAAGGAAGGGACAGAAAGAAAAGGAAAGGACAAGCTCATCAGTGAGAGGTTGGGGAGGTAGCCCAGTCAGTGAAGTGCTTGCCTTGCAAACACAAGGGCCTGAGTTCAATCCCAAAGACTCACATAAAATACAAAGCCAGGTGTGATGGTGCACCCTTGTAATCCTAAATCCAGGTAACCAAGACAGGAGGATCCCTGGTGCTCCCTGACCAGCCAGTCCAGTCTGCTTGCTGAGCTTTAGGCCAGTCAGAGACCATGTCTGAACAAAAAGCGGATGGAACCTTAGAGTTGACATCTAAGGTTGACCTCTGACCTCCATATGCATGTGCACACAGGCACCTGCAAACACACAAACATGTACACACACACACACACACACACACACACACACGCACGCACGCACATACACACAAAGATTAAATTAAAAGAAACAGAAAGCATGATAGATATTACGTAGCCAAACAGAATTTTCTAAAAGACTAATAAGATTGATACCCCATTCATGGAATGAAAGAGAGGGATCAAGAGGAGATATGGACACCCTATATCAGGACAAGACAGCGGGTGCCTCTGCAGGTACACAGAAGGTTTAGAAAAATAAGAACATGCCAGGAAAGCTACTCAGAAAGCACAGCTGCATGCTACTGAGCTCCAAGTGAAGGGAGGCCTAACGCCTCACGGGAGCACCAACCAGGGTGACACTGAGATGCCTGCCCTTCTGTCACCTGTGCTCCCCCCACCTGGCTAGACCTTGGGGCTCCTCTACCTTGGAGACAGAAGAGCCTCAGTACATGTCAGGCGCAGAACTGAATGAACCCAGTTCAAACCAGATGCTATTTTTTCCTCCGGAGTAGAATGATGACCATCTGTTGTTTCTAGTGCCTAGAGCTTGTCTTCCACTCACTGTGCCCTTCCCTGGGGCACAAGAGCAGAGCCTTTTAAGTCTATGGAACCAGGAAATCTGAGCTCAAACCCTTCTCCTAAAATTCGTTTATTATTTCTAGATTAAATTTATTTTTAACGGTGCATAAAGACCCAAAAATATACATATTTGTGGGATGTTATGTGATACTTTGATCGTTAGAGTCACCACACAGCCATTGAACCCCAAGAACAGAGATTCTCAGAAGACATGGATCCTTCCAATCCCTGAGCATGGGATGTCTTTCCTCTTCTTTGCATCCTCTTCAAATTCTTCCATCAATCTTGTGTCGTTTTCACTGTAGAGATATCCCACAGCTTTCGTTAAATTTCCTCCTAGATAATCATCTTTGTATCCAGCACAGAAGTGACTGCCTCCTTGATTTATAGTCCAGATAACAAACTAGTGTAGATATTACGTGGTTCCCGGGCAGATGATGTGGGTGTGAAACGAGGCTGGTGATTTTGTAATGGGGATTTTTGTATCCTCAAGTTTTGGCGAGTCCATTTTTTAGTCTCTCAGATTTAACTTACATTTTCTGAATTTCAGTGTCCTCATTTATATATTTTGAATAGTCAATTATTGGGAGGATTTAGTTACTTCATACAAAGAAAGATCCTAGAACAGTACACGGCCCACACTAAGCAGCCAGTAACCATTAATAAAAGCAGCTGCTGCTTTGTAGGGAGACCAGTTACTATGTGGAACATTGCTTAGTGGATCTGGACTGGAAAGGGAGGGGTGGTGATTTGGAGTGGTTACTCTACAGAAACCTAGTAAAAGACCTTTCGTCAGGGCTCCTGTTTCCCAAGCTGCTCTTCCTTGAACTTGGCTAGAAAGCAACAAGCTTCTCATTTCTTTGTTCTTTCCCACCCTATAGCCTAACCGCCTCAGCTACTTCTCATAGATGAATTACTACAGCTATGAACTCAAAAGGCTTTCTTAATACCAATACCTAATTTGCACATAAATGTCACAAAATTGTCTCTATGGTGGGTTGTCCCAGTTACCTCCAGTTGCATAACCAGCAGTCCCAATCAGAATGGCAGAGGCTGGCAAACTGTATCTGTGCCTGGTTTAAAAAAAAAAAAATGATGGGCTGGAGAGATGGCCTAGCGGTTAAGAGCGCAGACCGCTCTTACAGAGGACCCGGGTTCAATCCACAGCACCCACATGGCGGCCGAGAACCGTCTGAAACTCCAATTCCAGGAGAACTCCAGTTCCAGGAGAATCCGACACCCTCTTCTGACCTCCGCGGCATTGCACGACACGGGTGCACAGACTTGCATGCAGACAGTACATTGATACACATACAGAAATAAATAAAATTTAAAAAAAAATGAGTTAGACATAGTTTAAATTTTTAAGAGTTGGGAAAACATCAAAAGATGAATATTATTTCATGACATATAAAATTATATTAAATTGAGATTTTGGTATATGTAACAAAAGTTCTTTTGGAACCAGCCCACACCCATTCATTCTTATAGTGTCCATGGCTGTTTGTGCTGCAAGCCCGAAACAGCTGATATCTCTGCCTTTACAGAGATGTTTTCCAACCCCTGGCTTTAAACCATGGACTGTGTTTCTGCTTAGACCTGCCGCACAGATGACTTCTCTCCCCCTGGTGTCTTCTAAGCTGGTGTTTCACCGTGTAGGTGTAGTCATTGTCTAAAGCCCTGCGTGCCCATCTGTCTGGTGTTTGGTGGGCTTATTGAAACACCCAGCGGGTCCTCCGAGTGCCTGCTCATTGGGACACCCAGTGGGTCCTCTGCAGGTCCTCCATGTGCCTGTTTGGCTTACTCGCAGTATGGCTGCTGAATCCCAAGAACAGAGATTCTCAGAAGACAGGAAGCAGAAGCTGCCAGTCTCTGAAGTGGGCCTCAGAAACCAGCACGGTGGAAGCATTACTTCTACCATGTTCTAGTTTCATTTCTGTTGCTGTGATGAAATTCCCTGACAAAAGCCACTATGGCCAGGCATGGTGGCACGCACCTTCAATCCCAACACTGGGTAGGCAAAGGCAGGCGGATGTCTGTGAGTTCGAGGCCTAGTCTACATGGTGAGCTCCAGTTGACCCTGCTTCAAAAGAACAAAACCAAAAATCTACAAAAAAAGGCAACTTAGAAGAGAAAATATTAATTTTTAGTTCACAATTCCAGGTTTCAGTCCATCATTTGGGGAAATCAAAGCTGGAGCTTGAAGGAACTGATCACAACACAGCCATGGTCAGGCGCAGAGAGAAAGCACTGCAGCATCTTCGGACTCAGCAGGGCCTCCTGCCTAGGGAGTGGTGCCACCCACAGTGGCTGAGTCTCCCATATCCATCAACACTAACAATCGAAACAGTCCCCCACCGGCCAATCTGATCTGAGGATTCCTCCCTGAGACTCCCTTCCCAAATGATTCTAGGTTGGGTCAAATTGACAGGTAACCATCACAACCACATTAGGCCTAGTGTAACAGAGCCCTGGCCAGAGAAGGGGACACAGACCCACCTCTCATCAGATTTAACACTGGAGAATTCAGCAGCCATATTTTAAATGCAACACAGCTGTGAGGACGTGGGGTCCATGACAGGGCCCTGTGGAGAGTGGGCGTTTCTCTACCCTTGCTGGCTGGCAGCACTGTCATCTCCCACAGATCTGCTTGTGGAGCTGAGGAGGCATCCTGTCCCCTCCATGGAGGTCAGTGTACATCAATCTTCATTACAACTGGTCAGATTTCAGGCATCCCTGTGTGTGTGTGTGTGTGTGTGTGTGTGTGTGTGTGTGTGTGTGAAGGTGCTGCTCTTCCACCTCTGAGCAGTGTTCTCCCTAGAAGAGGCTCCTTGCAGAAGCCCTCACCTGTGATTCCAGCCTACTGCTTGGACTGGGTGTGTCACTGTCTAAGCAAAGCATCAGGGCTTAAGTCCAATGGGACAAGGTCCCAGATCACCTTCCTACAACCAAAAGCTTGTCAGTGGTCCCAAGTTTGTGGGTGGCCTGGTAGAGCAACCTCTAGGGTAGGTTTCGTGGCTTAAAGTTGTTACCTCAATGCCAAATCTAAGATCAGGGGGAGGTTCCTGTAAGAACACACCACCTACAGCTAATGGTGACTTTCTATCCTCAGATCAAGGCCCCAAACCCCATCAGCTTGCAAGCAGAAGGCCTGTTCCCAGTCCACTCCCAGTCCTCCACTAACATCGGCCTGCCTGCCCACCCCTTCCCCTACACAGAGCTTGTGTGTCTCCCCACTCAGGGAGCTCAAGCTTTCTACAGCTGGAGGTATGAGCAGGCCTGCACAGGACAAAAACCAAAGACCACCCCAAGGAAAGAGCCTGCATTGCTGGGCAACACTTCAACTTCATCTCGGTCCTGCCTGCCATGCAATGATGACTTCACAAAGGAAAACTGAGGCTTCAGAAACTGAGCTGGGCTGTACCTGGCAGCTAGAAGAGACTGTCAGAGGTGAACTGACTACCAAGGGCTGTGGGGAGATGAGGACTCAGCCTACAGGCCTTCCAGACAGAAAGTGGAACAAGTGGGGCATCCTGGAAAGGAAATATATCCTAAGAATGGAATGAAGAATCATTGAAAGGTATGAGGCACCCAGGAAGGGCTTGAGACATCTTGGAAATGGCATGAGGAAACACCCCAGGAAGAGTATGAGGATTCTGGGACAGGCATGAGGCACAATGAGAAGGTTGAGAGGCATTTTGGGAAGAGCATACAATTTGGGTGAAGCCCTGCCTGAACCATTTATCAGCTTTGTGACCTTTGGGAAGTTCTTTAGCTTTCTCATATAGGCTGCTGAAGTCACTTAAAACCCTTATCTACAGCCGGGCGTGGTGGCGCACGCCTTTAATCCTAGCACTTGGGAGTCAGAGGCAGGCAGATCTTTGTGAGTTCAAGGCCAGCCTGGTCTACAGAGTGAGTTCCAGGACAGCTGGGGCTACAGGAAGACCCTGTCTCGAAAAGACCAAAAAAAAAAAAAAAAACCCATACCTACAGACCTCACAGACATCTACCAAATATTCCACACAAATACCAGAGAATACACTTTCTACTCAGCACCCCATGGAACATTCCTC
>VZQC01012836.1:638282-752109 GCA_009823505.1 Rhizomys pruinosus
GGGGGCATTCTTGGAATGTCCTGCAAATGTGATTCACCAATCTTCCTGTGAAGGGAGATCCTGGACATCCACTATGGGACTTTAGCCAGTGTTACAGTCTTATAAAACAGGAAAGTCTGCTCATGCTTCAAAAGGGAGGCCTGGTCCTGTACGACCTGACTTTATTCTCCAGTGGATGGAACTATTAAATAAAAAGCCAAAAGGAACCAACCCCCCCCCCAAAAAAAAAAAAAAAAAAAAAAAAACCTGCGTGACCCCTGAGGACCAGTCCTCAACTGACGTTGAAAAAACAAAAACCTTCATTAACCTGGGCTGTGTGGGTTCTTAAACATCCAAAAGGAAAGTTAAACCAGAAATAAAACTAGTAAGTCCTAAGAAATTGTACTTCAGCGTGTTAAAACTTAGATCTTCAGTAAAAAAGACAAAAGAGAAGAGTTGTTTGACTATCTTATGGCAGTGCAGCTTCCCTATGGCTTCACTGCTTTTGCCCATCCTTCATAAGATGTAGACACCAGCTTTTCAAACTTCCACATATGGACTGAAGAATCCATTCCAGTGACTCTCCATTAATCCTCCAGACCTTCAGTGTTAGATGGGGATTGTTGAGACATCCAACTTGTAGACAGAGCTACTACTGGGGCTTCCACTTCTTCAAAGTATAGGCTGCCATTGTTGAACTACCCAAGCTATATCACAGAGTGCCCAATTAATGTACAGAAGTCAAGCACCGGATGCGCGTGCTTACTGTCCTCATTTTGTTGACCATGGGAAGGGAAAACCCCAGTGTGGAACACAAGGGCAGAACTGATGGTGGTTTGGGCTTGCCAAGGAGGAGCCTTCAAACATGACATCTTTCAGCCTAACCAAAAAAAAAATCATAAGCTGAAGATGCTAAAACCTATGATATATGTGGCATGCATATATGCATATTTTGGAGTGATGGATATGGGAAGGAATAACAACAACGACAAGTCTGAGTCAAAGAACTGACCGAAACGGTGAATTTCTGCTTGAAACAGTAAACTTCTGCATCAAGAATTTTGAGAGAGACTGAGAAAAAGATGAAAAACATGTTTGGTAGAATGCATGAGTTCTGGTGGGGTGGGAGGCAGAGAGGGGGGCACGGGTCTAGATTTGATTTGTAATGTAATTTGATTTGTATGAAATGCACAGAGCTTCAATAAAACATTGGCTTAAAAAAAAACCCAAATCTGAACACACAACAGAAGGAACACTAAGTACTGTACCCATACAGTAGGGGTGACACTCCAAGCAAAGAAGCTGTGTGACTACCCAGATGATTGTCGTCCATACAGATGAGTAGTAATGATGATGGCAATGATGAGGATGTCAATGCCAACCATGCTGAGAATGGGAAAGGCTGTTTAACTTCAGCTGGACACAAGCTGAGCATGAGAACGGCCTAGGTAGGGCAGCCTCCTCCAGCCTCCCTACCCCAGCCACCCTACCCCAGCCTCCTGCTTCTCCTGCCCTTTTGATGGATCGCAGATGTCACCATAGCTAGTCCCCTGTCTCATCCTTAATTGCCTCAAGACCACTGTTTTCATACCTTTTTGATAGTGATGTCACAACTCAGAACACAAAGTTCCCCTAAAAAAAATGCCCACCCTTAGCGAGTGCCCGTGGTTCTGAAAGTCATGGCTCTATAGGACTGCATCCCAGACCTGCCTGAGCAGAACTGCAAACCACCAGCGTCCGCGTTGGTGCAGATCTGGGTCATTCGGACGGCAGTAGGACCAGGACCTCCATTCCTCGCCAGTTCCAGGGTGGCGCTCTGCTGCTGGTCCTTGGAGTAAGCAAGGGCCATGTCTCCTGGAGAGCACCAATTTCAGCTATGGGCATAGGGGACAGCCAACGAAAAGTCATGGAGGAAGGCACAGGAAACTGTCACTGCAGGCTTTCCATCCCTAGGCTTCCTTGGAAGACTGAGGCAGCATGCTGTGAAGACATACTATGTCTCCTGGAAGCTTGGTGTTGAAGGCTTGGTCCCCCAGGCAGCACAACTTTGAGGAATGGGGTCTTGTGGGAGGTCCTTGGGTCACAGGAGGATGGTGGAACCTCGGCTGCTTCTGTCTCATTTCCAGCCTGTGATGTGAATGGCTTTGCTCCGCCGCATCATCCCTTACCATAGGCCCAAAGGCCAAGAAGCCAACCTAGCATGGACTGGAACTCAAAGCTGTGAACTAAGACAAGCCTTTTCTTTATGTAAGTTAATTATTTTACTATAGTAACAAGCTGACTGCACAGACCACACCTGCTGAGAAGGGGGGATGTTGACTGCAGCTATGCCTGAGAGGATGTGGCAGGTTCATGGGAGGAATTCAGGAAGGTTTCAGGAGCAGGTTTGAGAAAGCCTAAGACGCTTCAAGCAGAGCTTCATGGGAAAGTCCTCTGAGGGTCGGAAGATCAGAAGACTGCTAGGAGTAAGCATGGTAGAGGCCATGCTGGCAAGGCTTCAGATGAACATAAATGCTGGATAACTGACAGGGAGGCACCTTCTGGCAAAGCAGCTCTCCAGGGACCAGGGACCACTGCTGTGATCTGCAGGGCCAAGTGAAGGCACAGCTGCCACTCAGCATTAGGACCTCCCAAGAAAGAAACGGGTGAAAAGGAAGGATGGAGGGGAGAGAGAGGGAAAGAAAAAAATAAGGGAAAGGAATGAGGAGGGAGAGGGGAGGAAGGAAAGAAGGAAAAAGAAAGGGAAGGAAAAGAAGAAAAGGAGGAAACGGGGAGAGGAGGGAAGCAGAGAGGAAGGAAGGGAGGAAAAGGGACGGGGAGCAGGACAGAACTGTCCATGTCCACGTGCAGCGGTACCCACTGGACCTGTCTCTGAGCTGCTCAAGTCAGCCAGCAGAGGTGAGGACAGTGCGGAGCCCTGAGAACAGCCTGAGCTGTTGCGGAGGTGAGGACAGTGCGGAGCCCCGGGGACAGCCCGAGCTGTTGCACAGGGCCAGCAGCAGAGAGCGCAGGGTCAAACTCCACATGGCGGCTCTTCCAGTCGCTCTGGTTCCCAGAGCTGCCAAGAGTCCCATCTGATCCGTGTCACTCATCCCTTCCCAGACATACTCGACTAGAACTGGACTGTCCCTTTTTCTTTTTGATACTGGGTCTCACGATTCCCAGGCTAGCTGTCTGTGTAGCCCAGGCTAGCTGTCTGTGTAGCCCAGGCTGCTCCTCTTGCCACCTCCCAAATAGTAGGGTTACAGGCTGAGCCACCATACTCAGCTCTCTTTAAAAAATTGTTAGACATGAAATTATGCTCCCCCAAAATTCATGCTAAACCCCTCAAGTGACTGTACATAGGGCCCTTAGGGAGGAAGCCGAGGTTCAAGGAGCCATGGGGTTGGGGCCCTGATCCAATACGACTGGAGTTAGGAGAGATACGAAGGAGGCTAGGAGGACTCTGGATCTGGGAGGATGAGGATAAGGAAGAGAACTGCTGTGCATAGGTGTGTGTGTGTGCGCACGTGCACGTGTGCGTGTGTGAGCATGTGTGTATGTGCATCCATGTGCGTGCTCGTGTGTGAGTGTGCGTGTGTGTGTGTGTGTGTGTGTGTGTGCAGAAGGCCATCTTTCCCCATCCGTACCCTACCCAGACCATCCTGCCACAGAAGGGGATGGAGATGGAAGACTCTGGGCACTGGCTGGCTTTTCCAGGCCTCAAATCTTGGAGCAGGTCTGGCAGCCAGCCCTCACCCCCCTGAAGCCTCTACTGAGAGAACTTAACCTGGGGGGGGGTACTTAGGGCACTTAACCCACCTTACCTGTCTAGTGTGACTGACAGGGGGAGGGGGAGGTCTACTCAGCACCGACTCTCCATTTGAAAGTGAATTCCATGCTCACTGCCATGTGTTCTCCCAAACTACCTCGTTTAGCCCAGAATCATGAGACAGGAAAGAGAAGGGCCTTGGGCCAGGGCACCACACCACCCACGCTACTGGACACCCCCTAAAAGACAGCTGCTTCCTCCACACAATGTTGGGTTTAGGGAGTCACAGGGCTCTTCAAGGGGCCTAAAGGGGTCTGGAGGTGCCCGGGAGGGTGCCAGGGTCCAGAACCCAAGCGTCCCCTCCCCACTGCCCCCTCACTCTACTCACACCTGCACTGCTAAGCTGGGATCCTCAGTTCACCTGATGAGAGGGACAAGCATCTCAACAACACCCTGCCTTAGGGGCTGGGCTGGGAATTGGGGAGCAGGAATGCTGAGCGGCCAGGGGCACTCATGCACTGCGGGTCCTTCAGTGCCAGGCAGGGTCAGGAGACAGGCATGCTTGCAGGACCCGTCCTTCTCTACTTCATGTTCAAAGTATCATTGTGTGTCTGTGTGCACACGTGCGCCATGCATGCACAGGCATGTGTGGAGGTCAGAGGATCATTGTGTGTCTGTGTGCGCACACGTGCCGTGCGTGCATAGGCATGTGTGGAGATCAGAGGATCATTGTGTGTCTGTGTGCACACACGCGCCGTGCGTGCATAGGCATGTGTGGAGGTCAGAGGATCATTGTCTGTGTGCGCACACGCGCCGTGCGTGCATAGGCATGTGTGGAGGTCAGAGGATCATTGTGTGTCTGTGTGCGCACATGCGCCGTGCGTGCATAGGCATGTGTGGAGGTCAGAGGACAGCTCTCAGGAGTCAGTTCTCTCCGGCCACCTTGTGGGATCCAGAGATCCAACTCAGACATTTAGGCCCTCGCTAAAACACCCCTAGCCCTGAACCATCTCACCCACTTACAAATCTAAGATCTAAGCATGATTTTTCCATTTGATACCAGGAGCGCTAGAAGAGATGGATGGCTTGTTTGGCTCTGGCCCCCATTAGAATCACTCCTCTTTCTTGAGGCGTTTGCAGCAATTTCCACACCTCCATTACCAAGGATAAGGCCACCACTGCCTGCTCCATTGAGCAGCAGGACAAGGGACAGAGACAGATGGCAGGAATGGCATCTTGCCACTGCCTACCTGTGTGCACTGAAGCAAGCTGCCCAGCACCTGATGCCCACCTGCAAAGTGGGAGCACCCACACCGGTACCCCTGAGCGTGACGGGTGGATGAGTTTGTATTTGCCCAGTTCCTCAGAAGCACTGGAGAATGAGTGCTGAATTTATTCACTGGTTCCATGTGACTGGGCCTCTGGAGTTGATACAGCTCAGCAGACCCGGAAGGAGGATCGAGGTCAGTAGAAGCAACCTGAGTTCAAGCCTGACCCAACACCTTGGACTTGACTTTCTAGGACACTCACAGAAAGTCACAAAAACCTGCTGAGATAAAAGTGCCATGCTCCCCACTTTTCTTCCTCTGCCTAATACAGAAAGCAAACACTGTGCCCTGGGAGGTCTTCTTAGAGGGATCCTTGCCAAGAGGACCAGGCATGAGGGGGAAAGAAAACCAGGGACACTGGTTCCTCAAGTCTGCAGTGCCCCCAGAGGGCATGAGACCTCTTTCTATTGTGCTGTGGCCACAACTCACTTCCCAGCCACACGGTAGACTGGCAAATCTCTGCTTTTCTCTGCTGCTGGCCACAGGAGTGTCTGGAATTGAAGGGCGCTGGCTGGAGGCTCAATGTCTTCCAGGTGTTGGGGAGGCCCAGCTGGCAGGGCAGGTGTGGGGAGGGTCCAAGCAGCTGTGGGGTGTCTGGAAGGCATTTGGGCAGCTAATGAGTGCAGGATCTAATTAACACAAGGAAGAACATGGGCCCACACTATGTAGCACAGGAAGTAGAACTGGGGCCTCCTGAGCCACAGGGTTCCGTGGGAGGAGCACTTGGCCAAGGAGCAGGGGTCAACTCCACACTTCCAACCCTTCCTCTTCCTCCAGACCCTGTCAGTGGGAGTTAAAGGGCAGGGACTTCCATACTAGATGACTACCCTTTGAAGAGATCATGTGCTTGGGTCTCAGGCTGATGGCTGAAGACAGAGGTCCAAGTGGAAGCCTGACCTGGCCTAGCCAGTCCTCCAGGATGTCAGACTCAGCCCAGGCCTGTTTCCAAGTGGGACCCACACTCTGCTGAGCTCTCTGGAGCAGAGGCTGGGGTGCCTTTGCTGGGCTGTAAACCCAGAGTTCAGCAACTTCTAACAAGCCAAGGTGTTTCTGAACAGGAGACGGCTAACTTGACACTGCCTGAACCCTGTGAAAGTGGGCTGAAAAGTAAGCTATTTCAAACCAACACTGCTGTCTGTCACGTGTTCACAGGGAGCCCCATTGCCCCACAGTCGAAAGGCTTCGAGCATGACCCTCTACCAGTAGCCTGCTCCACAGGCCCCCTCCCTGTCACACACAGTATCAACTCTGGTCCAGCAGACACTGACTTCTGTGTGCTTGTCCACAGCCACACTCAAATGTGCCTCCCACTCTTGGCCTCCTCTGCAATGTCCTGGACAGCATCCCCAAGCCAAAGGGTTCCCGATGCAGGAGCCACAGTATGCTGGTCTTGGGCTCAGGACCCCACCGAGGTGGGGAGAGGCAGGTCTGCCCGTCCCCTTGTGTCATGCCCAAGAGCCCCACCCCTGAGCCAGCTCTCTTCTTCCCTGCCCCCTCCCATCTGCTCCCAATAACGGAGCTTTGTCTCCCAGCATGCCCTGCCCCTCTTGGTCCCTGCGGGAGGATGGGGAGGCGAGACACCCCCATGCTAGTCCCTGGCTCAGGGGTGTTAATGAGGTCCAGGTTTCCACCCAGCTGTGGGCTGGGCCCTTTGATGGCAGTTTCCTTTCTCCTGTCTTTTCCCTTCGAATGGTGCAGTGTCCCTCACGGGCTGGGGCTGAGGTGAGCGCCAGGTGAGGGGAAGGGGAAAGTGAGGACAGTGCAGCTGGGCTGCGGCTGTGGCTCCTGTGGACAGCGGACAATTTCTACAGCAATTCCAGGGTTCACAAAGACTTTGAGAGCGACCTTGGCCTGGGGGAGCCTTGGAGGGGAGTAAAGGGAAGTCAGATAAATAGCTTGCCCTGCTTGGAGGGGCAGCAGTCTGGGGAGAGCTGGATACTGGCTCTCCTAACGCGCATGCGTGCATGTAGAGGCTTCCTCATAAGGCGCATGCGTGCATGTAGAGGCTTCCTCATCAGTCTCCTAAGACGCATGCGTGCATGTAGAGGCTTCCTCATCAGTCTCCTAAGACGCATGCGTGCATGTAGAGGCGTCTTCATCAGTCTCCTAAGACGCATGCGTGCATGGAGAGGCTTCCTCATCAGTCTCCTAAGACGCATGCGTGCATGTAGAGGCTTCCTCATCAGTCTCCTAAGGCGCATGCGTGCATTAAAGGTTTCCTCATCAGTTTCCTAACGCGCATGCATACATGCAGAGGCTTCCTCATCCGTCTCAGCCTCAGCTGTTGCCTCACCAAGGCCCCCGGTCTGACTGTCATCCCACAGGATCTGGGGCAGCTTTCCTAGGGACCCTTTCCTAGGACCCCTTGTAGCAGAACTGACCACCTTCCCTGTCCCCAAGCAGCCCTGGCCTCCATGTAGGGCACAGAGACTCCTGTTAGCCCAACTCTGTCCTCTGTGCTTCCTTCCTGCCCTGCTGCCCACACTCAGGTTTGCACCTGCTGACCCACTGAGTAATGACCCCATGACTCTCGAAGGCTGGGCAGCTGACAGGCAGGCACAGGGTACTCTGCAGGCATAGTAAGAAGGTGAGCTAAAGGTGGGGTACCACTCTTCCCACAGGCAAGGTGCACCCAGGAACTGCTTTGCAATGGCAGGGAAGATAAGCACTTCTGTGTGGCTGCAGAGACTGGAGCCTTGAAGCCAGCAACCTGGGTGGAGAAGGGAAGGACTCCATCTTGCCCTTAGGGGCATGGCACCTGGCCCATACAGCTTTAGGCGTGGCTGGGAGATGTCCCCGTTCTCAATGCCCAGTAAAGAGAGAGAGACTCCACACAGGCCTAGATTTCTGGTACAGGTACATTGTTGGGGGCACTCTCCAGTTCTTGATGTTGGACTAATTTCCCTCCTGCTGCCTCACCCACATAGATGCAGCTCAGAATTGAGTACAGGAGTATGGCCTTGCTTCACTCCTCTACCCTGCCCCAATGTCCCAACGTACCTCTCACCATTCCAACAGATCCAGGGCTTGAGTACAGTGGACGTCCTGCCCTGGGTCCCAGTTGAGGAATGTTATCTGCTGAGAACAGAAGGTCTAGGTAAACCCCGCACCTGAGGCCCTAAGTTCAGCCTCCCCTGGTTGGACACTGACACTCTGCTAATGGGTAAAGCGGTACCCTTACCCCACACAGGAGCCCCGGCCCTGGTTGGACACTGGCACTCTGCTAATGGGTAAAGCGTTACCCTTACCCCACACAGGAGCCCCGGCCCTGGTTGGACACTGACACTATGCTAGTGGGTAAAGCGGTACCCTTACCCCACACAGGAGCCCCGGCCCTGGTTGGACACTGGCACTCTGCTAATGGGTAAAGCGGTACCCTTACCCCACACAGGAGCCCTGGGCCTGGTTGGACACTGACACTCTGCTAATGGGTAAAGTGGTACCCTTACCGCACACAGGAGCCCTGGCCCTGGTTGGACACTAACACTCTACTAATGGGTAAAGCGGTACCCTTACCCCACAGGAGCCTTGGCCCTGGCCATGCCAACAGTCCTCACCAGTCCTTTTTAGACTCACAAAAAGACCCTGGCTTCCCCTCACTGGTGTCCAATCTACCCACTGCGTCCTGTGCCTCAGACACGCCCCCTTCCCCAAGCATGGGGTCTACCATTCCCTCAGGCAGCTCCTCACTGACTTCATGGGGCTCAGAGCTTGAGGGCTGTCTGAAGCTGGTTATGAAAAGCAGCCAGCTGCCCACAGCCCTGTCCACACTGATGTGGATGCTGCCCCTGACCACGATCGAGCCTGTACCTTCTGAACCACCTAAGGGGGTGCTCCTTAAGATGCCAGCCAGCATTTTTGTGGTGACAGGATTATAGGAAACTTCCCCCAAAACCTGGCTGCCTCTAGCATGAGTAGCAGCTAGCTGATGCCCAGCCAAGCCAGAGGGAGACTGAGGCAGTCACCACGTAGCCCACTCCCTGGTTCTGTGCAGGGAGGACGGCCACATTCCCACAGGGAGGACTGACTCCAGGACACCGCCATCTCTGCCATATCTGTCTGTAGGCATGTTGGCTCCCAGAGGTCAGGGCAGCCCCTCACCTACCAGACAGACCTCTCACCATTTTCACAGCAAGCTCCTCTTGGGAGTCACCTTCCCTGAAGACTGTTGTGAGGATTCTGAAGCAATGGCTCTCTGGTGGGCTGACAGAAGCCCTGTCAAGTTTCCTGAAGTCCAGCTCTGAGCCTGGGGTCTCCCCCAAGAGGCCTCCCATTAAGAACTCCCCATGTTCTGGGGACCATGGCATGCAAGGCTTCAGGTGCGGCTGCTCCCATCCCAACTGACTTCCCTGGGTCCCAGGCATCAATCAGAGCCTGGCTCAGAAAACCCCCAGAGACCACTGCTGTCCCATTCGCTCAATGGATATGAAGGAACTGAAGAAACCCCAGGGGCTTCAGCAGACACCCCATCTTGGGCCTTGCTATAGTCTTCGACTTTACCCCAGGCCCCAGCTACAAACCACTCTGCTGCTCTGTAATGTTCCCCCCGGGAGCAGATAAGCCTTACCATGTTCGCTGAGTCCCCTAACGAATCTCTCAGTTGCTCCAGCACCTCTCACTCGCTGCCCAGCTGTACCCCAAGAACTGATGCAGCTGCCTTCCACTCTGTCTCCCGCTCTTCCAGGCCTGGCCCAAGGTCGTTTTCTTTTCAGGCTCTCCTAGGATCAGTGCCTGCTGAGGCCTCAGCCCACCCTACCCAACCATTCGTTCCAAGAATCTCCACTATGTGCTGGTCTCTGGCAGGTCATGCCTCAACTACTGTTGAGTAGTCTCGGTGCAGGGACTGAGGCTGCCGTCAGAAGCTCTCTGATAGCAAGGATGGGGCCCCTCCACCCTGGGATTCACAGGTGCCATGTCTCGGGTTCCCATCAGTATGGATTCAAAGGTTCACCATGCCTTTGCTTCCAACCTGTGGGTTCTTCAGAGAAGAGACTGTGCCACCCCGCATCAGACCGGGGCTTTGTGACTCAAGATGGTGATAGCAGGATATAGGTGGAGCATGACAACCCAGTCCACCATCCAGGGTACAACCCATGGAGCCCCACCTCACCTTCAGTTGGATGAAAACTGAGACCCCGAGTGAAGTGGATGGGAAGAGATCTGGAGGTGAGCAGGGCAGATAGCAAACCCAAGGCAGGACGCCTGGGATAACCTCCCTGAACAAGGAGGCATTCATCAGCAGCCTGGCTCTGGGCAGGGCTCTGACGCCTGCCCAGGCCCTGCAATCCGTGCTCCAAGCTCTGAGCCTGGGGCTGGCCAGCACTCAAGTGGGAGAAAGTTGATGCTGCCGAGGTAGCCGTGATGGAAACTTCTATTTTTACCCTGGCGGGCGAGGAGCAGGTCAGAAGTGGAGTGAGTCCCGGAGCCACCACAGGGACCAGGGAGGGACCAGGGAGGGCCTAGGCAAGGACAGCCGTGAGGAAGTGGGGGTGGGCGGGAACAACCCAGAGCAGCCAAGGGCCACCCAGACAGCCCACTGCCAGGCACCAGGCTAGCCTGCTGAGAGCCAGCAAAGACTTCCCAGAGCAGGGTCAAAGGTACATCCAGCCCTGGCTTGGGTTCCCTGACATACATATTGGTCCTTACCCTGTGCCCGGGTCAGTGTGTAACAGAGGTGAGGCTGCATGAGTGCCTATCCTCACCATTCCTAGTTAGGGACCACCTCCTGCCAGCCCCTCTTCCCTCTTCCCCGAAGATACTGTGGGTCTTCAAAGTTAGGGAGAGCAGAAGGAGGAGAGGGGGGAGTCTCACATACTGACTCTAGGAGGGGGACCTGCTTATGAGCCTGTTTAGGAGTGGAGGTTGGGCAGCTTTAAGTGAGGACCTGGGAGGGATAGTTGCAAAGCCACAAAGCTGAACTCTGGTGGGGGTTAGACCACACCTTTCAGGACACCTCACCAGCTCCTGGGTGAAGCCAGCCTGTCCCTACCTCCAGCAGCCATCACAAGGCCCCCACCTGCTCCCACTGTAGGTGGAACATCGTGTGTCTAGGTGCTTACGTTACAAAAACCCAAACGCTGTCACCAAGACCGTTTGTGGTTTGTCCGGACTAATAAAAAAGCAAATGTCTCCTTGAGCAAGGCCAGGCTGGGCTCCCTGCCACCAACCTCCATCTCCTCTGACTTCTGGCTTCCTTGGGTCCCCTGCCAGCATATACTTGCTCACCTCTGCCTACCCTGCTGGGCTACCCAAAGGAAGGAGTGTACCACTAGCCCCTCCAAGACTAAAGCCAAGGGAGAGTCAGGCCCTCGGTCCCGTAGATCTTCCTGTGGCCAGAGGATACTGCATAGCCCACTGTCTCATCCACCATCTCCTTAGCTCAGCAAACAGCTCTACAGGGCTCTGAGCCATGACAATTAGCTAGTTTAATCTGAGGCCCAATTTCCCCTCCTTCTTCTCTTTCTCTATGGTCTCCTTCCTGTGCACTGAATTCCCCTTTCCAGGTGAAAGGGTTGAGCTGGAGATGCTGGAGACAGGAGTACCCCAGAGTCTGGGACTGAGGGTGATAGGAGGGAGCCGAAAAAGATATCTGTCTACTGTGGATGCTTGGTTTCTGTCCTATGCAGCACAAAGATGGACAACCACTTCATTGTTCCTGAGACTGGGGCCCTTCAAAGTGTGCAGAGCACAACCTCCTGTGCCACCTTATAGAGAAGTCCTGCTGGGTTCTGAGGAATGAGGGGCAGATCTGGGCTCCCCAGGGCATCACTCACTTTATAAGGCTTCCTGAGCAGCCCGGGGCCATCCCCTAACAAGCCCAGCCTGTTCCAGGGGGCTAAGCCATTAGGTTCTAGCTCATAAACCAGAAGTCTGAGCTTCCAGGGGAGAGGAGGCCTGGCCCCAGCCTCCAGCTGGGCAAACGGGCTGCAGACAAACAGTTTTTACACTTGGAGTTAATGAGGGTCAGGTAGGGGTGCCCACTGGCAGGCAAGAATAAATGAAAGGGGAGGCAGAAGGAGGGGCAAGTGCTCTGGATGAAGAAAGGGAGCTGAGCACTTAGTCATAAAAACTCTTGCAAATGCATATTCACACAGCCAAACACTATCCCCCAGGCTTCCCGTGTTCTGCAGCAGGCCAGCCTGCATGTAGGGTAAGGAGTCACGCCTACAAACCCTTCCGTAGCAAAACCAGGTATGGTAGCTTACACGTATCATCCCAGAACTTAGGAGGCTGATGTAGGAAGATCACCTAGAGCCTGAGGTAGCCTGGGCTACACAGTGAGTTCTATGCCTGCATCCCAGTAGACATCTTCTGACCTCTTCAAACAGTAAACTTGCCATCAGCTAATGTCACAAGTTAGCGTTTAGGTTTAGGGGTAGGGCCACTGCTTCAGGTGAAGAAGGATCTGAGTCTTCCTGGTACCTCAGTATGTGCCGGTAAACTCTTGGCAGGTATGACTACAGTAAGCCCCTTGTAGCCATAGATTTTTTTTTCTTTTTTAAAGAAATTTACTTGTGTGTATGTATGTGAGCATATGAACAGTGTGTATGCAGGTATCCACTGAGTGTCCACAGAGGCCAAAAGAGGGCGTTGGAGCCTTCAGAGCTGGAGTGATGGGCGTTTGTAAAATACCTGGTTTGTTACATGGATGCTGGGATCCAAACTCTGGTCTTCATGATAGTGCAGCCGAGCTCTTAGCCACTGAGCATCTCTCCAGCCCTGCGTCTATACATTCCGCATCCACAGAGTTAACCAACTGTAGACCAAAAATGTCTCCATCTCAAAACATTACATCTGCCCTAACAGGCAGTCTTTGTTTTTGTTATTCCCAAAATCCTATGGTACTAACGAGTATTGACAGAGCATTGTGTTCTATATGAACTTGTGGTTGAAAATGAAATGCCCCGGTTTGAACACTGATGCCCTGTTGGTGGTGCTGTTTGGAAACGTTATGAACCATTGAGAGGTAGAGCCTTGCTGGAGGAAGTACAGCACTGGAAACAGGCTTTGAGTTTTGTAGCTCACCTCACTGCCTGTTCTCCATTTCTGCTTCCTGTGTGTATTTCAAATGTGATCTCTGTTTCCTGTCCAGCCAGCCAGCCTCACACTCCTGCTGTCATGCCTTCCCTGCCGTGAGGGACTCTCTCCCCTCTGGAACTATAAACTAAACCCTTTCTTCCCCAGGGTTTTGTCAGGGTATTCTATTGTTAGAGTAGCAAAAATCGCCATAAGATTAACTGGTCATAAAACAGTAATTTGGCCTGTTTGGAACCTTTAACTGTCCAGTTTCTCCTGGTCAATCACCTGGTCATAGGACCACCCCTACCTAGGAGGACAGGTTCATCTTAAGTCATGCCAAAGAGCTGGATGAAATAAATACTGTATTAATGAGCCGGTGAACTGGATCCCTGGCCTCTTAATGCAGTTCTTGTGGATCTGGGTCTAAGACGATGCTTCAGAAAAGTGTTGCCTGTGTCCTTTTCTTCTTCATATCCCTTTCCTAAGCCTGGTTTCCCTACTGCCTTGGGCTGCCCCAACGTCTTGGGCTTCTTTACTTTTCCTCTAAAGCTTCTCTTCCCACTATGTGGCTACCAGTTGGTCCCATGTCTGCCCTCCTGCCCGCTCTAAGACTGTATGGCTTCATGGCTTTCTCCCCCTCCCCTCCATCTCCTCCTCCAGGGAGCTGCTGAGATTCGTAGCTCGCCCACCCTGAGGATTTTTCTTTAAATTCTAATAAAATTGTCCTAAAGCTTCCGTTTGAGTCCATTTTTAAACTCTTTTATGAATGAGACTAAGAGCTGTGACAGAGGACCCTGACCTCCCTTGTCTCACTGCCATGGCCACAGAGAAGTGACCAAGGCAATAATTTAGAGCTATTTAAAATACACAGAGTGTACATAAAGGTTAAATACAGACACTGCCACTCTCTATGTGGGACTTGCTTTTAGAACCTTTGAGGTATCCGTCCACCATGGAGAGCAGCTAACTGTCAGTTCAGTGTTGCTTGGTATGGTGAATTTACCTGCGGCCTGCTGTCCTCTTCTGTTTGCACTGTGAGAGTAGTTTCATGGCACAGCTTGTTTAAAGCCATGTTTCCATTTCTGTGTTACATTGGTCAAATCTAGATCATGGAATCTGAATCCCACTAGTTAACTCACTTCCCACCAAAGTCCAGAACACACACACACACACACACACAAAACACACAAAACACACCAAAAGCAAGCAAATAAGGGTAATTTGACTGAGGCCTTTCCCTTAAAGCACTTGTCAGTTAACATAAGTATGTAACTCTGTCATGAATGAGGGCTAAGGAATATGTTGGTTAATACTGTCAACTGGGAGACAAACCTCTGGACGTGTCTGTGAGGACGTTTCTAGACGAGGTAAGGTGAGATGGGAAGAACCACCATGGATGTAGGGCGCCCCATCCCGTGGACTGGGGGATCCTGGACTGAATAAAAAGGAGAAAGCTTGCTGACCACCAGCACTCCTCTACCTTCTGACTGATGTGCCCAGTTGCCTTATGCTCCTGCCACGCTGTCCTTCCCTTGAGACAAAATAAGCCCATCCTTGAGGTGCTTTGGCAGGTGTTTTGTCACAGCGATGAAGAAGTAAATTAATACAATGAGTAAGTACTTTGATTTTATAACTGTGTTCCTCCTGTGCTCCAATGGAGTGCTGTGGAACAGCGGTGTGGGAACCTCCACATGGGAGATAGAGTGTTCTCAGATCTCCTCACCCCTGCTGTCAAAAACACAGTCTAAGGTGAGAGAAGACCAGCCCATGAGGTCAGGGGTGAGGAGGGCCAAGCTCCAGGCCTGAGAGAGTGGTGAAAGGAGCCAGAGAGCCACAGTCAAATTGAGCAGGCTGAAGCAGCCCCAAATGATGTTGTTCACCTGAGGCAGCAGGAGGGAAGGGCTGCAAAGGCATCAGGGGAAAGAAAGCAAGGGCTCCGTCCGCCCTGGGGGAGATGAGAAAGCAAGGGCTCCGTCCGCCCTGGGGGAGATGAGAAAGCAAGGGATCCGTCCAGCCCTGGGGGAGATGAGAAAGCAAGGGATCCGTCCAGCCCTGGGGAAGATGAGAAAGCAAGGGCCCCGTCCGCCCTGGGGGAGATGAGAAAGCAAGGGCCCCGTCCGCCCTGGGGGAGATGAGAAAGCAAGGGATCCGTCCAGCCCTGGGGGAGATGAGAAAGCAAGGGATCCGTCCGGCCCTGGGGTAGATGAGAAAGCAAGGGCCCCGTCCGCCCTGGGGGAGATGAGAAAGCAAGGCTCCGTCCGCCCTGGGGGAGATGAGAAAGCAAGGGCCCCGTCCAGCCCTGGGGAAGATCAGAGGCATTCCGTGAAGGCAACGCGAAGGTTCCTACTTGGTGCACCCAGTTGGTCTCACTCCATGGACACTAATGCTCCCTTAGGGTCTCTGGTATCTCACAGGCCAGCCCCAGCTGCCCTGAAAGGCCTTCCAAAGACCAATGGGACAACACCCCAGAGCAGGATATCCTGACCCAGCTCTTCCTTCTCTGGGCCCCTTCCTACTGGGACTGTGTGAAAGTATCATGAGGTGGGAGAAACATCAGAGTGGCCTTCCTTGTGCTGAAGCTGTTATTGGAGAGATGTAGAGAAAACTGCTTTCTTAGGGAAAGCCTCTCTCCATCTGCCAGTGGCTGTTTGCCTGGGGGTGTCCCAGAACTTAAAGTGTTCCAGTCCTAGAAAGGAAAAGCACACTCAGTCCAGAGCCAGGCAGACTGCTGTCCAGGGCAAGGACCCCTTAGATGCCTCAAAATAACCATCCAGCAGGCCCCAGGGAAGCCCTGTAGCAAGATGTTCAAAGATGCTGGGGGTGAGGTTCAGGGGTGTAGAGCACGCGTTGGCACATAAGATGCCCTGGGTAACATCCAAAAGCCACAAAAAAAAAAAAAACACTTAAAACTCCATCACTGGGAAGCTGGAGAAATGGCTCAGTGGTTAAGGGCACTGCTCTTGCAGAGGACCTGGGTTCAATTCCCAGTACCTACATAGTGGCTAACAACTGTTTGTAACTCCAGTTCCAGGGAAATTCGACACCCATTTCTGACTCCTGTGGGCATTGAACAACCTGGGCGCACTTCTACACATCCAGGCAATATACTCATACACATAAAATAAAAATACTAAATAAAATATTTTTAAATGCCCCATTGGGGGCTTAGATAAAGGAAGCATGCATCCTATAAATGGATGTTCACAGTGTGACACCCACAAACCATCATATGCAGTGAGGTCACTTGTTTTGGAAATACTAATTTTAGGGTTATACATACAGCTCAGTGGGTAAAGGCGCCTGCTGCCAAGGCTAAGGACTTACTTCAGTCCCCAGGTCTCACATGGTAGAAGGAGAGAATTTTGTCTTGTGATTTCCACATGAGCACCATGGCATATGTGTGCCCCTGCCACACACACACACACACACACACACACAGAAAGAACAAATAAATTTAAATATTAACCCTTTAAATAATAGGCATATCTTTCTTTTTTACTTTTTTTTTTTTGAGACAGGGTCTCCCTATAGCCCCAGCTGTCCTGGAACTCACTCTGTAGACGAGGCTCGCCTTGAACTCAAAAAGATCCTCCTGCCTCTGCCTCCCAAGTGCTAAGATTAAAGGCATGCGCCACCATACCCGGCTTTTTCTTACTTTTTTTTTTGGTGTGTGTGTGCTGATAGAAATAAGAGAGAACAAAGCAGTGGCTGATGGTTTGGGAAAGAAACTGACACAAAATTGCCCTTCAAAATTAGTTTTATTAGAAGAAAAGATGTTGTGGCCATGAGACCCACAGTTGGGCCTTGAGGTAGGAAAACAGAAGAAAACAAAACAAAACAAAACACTGCTTTATGTCAGAAACGTGATGGGGTCTTGCAGGATGGAGACTGCCCTTCAAAACCTGGGGAGGAGTTGGATAGGATGGGGTGGGCGGAGAAGGAACTGCCCGAGAAATCCCTCGACTAGAGGAAAATATCTGGCTTTCACATCCTTTCAGGGGCGGCAGAAAGTTCCACACCGCGAGCTTTGGTCTGGGATGGACTACGTGACAAGGAGCATGGAGGAGCCAGGTGCTGGGCGTGGCCATAAATCAGGGGCTGTAAAACCACAGCCAGAAGGCTTCTTAACTCTCCGTTCCAGAGAGAGAGCTGTGGGGGCCGTATCCTGGTTTCTTCAGATTACAGGATCTGACCAGCCCGTAGCAACCAGTGTCCTAAAGGGGCAGGCTCGAGAGTCAGCATGTCTGTTCACTTAGGGATGCATGCTTGACAGCAGTATCTTCTTCAGTGGCTCTGCACCTTATTTTTTGAATCCAGAACTCACTGACTAGCTAGGATAGCTGCTGATGGGCTCCGGGGATCCACTGTCTCTGTCTCCCCAATTCTACCTCTGCGCTAGGTCTACAAATGTCGCCTGCCATACCCAGCTTTTTACATGGGCCCTGGAATCTGAACCCAGGTCCTAAACTTCGGACAGCAAGCACTCCAGCAACTGAGCCATCTTGCCAGCTCCTTTTCTTTCTTATTGGCTTATATTCACTGAACACCAGGTTCCATAAGGACATTTTCACCCACGTATGCAGTGTACTTGGAGCACACCCCCTCTACCTTCCTCCCCTTATCCCTCGCCCCCTCTTGCTAGTCCTCCAGACGGTTTTGCTTCTACTTTCATGTCACATTTACATACATGATTTTATGTATCTATAGAAAATCTAGGAACCACAAATAAGAAAAAAACACGCAATATTTCCCTTTCTGGGACTGATTTAACTAGCTTAATGTAATTATCTCTGGCTGCATCCATTTTCTTGTAAATGACCTAACTTCATTCTTGATGGCTGAATAAAATTCTGTTGTGAACTCTGACCACATTTTCTCCATCCATTCCTTTGTGGATGGACGACTTACCGTCCTAGTTTAACTTCTGCTGCAGCAAAAACACCCTGGCAGAAAGCAGCTTAGGAGAGGGAGGGCTTGTCTGAGCGCATGGTTTCAGGTGACAGACCTCTTAGAAGGTAGGAGCTCCAGGGGCTGGAGGGATGGCCTAGCGGTTAAGAGCGCCGACCGCTCTTACAGAGGACCTGGGTTTGATCCCCAGCACCCACATGGCGGCCGATAACCGTCTGAAACTCCAATTCCAGGAGAACTCCAGTTCCAGGGGAATCCGAGACCCTCTTCTGACCTCCGTGGCATTGCACAACACGGGTGCACAGACCTGCATGCAGACAGTACATTCATACACATACAGAAATAAATAAAATTTTAAAAAAATTTAAAAAAAAAGAAGGTAGGAGCTCCAAAGCTGGTCACATCCACAGTCAGGAGCAGAGAGATGAGTGTGTGCTTAGCGCACTTTTTAGGCTGGGTCTTCCCACATAAATTATTCCTGGTGCTGTAAATTCTCTCTTTTGTAGAAATGCAAAATGAATGACAGGGAACATTTGAGTTCTTGCATTGCTGCTGAGGAAACTGCTATTTGTTTTGCTGCCATTCTTCAAAACTTACATATTACAGACAATCCAAATCTGTTCAGTATTAAATTAAAACATATTTTAGAAAAAAATACATTTTTGTTTTTTTTTAGTTTTCTTTCTTGCTCAAGACAAGGCCTTCCTATGTAGTCCAGACTGGTCTTGAACTCATAATGCTCTTGTCTCTGACACCAGGATTCTGGGGCGGCAAGCTGGCACCACCACACCAGGCTCACTGGCATATATTTTTATCCATGGGAAATTCTTGAATTAAGTGCCAGCCATGATTCTCTTTGGGTAATGGGATTAGTGGCTGTTTTATACTCTTCCTTTTGCTAGCTGTTTTCTCAAATTTCCATAATGAACATATATTACTTTTGTAATAAGACAAAAGCCAATAAAAACTATTTTTAAAAATAAAATAAATAGTCTCTCTTGCCCATCTGGAAAGAGCATGCTGCCCAAATCCCCAGTAGGGGTTAGAGTGGGCAGTGTAGAGTGTCGGCTTCAGAAGCACTTCCCGGAGCCCAGGCTGGGTTCCAGACGACCAACCATGTGAGAGGAGACAGCCAGGGGGCTCTGTATCCATGTCTGTCCCCAGCCCATCCTAGAGCAGATCCACGTGGGTCCTAGAGGAGACGAGCAGAGACCGCCGAGACTCCTGCCTGGCTGAATTCACTATTTTCTCATGGTTATGACCAAACACCCAACAGAAGCAACTTAAGGAAGGAAGGAAGGGTTGATTTTGGCTCACAATTCAAGGCCACAGCACGTCCTGGTGAGGAAGGCATAATGGCAGACCCTGAGGCAGCTGTTCAGTCACATTCCATGCAGAAATAACGGGGCACTGCTGGGTCACTTTCTCCTGTTTCTTCAGTCTGGAACCCCAGTGCGCTGAATGACACCGCCTACTTTATGGAGCCGGTACCACCTCTGCACAGTGGCCCCTGCCCACCTCCTGTCTCCCACTCTTGCCCCCACTAAGGTTCTGGGAGCATCCAGAAACCACAGTGTGAGACTGGTTGAGGTGAGGGCTGGGAGCTTAAAGAACAAACACCGGAGTCCCCTCAAGTAGGCCCACCATTCCTTACTAGCTCTGTAACATCCCAGAGCTTGAGTTTTCTCACCTCTAAACCAGGGCTCAAAATGGCTACCTCAGACCTGGGCATTGTGGTGCAAGCCCAGCACCTAGGAGGTGGAGACAGAAGATCAGGAGTTCAAGGGCATTTTCAGCTACATAGTTAGTTTGAAGATGGTAGCCTGGGCTAAGAACTTGTCTCAGAAATAACAAACAATGGCTACCGCCCACAGATCCTGACTAAAGAATCAGCAGGCCCAATGCATGTGCTGCCCTGAGGTGACCAGGGCCCCTTCTTTAACCATCTTGTAGTGGGGTGGGCCTTCATCTTCGCCCTTACCCCCAAATGAGCTATCTCTGGATGTGAAGGATGCTGGGTTTCTCAAAACACACTGGCATCCTCTCCCCTTTCCCGAGGTCACCCACTTTGAGCAGACAGGAGAAAGGAGAGGAATACAAGGTGGGGTAGGCTAGAGCTGGCATAGTAACCCATAACACACTCCCTGGGTCCCAGGCCTCTCTTCCTCTCCGTCCTCCTGCAGCTCTCCATGGTTGGAGGTGTTCCTTAAGCCCTAGTCTCATTTTGGGGGCAGCCTGGGCTCTCAGGAACTAGGTATAAGCTAAGTACAAGTCCCCAGAAGCCATGCCTCAATCTGAGGCCTGAGGCACAGCCTACAGGGTGTCCCTAGCAGGAACTACCCTGGGATATCAGCTCCCCTGGCAACCTCCTTATGGAGGTCACTAGAGCCATTCCTCCCTTGTTCTCCTTACCTGGGTCCTTAGAGTCCATGATGAACCCCTCCCAACACAACCAGCCTCCACTCAAAACAAACAAACAAAAACCCCAGTAATTTCCATCAGTCCATACATCTTTTCAAACACAATCTCCATCCACCTTCTCTGAGCCAACCAAACCCGTTCACCTCACATTCTTTGACCTGAGCAAGTAAATTCAGTCCCACTGGGCAGAAGGACAAGGTATCTCTGTTCCTCTGCTGGGGAATACAGTGCCTCAGGCTGGTTTCATTTCCCTCCCAGCCAGTGACAGACACAATGGGGACCACAGGAAGGGGATCCCCAAGGCAGGCTGACCTCTGAGGGACATTCTTGACCTTAAGGGCTCCCCAGTTCTGAAGATAAGTCAGACCCCCCCAACAATCAGCAAAGTTCAAGGAGGTGTAAGGACGGGGTGTGCGTGTGTGCGTGCATGTGTGTGTGTGTGTGTGTGTGTGTGTGTGTGTGCGTGTGTGTGTGTGTGTGTGTGTAGCACTCTAGAGACAGCTCACATTGTCTGAGATCCAGTTTTCCTCCCCCATGGGTGAACACATGAGCTGTGAGGCCTTGCCAGGCCCTGGGGCCTCCTTAGGGAACCTGGGCCAGGGCTTCCCCATCTGCTGTCTTAAAGAGGGCAGCAGTGTCTCTTGCAGCTTCCACACCTCCCGGGCCAGCTTGTGTGAGCCGACTGGGAAACTAGGGAATGTCTGCCACTCTTTCCTGGACCCAGGACAACATTAGGTGTGGGGGTACGAGGAGGTAGACCTAGAAGAGTCCCTTGCCCTGCCCCATTTTCCAGGCCCCGCCACGTACTTCCTTGTCCCCTCATTTCAATAGCTGGCAGAGAGTCGTAATTGAATTTGCAGCCGAGCTGAGAATGAAGAAAGCAAGCGCTTTACACGTCTGGGATTAATTTATCCCCGGTGACGGCCACATTCATGTACTCCCTTCTGCCTAGGTTTCCAGAGTATATTCTGGCTGATGGTGGGAAAGGCACACTCATGTACACTCATGGAGAGAAAGCCTGTATGCATACCTGGGGTGCCTGTCACTCTCGCGTTATGTGCCTATGTCTGTCTGTGTTTGAAGGTGCCAGGTCGTGACCCGGTGTAGCTGGTTCCACAAGTAGGTTTGCTGCGGCACATCTGGGGTACTCATAGAAAGCTGTGGAATGACATCACCCCTAGACACATGGGTGGACACACGGTGTGAGATGCCAGGGGGCACCCCAGCTTTACCATGCTCCTTCCCCACATCCTACCATTCCTGGTGTTACCATCAGCCCAGCTGGAGGACGCCCTCATCTACCCCGTCCTCTGCAGAGTGCCCTCTTCCAGGACCCAGACGAGCCCAAGGTATCTTCATAGAAGCACGAGCACCAATGTCTGCAGGGGCCTCACAACCCTGAGGGAGAGCTGCCATCATTCCCAAGGCCTACTGATCAGACTTTGTCAAGGTCCTCTGTCTGAGGGGCTCAGATGGGAGGCAAAGCTCGCTGTGTCTGATTCAGATGCCCTGCCTTTAGCCACCGTGCTTCAGGGAGATCTCTGTGACCTGAAATTGCTCAAGCCGGGGAGCCTCTGGCCATGAAGCACTGAGTCCCACTTTACCTGCACTTGGGTCTCTGCTACAGGGTGCTCCCTCCAATGGGAGCACACCCAAGCCAGCCAGATCCCAGTGAGGGAGCTCCCCAAGCTAGCCATCCATTACTAGGATGCTTCTGAAGCAGCCAGCCAACAGATGTTTCCAAGCTAGCCACCTGCCTCGGGGTTTTCCCACGCTAGCCATCTTCTGGAGGAAGTGCTTCCTAGCGATTCCCTGCCACTAGGGGCGCTCCCAAGCTGCCCAGCAGGGCTGTTCCTGAACCATCGTCCTGGGACTTCAGTCAGTGTTGTCCTTCCCTGTCCCTGCACTGAGGCATCTTTGCCCACCTCTCCTCTTCTCTGGGGTTAGCCTGGTAGAGAGGACCACAGAGGTCAGGACAGAGAATGCAGTAGTAGCAGCATTGAGACTCACTGCCCTCTGAGTGTGAACGTCCCACTGAGTGGGAATGATCGCACTCTGTATGTGAATAGTCTCGCTGTGTGCGAAGGCTCTCACAGTGTGTGAACGTCCCACTGAGTGGGAATGATCACACTCTGTATGTGAATAGTCTCGCCACCATGTGTGAACGTCCCACTGAGTGGGAATGATCGCACTCTGTATGTGAATAGTCTTGCTGCTGTGTGTGAATGTCCCACTGAGTGGGAATGATCGCACTCTGTATGTGAATAGTCTCGCCACCGTGTGTGAACGTCCCACTGAGTGGGAATGATCACACTCTGTATGTGAATAGTCTCGCTGTGTGTGAAGGCTCTCACAGTGTGTGAACGTCCCACTGAGTGGGAATGATCACACTCTGTATGTGAATAGTCTCGCCATGTGTGAAGGCTCTCACAGTGTGTGAATGTCCCACTGAGTGGGAATGATTGCACTCTGTATATGAATAGTCTCGCCGTGCGTGAACGTCCCACTATGTGGGAATGATTGTACTATGTGTGAATGGTCCCATTGTGTGTAAGGTCTCCCTGTCTGTGTGAGTGGTCTCACTGTGCGTTAATGGTTTCCTTGTGGGGTTTGGTCTTTTACCATTTGTTTTCAGTCAAATTTGAATGGAGTAAAGTCCCCAAGATCATCTGCTGAACCAGCAGGAAAGCACTTCCTTCCTTCCTTCCTTCCTTCCTTCCTTCCTTCCTTCCTTCCTTCCTTTTGTCTTTTTGAGACAGGATCTCCTTTTAGTCTCAACTGGCCTGAAGCTCGCTATGTAGACCAGGCTGGCCTTGAACTCACAGAGATCCACCTGCCTCTGCCTCCCAAGTCCTAGGATTAAAGGCGTGCACCACCACGCCTCGCTAGGAAAGCAGTTCCGTGCCCTGGTCTGAGCCAGGCAGGGGCACATGTGAGTCCAAGCCCAGCAGGACAGCAAGGGGTAAAGGGAAGCCTCCTGCCCTCTCTGAAAGCCCAGCCCATTCCTCCCAACAGCTGGCAGCCCCAGGAGAAGAATGTGGTGCCTTGGGTGAGCCCTGAGCTCACCGCCAGCTGAGCTGAGGAAAGTCGGTGCCCCGCGAGTCCTGCTGAATGTGGGCCCAGCACAGGGGTCTCTCACTCCCTCCTTTGCCCCCATATTCTGAGCCAGCAGAGCGGGCATGGCAGAGCAGGCTCTGTCCATCCATCTGTCCATCCATGGGCGGATGAACCAGCTGAGGAAGACTCCAGCTCCCAGGAGGTTCTGGACATTTTTCTGCCAGCCTGCCTCTGTCCTCACAATGGATCTGTCAGCTATCTTCACAGAGAGAGAGACAGAGAGACAGAGACAGAGACAGACAGAGACAGAGAGACAGAGAGAGAAACAGAGACCAGAGCAGGAGAGCAGGGACCCTATGGGGAGCTGGAGCCTTCCACACCTCTCTGGGAAGAGGGAGCTGTGAGCCAGGTGAACCTCTGCCCTCACCCAGTCCTCCTTCCCAAACAGGAAACACTCTGGCTGTCACCAGTTCCCAGGCAGGAGATGCCTACCTGGCTCCTCTGAAAATCCCATAATCCCACATTTATGAAACACATGGTGAGAAGATTGAGACAAGTTCGAGGTCCCCAGGCGGGGGCGTAATGGGGAGCAGCAGGGACAGAGGCCTTCGCTTGGAGTGTTTTCTCGGTCTACGCTTGGAGCGTTTTCTCCATCTGCCACCTCCCTGCTGCCCAGCTGGCTTTGCCCACATGAGTCCAGAAAGAAGTGAGAACTCCACTATGTGTATGGTTCAGTGTCCATCTGTGTATAGGTTTATTTGTATGTGTGCATATGTGTGTGTTTGGCACACTTGCAAGGTTGCCTGTGCATGTTATATGTTTATGTACATGGATGTATTGCATTTCTGTACTTCCAGATATGTATGTGTGCCCATCTTTGTATATGTATATGTTCATGTGTGTCTGTGTTTGTGCAGATGTGTTTGTATGTGTGCACATGTTTGTTGCTTGTACATTGCATGTGTATGCATGTGTTTGTGTTACACACTTTTATTGGTGCATGTGTATATTTGTATGTATATATATATGTATTTGTAGTGGTTTCTATGTTCGTATATGTGTATGTTCATATATGTTTGTGGGTGTGCAGATGTGCTTGTACATGTGCATTAATGTTTGTGTGTACATGTATGGGTGCATGCATGTGTCTGCATCTTGTGCCTTTACATGTTTGCATGTATCTGATTGTGTCCTTGTGTCTGTCCATCTGTAGAGCCTCTCCTGAAAATGCCAGTAGAGTGGAGGTGGGAAACCCAGCACTGCGGAGACTAAGGGCCTATCACCTTGCACTGAACTGGTTCTTTTTAAAAATTTTTTATTTATTATTTTCTATGTGTATGAGTGTACTGTCTGCATGTAGGTTGGTGCACCCATGTTGTGCAATGCCACGGAGGTCAGAAGAGGGCGTCGGATTCCCTGGAACTTGAGTCAAAGACAGTTCTTAGCTGCCATGTGGAACCTGGACTGAACTGGTTCTTAACAGTGAGAATTTTTCCCTCATACTTGCTGCCAGAATTGTCTCCAATGTTGCAAACTGGCAGAATTTTGGAACATAAAGTCCTCTTTGAGTGGGCTCTGAGGGCCTGGCTGTTGAGAGGACTTGCAATCAAAGCTGAGACGTCCCCTCAGTGAAGAAAGTGGATGACCATCGAGGACCAAGATGCGATTCCAGCCCTGGCAACAAGGGCTGGGGGCAAAGGGCAACGGGCTACATTAGAGCAGTGCTGAAGCACTCAGAGCTAAGCGAGGCAGCGTGGCACACGTATGGTGACCGCACGGGTGAAAGCCAGCAAAAAGAGAGGGGGGTAGGGCTAGATGTCTCACTCCATCCTGGTGCCGTGGAGGCTGGGCTAGGTGGGACCCCAGCCTGTGGCCCAGGGAGGAGGAAGTAGAGGACTAAAAGACAAGGCAGAAGGCCAGGCTCTGCATTTCGGGGAAGCTGGTGGCTGGGTCCGATGGTGGACTGAGAAGTAGCCTGCATCTGTAATACTGGACAGCCAGCATTCGCTCTGCAGACATGCTGTGTGGGCATCGGGAACCGCGGGGCTGCAGAACTCTTCCACATGCAACCCTGTAGCTGGGTAGCAGAGAAGAGAAGAGACCAAGGACTTCCTCCATGAGGCGAAGCAGGAACGGGAGCCACCCCTGGGGATGAGGCACTTGTAGTTTCCTTTCTGTTGTTGTGATAGAACTCTGAGCAAAAGCAGCTTAGGGAAGGAGAGTATTTACCTGCCTTATACTCGTAGGTCACCGTCCACCATCGAGGGACGTCAGGGCAGGGGCTCAAGGAGGAGCTTGAAGCAGACACCACGGGGGATGCCGCGTGCTGGCTCAACTCAGGCTGTGCCCAGCTAGCTTTCTTATACCCGGGGCCCCTGCCCAGGGAATGGTGCTGCCCACAGTGGGCTGGGGGCTGGGCCCTTCCATACCAATCCTAAACTAAGACAATTCTCATAAACATGCCCACACACCAACCTAATAAAGACAATTACTCAGTTGAGACATTTGTCAGGTGATTCTGGACTGTGTCAAAATGACAGTTAATGCTAACTAGGACAGACCTCAGCTTAGGGAGAAGCTGGGCTAGATGGGTGGGATCAGTCAAAGAAGGGAAAAGTGCCTTTGAGTCTGAAGAGGGATGGCAGGACCCATGAAAGAACATTGGGGACGCTCTATGCCCTTAGGAAAGCCAGGCCCTGAGAGAGGAGGACACTGGGTGCTGTGGAAGCCAAGGACAGTTTACGATGGGGCAGATGAACACTGAGCTCTGGCTGCTGCTGAGTCAGGAAGGGTGACAGAGGGTGGGAGGGCAAGTGTCCAACCAGGGCTAGACAGTGCTCTGGGTAAATTAGGAAAAGGTGCCACTTCCTGGAACGTCAATTACTGCTGCCAGAAACTACCGTAATGCACTGATTATATCAGAACAGAACACTTCATTGACATCTGTGGGGAGAATATAATAAATAATGTTTGTTCTATCTATCTTCAATTGCTGTGACAAAACACTCTAACCAATACCAGCTTGGGGTTACAGGTCACAGTTCATCACTGGAGGAGCCCAAGATAGGAACTCAGGGCAGGAACCTGAAGGCAAGAGCCAAAGCACAGGCCATGGAGGAACACTGCTTACCAGCTGGCTCCCTTGGCCCACACCCAGCTTGCTCTCTTAGTCAATACCGGACAACCTGCCTAGGCACCGCCTAGAGTGGGCTAGGCCCTCCCATATCACTCCACAGACACGGCTACAGTTCCATCCTGTGGCCATGTCTCCATTCAATGAAGGAGAGTCCCCATTTGAGGCTCCCTCAACCCAGGTGTGTCAACTTGACACTAAAGCTATCCAGCACAACGTTTATGATATGGGGCTGAGGAGATGGCCCAGTGGGTAAAGTACCTGTTGGACAAGCACAGGAATCAAGTTCTGATCCCCAACACACTCATAAAAGCCCAGGCATAGTCATAAATAGTAATACAGTGTCAAAGAGACAGAGACAGGTCTAGTGAATCAGTGAGCTCCAGGTTCAGTGAGACCCTGTCTAAAAAACAAAAAAAAAACAAAAAAAGAGTGATTGAAGAAGATACCCAATGTTGACCTGTGGCCTACACACACACACACACACACACACACACACACACACACACAAGGTATGCCATCTTAGAACTAGTAACTATGCACAGCTCATTCCTGTTGGCAGTGTTGGTCATGTAGTCAAAAAGCAGAGTGGAGCTCTGAAGATAGGAAGCCCGAAGAACAGAGGCTTGGGCAGTAAGGGGTTTATGACTCTGTAAGCCAGGACGCCTGTCCTGGAAGTCAGGAACCCAGCCAGACATGGCTCCTCAGGCTTCATCAAGAGCCAGCATCTTCCCCTCTGCTCTGTCACCCTCTGAGTCAGCTCTCTTCTCCAGGCCTTTCCCCTCACGATCACAAGATGGCAGCCAGCTCATGACTCACACATTTGCACACAAGATTAAGAGGCAGAAGAGGAGACGGTCTCTGCTTGCATGCTTTTTTACTGGGTGGAAATCCTTTCTAGAAATGTCTGAGCCTCCCCCATCTCCCCACCACTTCCCCTGAGTGGGATGCCTCTACTAAGCCTGCCATTGCCAAGTGGACACAGAGGCTTGTTTGATCCCAGTGGATGGAGGAGGTAACGTAAGGGTATCGTGAAGATGCCTTCCAGAACTTTCTAGAAGGAGAGGAGAGCGATCCCAACTGCAGAGACACTGGGACACATTTGAACCCTCTTGTCCAAAGGTGACCCGACAAAGGGTCCCACCATCTGCCGTGCCTTCCATAAAGGCAGTCAGTGTAGGTGGCTTGGTACTTACTTCCCATCCCATAGTCCTGGAGCCCCGAGCCAAACTCTCTGTCTCCATACCCTAGCAATGGAAGAGCAGCCCACAAACTTTGTGCTGGGCGATTTGTGCCTGAGTTTCTAGAAGGACTGTACCAGTCAGGACTTTGTGGGTTGTTTAGCTGTTCTGGAAGTGGGAACACCCTGCACTGCCCTCAGCAGTTCTGACCATCTAAACTGTCTTTAGTCCTTGCTGTGGTGCAGAGGGAAACGTGGGGAGAAACTACCCAAGGCAGGAACCCCTACCTATGTGAAGACCCCATTTCTGGAGATGACAGCCTATCTTCACAAACCCTCTTCCCTCTACTTCTTTTTCCTTCCCTGCTTTTGCTCATAATGCCTGCCCTTCCTTCAGTGCACCTACCTTACCTGACAAAGCCCCTCTCCAGCACTGTGTGCATGCGCATGTGTGTGTCCATGTGTGCGTGTGTGTGTGTGTGTGCATTTGTGTATGTAATTTCTTTAATGAATTAGTGAATTACCTTTGGCTTCGAATTAGCGAGCCAGCCTTCTAGAACAGCCTGCTGCCACTAGCCACCCAGTGCCCTGAGTGCCATCTGAGACTTGGGGGAGCTCCCTGGCTGCTGTCTCCAGCAGGAACAGGAGAACTACACTAGAAAGATTGTTTTTAATTGAATTTTTGTGTGTTTCATCCATAACATCTCAGTCAGTCTTAACCACCTTTATGCCCCTCCTCCAGTGGTGCTCTCCTAGAAAAGTCATTTTACAAGCGTCTGACCGAGGTCAGCCCACCTTTGTGCCCTTCTGTGCTCCTCACTGCCTCAAAATGAAGCTCAGTCTCTTCCTGGCCCGTGGCACGGGAGTCTTCATGCCTGGCCTTGGCCTTCCTTCTGGGACCCTCTTCCCCACCATCCCAGGAGCCACCCGCACACACACCATGTGGTTCCACAACTCCATCTCACTTCTTCTATGCTGAGAACACCTTCCTGTTGGCCAGGGACAGTTCAACCCTGTTCTGCTGGTACCCTTGCATCCTGTAGACAGTCTTCCATCCTCCTAGTGCCGGGGTAGTACAGGATCCTCCCAAGAGGAGACACTTTCTTGTGGGAACCATATGCAACTCACTGCACAGCAACAGAGCCTGATCCAGGCATGCCACATGCAGGGGTCTCGGTGCTATATACATTTGCCTGGAACACGGCCCCTGGCCATCCAGCCCACAGCCCTACCCCCTCGAGATTTCCTTGATGGTCTGCATGTCCTTAGGAAGCAGCTGTAGAGGTTAGTAGCCTGAGGTGTGCAGGGCAGGGGAAGAATACCACCCTGTAGGTATGCAGCAGGACTGGCCCGTGCCTGTGCCTGTCCTCTGTTGTTTCATTTCCATAATGCCATTAGGTTTCTTTGACTAGTCTGAATGGATTTTCTATTACTTGTGACTCAGAAAAGAAAAATGAAATAATGTTCACAACAACCCTGCAGACTCTTTCAATACTGCTGAGGGTTTAGAGGGACCCCTCCTACCTTTCGGCACCTGGGAGAAAACAGACTTTCTTTCCAAAGCAAGCACTACACCGTCCTCTGGGCCTCTGATCCCTTCTACTTATGGCTTCCTCCTCCCCACCTTCAGATGTCCTCAGGACTCTCAAAGCCCCTTGGCCCCTCTAGAGCTGAGAGGCCCTTACTTCCTCTTCTCTGGTTCCTCCAAAGGCCATCGTTCCTCCTAATACACACAGTCAAGCAGGGGTAGATCTAGCGAGGCCTTGCCGGGTGGACTTTCCCAAAGAGCTGTGCCCTGTCTCTGCTATGGCTTTGGAGTGAGGTGTGCCCCTGGCTCCTGGGCTCAGGCAGCAAGCTTTGGGGCCTGGTTACCAGGTTGTCTTGATTCCACTTGAAACAAGGGTCACCCTGTACCAGCTTGGTCCTGTAGATCAGGTGGTGCCTCAGCCTGAATCCCACACGCTGGGAAGGGTTGTGATGGTAGAGGAGGGTCCCTCAGGGATTAGGGACCTGGGCCAGGGGAGCTGGCCCACAGTAGCTCCCAGTGACAGAAGAGCCAGCCAGCGCTCCCGCCCTCAGGCGAGAGAGGCAGGGGCCTCTTTTCTGGGAGCCTTGGAGCAAAGCTTTCCGGCTCTGCATTTTCTGAGTGTGTTCTTGCTGCTCCTGTGGATTCAGCCTGGTTCCTGCAGGAAATTTCAGACCAATGCCAAGGCCAAGCTTCAGACCACAAGGAAAAGGTGTCTTTCTTTAGCCAAATCCTTAAAGTGGGGTGAGGAAGCAGGAGAGGAATCCCAGAAGCATCTGATACAAGGTCAAAGTCAGAGGTCAGGCCACCCTCCCTACCCAAGTTTCTCACCAGAACAAATGACAGTCCAGAAAGGGGGGGGGGGTCCTAAGTGAGGCCAGAGCAGAGGAAAAGTGCTGCAGGGGAAAGTGACAAGAGACACCTGTCCAAGCCTCAGAGCCTTCTGTCCCAGCCACCTCCCCTCCAGAAGGCTGATCCAGAAACGGCACACACTCCCAGTACCCTCATCTCTGATGACACCCCTGCCCCCCCACAGCCACCCAACTCAGAGACTGTAGACACATAATCGCACACTCTGTGGTTCTGTCTGCTTTATACTGAAATACCTAAGAGGCTCAACCAAAAGGGCATCAGGTTGGGGGAGAAAGAGATGATGAAAGAGCAGTGATCCCAGGAACTTGGGAAGCGTGTGAAGGACCGCCAGGCCCTGGAGGCATGGAGGAATGGCCAGTCCTGGGCGCTGAGGCAGCCCGCACCCCCTTCTCCAGCGCAGATGGTCCTCAACTGAAGGGTTTCACCAGCTTCATGGCAGTATAGTTCTAGGAGGGAGGGGCAGGGACACGGGTGAGCGCTTCAGGGCACTGGGGCTGGGGCGGACTGCAGGGACGGAGCTGGACTTCTGGCTCCTCACCACCTGCCCGCCTTCCCCTTGTCTTGCAGCTGCCAGCAATGCCAGGCTCCTTGCTCCACCCTCAGGACTTTCCTACCCAGCAAGCAAAGCTGCTCATGCCCTCCTGCCTGGGGCACTGATGCTCAAACGGGCCTATCTTTCCTCTCACAATCCAGGGGCCACTCTCTCATGCCAACCACCTGCCAAGAGGATCCTGTTGGCTGAGGTCTAGCAGGGAAAGTCTGCCCGAAAGCAAGACCATGAATCCCTGACCTTCATCCATGCACACATGGGGCCCATCCATCACCAAGCCCCTGCACAAAAAGCGGGAGAGTGGGATATGGGTTTACGGGGTGGCTGGTGATGGAGCCAGAGACAGGTTCTTCCCAAAGCCCTTCCTGCTGCAGGCCTGACAGGAGCTCCCCCTCACCACCACCCCCCAAACATCATGAAAACACACAACACAACACAGGGCTCCTAATTGGGACAGTATGTTCCTCAGCGCCGGCGCGGAAAGCCAACCCTGGAAACAAAGCTGGCCCTGCTTCCCCGCCAAATCCAAATCGCTTCTGCCGCCCTGCACTGGCCCAGCTCCCAGCAGTCTCTGAGGGGGCCAGAGGAATCAGACAGCAGCCTTTACCCTCCTAGGGGGCTCTCCGAGAGAGTGGGGTTAGCCAGCTTTGAGTCCCCTGCACTGGACAAGTTTGGGGCAGCTCTCTACCCAATCCAGCCTGAAAGCAGGTGCATGGCCAGGCCCAGTCCTCAGGTGGGACAGGCCAGGTGACTAGAGATTTGGGCAGACAGAGATGAACTTCTAGGCTACAGTCAGGCCTGCAAGCAGAAGGTTTGCATCCATAAGCTCTACATCCATAATCCTGCTGAACCCTGGATGCCTGGAGCCCTGAGCTGGATCCATGTGCTACTCTAGGAGAGAGAGGGCAGGGTTGGCATGGAAAGATCCAGAGCTGAGGGGAGAGTCACACTGCTGCTGAGGCCCAGTCGCCAGGGGAGAGTCTCTTCCCAGGACTCCCAAGGGTACTCCCCACTGCCCGCAGAGCCAGGGCAGGCCCACAAGCTAGAAGGAACAGTGGTCTCTCTTCTCTCCCACCCCTGAGACTTTGGTAAGCCTCACAGGACTGGGCCTAGTTAGGTGGACACTGGGTCAGGCACTAAAAGGGCAGTGGTGATACCATCTGAGCATCTTCTTCTCTCAGGGTCCTTGGAAGGGACTCAGCTTAACATGTAGCAGCTCAGAGAGGCAAAAGAGCACCTGACCTGAGCCCACCTCTGAAGCCTGGGACAGACCTAGTCCACCTGACCTGAGCCCACCTCTGAATCCCAGGACAGACCTAGTCCACCTGACCTAAGCCCACCTCTGAAGCCTGGGACAGACCTAGTCCAGCTCCTTTCATGTGCAAGGTCACATGGGAGTGGGCAGAGCCCATATTCCAGAGTTCAAGGACAAAGCTCTGTCTCCTGCAGCAGCTTACTGCATCTTTACTGTGCTGAAGGGCAGATTAACCACCAGCCTACCCAGAGCCAGCCCAGATTCTGCACTACAGAAGCCACTCCTGGAAAAGCAGAATGTGTGCCAGCCCTGCTTTCTAACACCTCAGGCTGAATTTTTATATGCCCTACTCCCTAGGGCATCTGCCTCACCAGCTCCTTCCTCATGGCCCCCAGCCCCTCCTTTCTGGACGCAGACGGCCTGGTCAGGCTACTCCATTCTCTGAGCACCAACCAGCTATACCAAGTGAGAAGAGGGGACTTGAGCCAGGTCAGGAGAGGAGGCTGTGCTCCCATGCCCCCTCCATAGCCTTAGCTGGTCCAACTGCCAGGCACCTGTCTAGATCTCAGTCACTTCTGGAGCAGCTCGGGCCACAAGACACTATGTTTTTAAGACCCCTCCACAGGCCCGTCTCTAACTTTCTATTTGTTGACTTGTCTTCCTTTCCTTAAAGCAATCCTGGATGTGGTACAAACTTCAGCCCTCACGGCCTGGACCCACCCAGGATCTCATGCTGAGGTAGGTTTGTCAGGGATGCAGCTGCCCCTGAGTCACTTATGTTTCTGTAAGTGACCACAATCAACTCATTGGTTCAATAAGGAAGACTTGGGTGGAATCTCTATCTTAGATAAAGAGATATTTGTTTGCATCTCTACAAGAAAAGTCACACAATCCCACCCCTTCCACCGACCCCTTGATTTCCCATGTTAAAGGCTGGCTAAGTGGATAAGGAATCCCCAGGGTAAGTCCTAGAGGACTGGAGACCCGAGGTGGGGGGACCTTGACTACCTTCAGACTGGGCTAGCACAAGGAGAACAAGGGTCTCCCAGATCAGGCTCACTCACCGGAAAGGCATAGACAAAGATGCCCAGGAAGAGCAGGAGAATGAAGAGGATGATGAAGAGGATGATGGCACACCGGAAACGCCGCCACAGGATGAACTTCATGGTCTTGTATGGGGAGGTGAACCACAGGAAGGAAGTATCCGGGCGCCTAGAACCAAGATTCCAGGGGTCAGCAGGGGTCCCCCTGCAGGACCACTTCCTCCATACCCTGCTTTCAACTGGGACAGCCTAGCCCTCCACCCTGTGTTTGTTGATCTGTGTTTTGGTTTTTAGAGAGGCTTTTGCTATAGTCCAGGCTGGCTGGAAACCATTATCCTCCTGCCTCAGCCTCCCAGTCCCTGGGATAACAGGCCTGCATCCCCGTGCATGGCTTTGTGCCTGATTTGCCAACTAGCTGAGGAGCTGAATATTCTCTGAGGTGATGCCGCAGTTGCTGGGTCTCTTTCAGCCATGAGGACTTTGTGGTTTCCATCTGGCTATGTACTGGATGCCTCCTGGATGGTGGTGCTGCTTCTGGGACAATCAACTAACCTCGGTTCCTCCAGCTTTGGATTCATGTTAGGTTCATCCCGACCTTGGCCAGCAGGCCGTTCCTCATGTTCGCTCTCAGCAACAATCTCCAATGTCATTTCCAGCTTGCCCTGTGGAGATGAATGGGGCCTGATTAGGGCCTCTGGCCAGTGATGTGGAGAGAGCCAGGCCAGGGCAAATGGAAGGGCCATGTTATTATTTTAAAACATGTAGGGTTTTTCTCACTGCGAAAGCATTCAGAAACTACAGAACTATATGAGGAACTGGTGATCACCCATCTTCTTCTATGTCACGACAAAGTGTTCCCAGAACACCTACTGGTCAGCCCTCTATGTGTTGTTTTGTACCTTGCTTTTCTACTTTGGAATACATTTCACTATATAATTATATACTCTTTAATATTTGTCTTTAACAACTGTAAAACATCCAATGATTAGGCGACCATAATTTATTTAGTAACTACTTATTTGAGCTTATTTATGTTGTTTCCAAATCTTTGAAATGGATAAATAATACCACAACAAACATCCCAGAACCTAAATTTTTTATTTTATCTGGTTATTTCTTGGGAGTTTAGAAATGGATGGTAGAGTCCAAAGGCTTAAATGTTGTTAAGTCTGTGCTACACGGCACCAGACTGCTTCCCCATAGAACTCGTGGCCTCCCCAGCAGAAGGAAGTAAGATGTATCTCCAGAAACTTCACCAGCCATGAATAGTTCTATTTTTAACAAATATAATTTAATAAACCAAAAAGCCCATTTAAAAATAGTCCTTTAATTACTAGAGGGAATAACCCTCATTTCATGTTTAAGGAAATCTGAGCTTCTGTGAATTATCTGTGTACATATTTTGATGAGTTTTCCCTTGGGGAAATTTCTTATTAATCATCACAATTCTTTGTACAACAAGAATATTTTATTTCAAGAGCCACTTTAGGGGCGGCCAGCTGCTGTTTCTAGGGAGCCGGTCACAGTTCATCTTAACCATTATCTTCCTCCCTGAGGCTGCTCTGGACTCCAGGGAAGGACAGTTCACTGGGCCTCCAGTTACCACCCCGAGCAGCAGAGTCATGCAAGGATGGTCTCTGGGAGGGTCCTGCTCAGACGGTCACGAGGCACAGCCTCTGTTCACCTCACAGGAAGCCCCAAACGCAGGGACCCTCAGGACTGATCTCTGTAAAGCTGTAAAGCCATCTTTCCTCTTAAGCAGGCTTGCTCTGCAATAGGCACCTCAAGAGGAAGGAAAGCCAGGATAAAAAGACAGAGAACAGAGAGAGAGAGACAGAGAGAGAGAGACAGAGAGAGACAGAGAGAGAGAGAGAGAGAGAGAGAGAGAGACAGAGAGAGAGAGACAGAGAGAGAGAGACAGAGAGAGGCTGGGGGTATTCCACCAGTATAGAGCTTCTCGTTCTGAGCATGAGGGCCTGAGCTTGACCTCCAGTAACCTGCGTCAAGAAGCCAGGCCTGGTGATGTGGCTGAAATCCCAGTTCTCAAGAGGTGGAGACGGGAGAATCTACTAGACTCGCTGGCCAGACAGCCTAGCCTGATCAGCGAGCTCCAGGTCAGTGAGAAACCCTGTCTGAAAAAACATGTGGACAGCACCTGAGGACCAACAGCTGAGGCTGTCCTTTGGCACATACACATAGACACACACACACACAGACACACACACACACACCACACACCACACACCACACACAACACACACAACACACACAACACACACAACACACATAACACACACAACACACACAACACACACACAACAACACACACAACACACACACACACACACACATACACACAACACACACACAACACACACACAACACACACCACACACCACACACACCACATACACACCACACACACCACACACACCACACACAAACCACACATGAATCACACACACCACAAACACCACACACACCACACACAAACCACACACACCTCACACATACCACACACACCACACACACCACACATACACCACACACACCACACATACACCCACACACACCACACACACCATACATACACCATACACACACCACACACACCACGCACACCACACACACACCACACACATCACACACACCACACACACACCACACACACCACACACACACACCACACACACACTACACACAAACCACACACAACACACACACATACCACACACACACCACACACACCACACACAAACCACACACCACACACCACACACAAACCACACACACACCACACACACCACACACAAACCACACACCACACACCACACACAAACCACCACACACACCAACACACACCACACACACCATACACACACTCCACCACAGCACACACACACACCACACATACAACACACCACACACACCACACACCACACACACACACACACACACACCACACATACCACACACCACACACACCACACACACACACACACACACCACACACACACACACCGAATACCACCCACACACCACACCACACCAACACACACACCACACACACACCACACACGCCACACTACACACACACCACACGCACCACACACACACACACCACACACCACACACATACCACACACACACCACATGCACACCATACACACACCACACACACACCACGTATAGGACACACACACACACACACACACACAGTGAAGAGAAGGAAGAGAAGTGTTGTATGTGCTCCCTGGGCTCCATGGAAGAAGCCTCCCCCACGCTCCACCAGGCTGGCCAGGGCAGACTCACCGCCAGAACCTTCTTCTCCCCCTCCTCTGTTACACACGGCCACCAGCCCTTCACTGTCTTCTGCTCAAAGAGGGACACAAACCATTCAGGGTGGAAAGTGTCATCCAGCTGGTCCAAGGAGCACTTCTCGGCTGTCTTGGCTGGCCTGGGCATTCGGTTGAGATCAAGCTGCAGGGAGCCTGAGGGAGAGGACTGCTTTAGAGGGCGCTTCAATCACAGTCTAATGGGCCCTGTCACTGCCTCAGTTTGTGCTCCTGGTTAGGGAAGGGCCACCAGCTCCCCATCTCCCACCCACTGCCCATCGCTCCCTCTATGCAACTTCCTATCACCTACTCACACATCTGTGTGTAATCTACCCACCCTATGTTCTCACCCTGAGCACAGCTATCCACCTCCACAGTGCATCTAATTGTTCAAACCCTTTGCACACCCATGGCCTCCAGATACCTACCCATTCATTTGTTAAAATGGCTTGTATTATAGTAATACAAATATAAATATAAATATAAATGTAAATACATATATATATATCTTAACACCTTAGCCATTCTGAGAGTGGGAGGCTGATGTGTGTGTGTGTGTGTGTGTGTGTGTGTGTGTGCATATTCCCACATGTGTGGCAGTCAAGTGTCTTCCTCGGTCTCCCTCTGAAGCTGGAGCTCGTAGACGTGGCTGCTTGGTCAGCAGGCTCTAGGGACCCTCCTACCTCCCCACCACAGCAGACACATGCTACTATCCCCAGCTTTTAGGTGGCTGCTGGGGATCTGAATTCAGGTCCTCGTGCTTTCAAGGCAAGCATCTTACTGACTGAACCATCTTCCCACTCTCCCACTCCCATTTTAAATGTACAGTGCAGTGCCATTCAGTACAGTCACAGTGCTGCATGGCCATGAGCACTACTTCCAGAAAGTTCTCATCTCCAAAGAGACCTGTGCTCATGGAGCAGTAGCCCCTTGTCCCCTCAACCCTAAAGCCTGGTGTTCTATTTCTGGCCTGTGTGGCTGTGCCTTTTCTAGTTATGTCACACAAGTGCCTGTCCTCAGGCCGCTGGCTTTTTTGGCTGAGTCTTTTCAGAGCCCAAACATACTGCAGTACAGGTTGATAATGTTTTTATGGTTAAATCACACTGTCACAGGAATATGTTTTATTTATCTGTTCTTCTCTCAGTGGACATGAGTTATCTTCCCCTGTGGTAACTGAGTAGTGCTGCCTCAACATTCTCACACAAGGAGATAAGTCCTTGTTTTCTTTTTAGGGATATAAAATATGTGATTTAAAAACAGTCTGTAGGGGCTGGAGGGATGGCCTAGCGGTTAAGAGCACCAACCGCTCTTGCGGAGGACCCAGGTTCGATCCCCAGCACCCACATGGCGGCTGAGAACCGTCTGTATCTCCAATTCCAGGAGAACTCCAGTTCCAGGGGAATCCAAGACCCTCTTCTGACCTCCGCGGCCTTGCATGACACAGGTGCACGGACCTGCATGCAGACAGTACATTCATACACATAAAAAATAAATAAAAATTTAAAAAATTATTTTAAAAAGTCTGTAGTGGAAAAGGAATATCTAAAGGAGTCAAAGTTAGTGACTGTTAAGAGTTTAAGTTATTGCCGGGCATGGTGGCGCACGCCTTTAATCCTAGCACTTGGGAGGTAGAGGCAGGCAGATGTTTGTGAGTTCAAGGCCAGCCTGGTCTACAGAGTGAGTTCCAGGACCCCAGCTGAGCCTCAGGGAGACTCCTGGCCTCAAAAAGACCAAAAAAAAAAAAAAAAAAAAAAAAGAGAGAGTTTAAGTTATTTATTAAACAAAGCATGGAGCCAGGCATGGTGGTACATGCCTTTAACCCCAGCAGAGGCAGGCGGATCTCTGTAAAATGGAAGGCAGTCTGATCTACACAGTTCTAGGCCAGCTGGGGCTACAGGGAGACCCTGTCTCACAAAACAAAACAAAAAGCAAAGAAGAAACCAAACCATAGGGCTGTTTATCTTTATTTTAAATGTTGTTCTTCCAGTAAAAATGAAATTTTGTTTCTTTTTTTTTTTAATTTTATTGTATGAGTGTACTGTCTGCATGTAGGTTGGTGCACCTGTGTCGTGCAAAGCCGCAGAGGTCAGAAGAGGGTGTCCAATTCCCCTGGAACTGGAGTCAAAGACGGTTCTTAGCAGCCATGTGGGTGCTGGGAATCGAACCCAGGTCCTCTGCAAGAGCAGTCGGGCTTTTAACTCCTGAGCCATCTCTCCAGCCCTGAAATTTTGTTTCTTTAAATTAATTTTTGAAGGCTACATTGATGCCAAAATGGAAACAAAAATATTTCAGAAAAAAATAAAAAGGAGCTAGAGAGATGGCTAAGCAGTCAAGACAGTGCACTGCTTCTGCAGAGGGCTTAAGTCTGGTTCCAGCACCCACATTAAGGGGCTCACGTATCCCTACACCTCCAGATCTGGGGGATCCCATACCTCTGGCCTCACACACAGATATATACACATGATTAAAAATAATTTTTAATTTATTATTTTTTTGGTGTTTTTGAGACAAAGTCTCCCTGTAGCCCCAGCTGTCCTGGAACTCACTCCGTAGACCAGACTGGGCTTGAACTCACAGAGATCCGCCTGCCTCTGCCTCTTGAGTGCAGGGATTAAAGGCGTGCACCACCACGCCCAGCATAATTTTTAATTTAAACACAAGTGGCAGAAATTATTTACAGTGTATCCTTAACATATAAAAATCTTTGAAGACCGATAATAAAAAACAATCACATTTATTATTTTTTGAAAATGGCAATTTTTTTTTTTGAGACCTGTAGCCCCAGCTGTCCTGGAACTTGCTCTGTAGACCAGGCTGGCCTTGAACTCACAGAGATCTGCCTGCCTCTGGAAAATGGCAATTTTTTAAAGCAATAGTAAATGTCTAAGACCAGTGTGCCCTTGTTCAAACAGAACACGGATGGGGAATTAAGTAAAACTTTTCCTGAAGATCAACTGAACAAATTGTTTCAAATCTGTGAAAATGAGAATGACAACAGATCTGCTTCCAATCCTGAAAAGCTATGGGCAATGAATCCAAAGATAGATGGAGGGAGGACAGTTTCCTCACACCGGAGAACCTGAAGGTGGCTCCACATCCACCAAGAAACATGGGGCCCATCTGCATGATGGAACACCAGGCAGATGTTCACATGGCAATGCAGACACTCATGTAGACAAGCCCTCCTGGCCAGGAGGAATACCCTTGAAAAACTAAGGTTTCCATGATCATAAGAGAAAGCACTGTGTGTTGTACAAACCCAGTCACACACTGCATATCTGAATAGGTTCATATATCTGACACGTGTATAAAATGCATACATAATGTTTACATCTGAAATAACATATACTAGTACAGGAGCTGGAGAGATGACTCAGAGACTAAGAGCATGCACTATTCTTGCAGAGAACTCAGGTTCCTTTCCCAGCACCCAGTGGTGGCTCACAACCACCTGTAACTCCAGCACCAGGGGATCCAATGCCCTCTTCTGGCCTCTGCAGGCACTGTGCTCATGTGCACATACAGACAGGCACATACACATAAATAAAACATAAATTTAAAAAATTAAAGGGGTGCTGGTGAGATGGCTTAGCAATTAAGAGCGCTGGATGCTCTTGCAGAGGACCTACGTTCAATTCTCCGCACCCACGTGGTGGCTAACAACCATCTGTAACTCCAGTTCTAGAGGATCCTCTAGAAGCTCTGTTCTGACTTCCCTGGGCACTGCACAACACAGGTACACTTACATAAATGTAGCCATTATACTCATATACATAAAAAAATAAAATAAAATTTGAAAAATAGAATACACCAGGCTATCTCTGGTTGGTGAAATTAAGGAGTGGGAAGTCACATATTTTTCTACAAGAATCCTGTGCAGGATAATAGATAAAATAATAAAATAAAAATCTAAGCTAGCTGGTATTAAAGGTGGGCTTGTTAAATCATTGTCTGGTGTGGCTATCAAGGTGGAGTCAACCTGCTAGCTGGTATTAAAAGTGGGCCTATTGCCACTGTGAAACTTGAGTCTGCAGAATTTAGATCAGGGACTTCCCAGGACCACCTGAAGCACAGGTAGGAGCCAGGCACTTCAGCCAGGCAGATTCTTGGATAGATCTATCTCTGGGTTGTTGGATAATTGTTCAGTTGGTTTGTTGGATAGTTAAATCATTGTCTTATGTGGCTGTCAGAGTAGACTCGCTGGCATTAAAGGTGGGCCTGTTAAATCATTTTCTGGTGTGGCTATCGGGGCAGAGTTGCCCTCCTACCTGGTATTAAAGGTGAGCCTGTTGCCACTGTGAGACTTGAGTGCACAGAGCTTAGATCAGGGTCTTCCCAGGACCACCAGAAGCACAGAGCCAGGTGTATCCCCGCCCCCTCCCTGTCAACAAGAATTGCTGAGGGAGTGTACAAGTGGATTTTTTGGAGAACCTTCAGAACAGAAAGGGAAGAGTGAGTTAGACTTCCAATATATAAACAAAATTGAAAGCCTGAAACCTAGACAAGTCAACACTCCATAAACAAGGAAAAAAAAAGGTATCTGAAGGAGGCAAGCAAAGCCTTCAACACAGAGAAGAGGCATTTGTGATTCACATTGGAATACAGGCAAAAAGGGAAACCCACATGCCAGGGACACGAAGAAGGGACAACATGGGAAAGGTGCAGAATAATTCCACACCAAGCTCTACCAACCCTGTGAGAGATTCCTACAGTGGGATCCCCCTGGGGATGGCCCAGGACACAGATCTTAAAGGAACAATTGCAGACATAGTCAAAGAAATCAAAAACTATAAAGAACAAGTCAGAGAATAAGGAGAGAGAATGAAAAACTCAAGAAAGACCTAGAAGAAGTGGAAACACTGAAAAAGGAAACCAACTAGTGAAGCAAGGAGCTACAGGAGGAGATTGAGAAGCTCCAAAAGGAGGTGGAAATACTAAAGAAATCATAGGATGAAATAAAAAAGGAAACAGAACACTCATCAAATAAAGAGGAAAAGAATGGAAAAGCCTCAAAAATAGAATGGAGGAAATAGAACAAAGAATATCAGACCTGGAAGATAACACAGAGCAATTAAAAAGTTCAAGTAAAGATTATGAAAAATTTAAAACCGGGGAGCAAGCCAGTAAGCAGCATTTCTCCATGGCCTGTGTCTCAGCTCCTGTCTCTAGGTTCCTGTTCTGAGTTCCTGCCTTGGGCTCCCTGAGTGATGAACTATGACCCAGGAGATATGAGCTGAATAAAACCTTTCCTCCCCAAGTTGGTGTCGGTCAGAGTGTTTTGTCACAGCAATGGAAGAGAAACTAGAACAGAAATTGGTACCAGAGAGTGGGCTATTGCTGTGACAGACCTGGCCTTGGTGTTTTGGGGAAGGATTGTGGAAGCGTTTGGAACTTTGGGCTAGAAAAATCACTGAATGCCTAAAGATTGTGGCTGAGGAACTTGGAACAGTTTTGCTGAAAGAGTTGTAGATGATGGAGGCCTGGCTTGTGAAGTTTCAAAGGAAAGCAGAGATCATCAGAACTGTTTAATCTGTGGGTTCTGGTCAGCAGGGGCTGAAGAATCAGCTGTAGGTAACAAGAGACCAGAACCTGAAGTGAACCCTTTGCTTTACTGGGACAATTGATGCTGGTTAGCTGGGGCTGAAGAATCAGCTTTAAGTAACAAGAGACCAGCATCACTGTGGTGAAATTTTCTGGGAAAAATTTCTTCAGGGTCAGCACACAGAAGCTATGTTCCAGAAGGGGCCCAAGCCTCCATGTCAAGCCAGAAGCAGGACTTGGTAACATGCAAGAGTCCGCGATATGGTTCTGGTGTTGAAAGCATGAAGGGGTCACAGCGAGCAGCTGAGGCCTGGCACTATGAGAGGCCAGGAAAGGCCACTGGTCAGAGTGCGGCCTTGGTTGCAGTGAAGACCCCAGGATTCCAGGGGTCAGAAAGAGAAGCTGAGGTTTTGCATCAGGAGAGGCCAGAAGCAACCTCAGTTTCAGTGGCGACCCCAGCTTTTTGGAGATACCGGGACCGTGGGACGACCACCAAGAGCAGCAGCAGGTATAGAATGGTGTCGGCCTGGGCCTGCGAGATAAGCTGTGTATGCCATAGATGGCAGAGTCAGAGAAGGGGAGCTGCCAAAACCCTTTCGAGCCCAGAAGACTGTGAGTGAATCCCAGGTGTCCAGCCTTGAGCTACTTTGCTGGACTTAGGTTTTGTTTAGGTGTGCCTGATTCTTCCCTTTGAAATAAGACAGTACTTGTTTTGGATTTTACAGCAGCCCATAGTTAAGAGACTTTTAACAGACTCTGAACTTTTAAGTGTTTGGACATTTTAAGGACTTTGGGGCTTTTAAGGTTGTGCTGTCTTGGGTTGTGATTAATGTTAACATCATACCTTGGGGATGAGAACTGGAAAGGTGGCGGTTTAATAGTCATGTGTTTTGTGTGTCAAGTTGACAAGGGGACAATTGTGCTGGATAGCTTTAGTGTCAACTTGACACACCTGGGTTGAGGGAGCCTCAATTGGGGAATTGGCACCATTGGACTGGCCTGTGGGCCACATCTGTGGAGTATTGTCTTGATTGTTGGGCCATGTGGGAGGGCCCAGCCCACTATGGGTGGTGCCACCCTGGGCAGGTTGTTGTGTACCATATCAGAGGGCAAGCCAGGCATGGTGGCACACACCTTTAATCCTAGCACTTGAGAGGCAGAGGCAGGCAGATCTCTGTGAGTTCAGGCCAGACTGATCTACAGAGAGAGCTCCAGGTCAGCTGGGACTAAAGGGAGACCCTAATACCAGATTTCAAACGATACTACAGGGCTATAGTCAATAAAACAGCTTTGAATATGGCACAAGAAAAAGACCTGTTGAACCAAGGAGATCAAAACGAAGATCAAACTTGAGCAACTACAATTTCAGCCAATCTCATATTGTGACAAAGGGGCCAAGAAGACACAATGGAGGAAAGACAGCATCTTCAGCAAGTGGTGTTGGGCAAACTGGATCCACCACTTAGAAGAATGAATTTAAAAATTAAAACTACTACCTAAGAAACCTTGACAAGTCAACTTCCAGATGATCAAAGACCTCAACGTGAAAACCACAAACCTGAAGGCAATAGAAGAAAAGTGGCAACAAGACTATAAGACATGAGGGGTCGGAAAAGACTTCCTAAATCAGACAGCAGCCACGCAAGAATGTAAGGTCCGACAATTGACAAATGGCCGTCATTAAACTCAAAAGCTTCCTGTACATCAAAGGAACAATCAAGGAAGTGAAAGAAAAACCCAAACAGAATGAGAGAGAAACCTTCACTGCAGATTCCATGGCAGCAAAGCATAATGTTTTCCACAGTATAATAACACTCAGACAAACAAAGAAGAAGAAAAAATAGAATCACTCAAAAGGGGGAGCATAAGAGCTTGAACAGAGACTTCACAGTGAGAAATCAAGAGATGGCTGAGAAAACTCTTAAGAAGTGTTCATCGTTGCTAATTTTAATAAGGAAATGCAATGAAAACCACTTTAAGGATATCATCTCCCCCTGATAAGACTGGCTAGGATCAAGAAAACAAATGATCCACAGTGCTGGAGAAAGGTTGTGAGGAAAGGGGAACCACTCACTCATACTCCTGCTGGTTGGAATGTAAACTCAACAGACATGGAAAGCTAGTGAAGAGAACCCTTGGAAGACTCAAAATGAGCTTACACCCGACCCAGTCTATACCACTCCTGGGAAATACCCACAAGACTCATACTACTACGCAGAGATATATGCACAGGCCATGTTTATTTGCAGTCTGTGCACAAGTACAAAAAAAGCTGGAACCAACCAAAGTGCGGCCCTCACTGACGAATGGAATGTGAAAATGTGTACATCTAATAATATAGAGTTCTATGCAGCAGTGAAAGAAAGATGTACTCATGAAACTCTGCAGGTAATGGATGGAACCTAGAAGATATTATGCGTTAAGTGAAGTAACACAGTTCCCAGAAAAACAACCTAGTTGTACAGTATTTCTTGTCAGGGCTCCTTGAGCTTATGTCCAAGTAGTTGGAGGGAAGGCATATCGGAAAGTAAGAAGAAGAGGAAGAAGGAGGAGGGAGAGAGATGAGGAGGAGGAAGTAGGGAATGACGATGACAACGACGCGGCGACAACGATATGACAAAAATAAACAAAACAGAAAAGATTGCCAAGCAAAAACTGACCGAAATGGGTGAACTTCTTGCTTCTCCGTCGAAGAACGTCAACTCTTACATCAAGAATTTTGAGAAAGACCGAAAATGATGAAAAACAGGTTTGGCACAATGCATGAGCTCTGGTGGGGTGGATAGGGTAAGAGAGGGAGACACAAGGTCTAGATTTAATCTGTACAAATAATCTTTGTACAAAATATATATAAAAAAATAAAGAAATTAAACACTCTACCCAATCCTTTTACATTTTGTAGACCCAACTCATACAATGAACTCATAAATAGAGCCCTTCATCCTCTCTGCACCACAGCTAGGCCAGGCATGGCAAGCACGGGGTGGGGGTGGGGGGGGAACAGGAGACTTCGGAGACTGCTGCTGCAGGTAGACAGCTGTCCCTGGTAGTGGCTAAGGGCTGTGCAAAGACACCTACCCCTTTGATATCTGTCGACAAGGACATCCTTGTAAGGTGTCAGTGACCTGTCCACAGTTTTCCTGCCAGGTGGACCGAGAACTCAAATCCAGGGCTCAGGACTTCCCAGACTACCTTTTGCATGCCCCACATAACAAAACATGCACCACACTAGGCACATGTAGAGTCAGGAGTTGTACAACCATGACCTTACCTAATTCCAGAACATGTCTCTCACCCCAGAAAAAACCTTCTGTGTCCTTCAGGACTGCCCCCCATTTCCCTCCTGCTTCCCATTTAATCTATTTCCCCCTTTTGTGTAGGCATATATATGCACTTGTGTGTGTTCATGTGTGTACTCTTTGGTGTAGGCATAATATGCACTTGTGTGTTGTTCATCGTGTGTAACAGATGTACATCAACATGTGTGTGTTGTAGAGGCCAGAAGTCAACCTCAGGTGTTTCTTCAGCTGACATCACCGTTGCCTTTTTTTGAAATAAGGTCTCTTGTTGCTAGAGCTGGCCAGGTAGGCCAAGTTGACTGGTGTCTCCAGAACTCTACCTTGTCCCTGCCCTCACCAGCTCTAGGGGTACACAGTTGAGTACCCAACCACCGGACACCTGCCTTTTTTTTAACCTGAATTCTGGGGATTGAAGTCAAGTTCATGAGCTTGCACATCAAGCGCTTTAACTCGATGAGTCACCTCTCCTGCCCTCTTCCCTTCATTTGCTTGCTCTGTCAGGTGTAAGCAATTCAACAGACATTGAGTCATGTAACTGTTGCCTTTCTTTCAGCTGGTTTTCCACTTTTGTCACTTAGCACATTTTCAAGGTTTGCCCACTTCGTTGTATAAAGCAGTATCTCGCTCCTTTTTATGAAGGAATGATACCGCATGTGTGGACAGATCACATGTTCCTGTGTGAACCTTTCTGGTTGTGGCAGTGCTATCTCTAGCATTCTCTTCTCCAAGGACCAGCCTTGCTGGCCCCATGCTGTGTCCTCCATGGCCCGCATCCCTAGCAGCCCAGCTCCCTGGACCCCAGCTCTACTTCTCAGGCTGCCCAACCAAGAGTTTGTGATGGCCCGTGCCCCCCAGCTTTCACCCATCCAACATGACCAAAACTCATTTCTGCTGAAGCTCCACCTCAGGGCCACCCTGATTACTCTGACATCGCTTCATCTCACACACTTTACTCAGGGGCAGGGACACCCTGAGCTCCCCCACAGGGCTTCACAAGGGTCCACACACCCAGCAGGGGTTCCAGGACAGCTTCTCCATGTGCTGCTCAGAATGAACAGAAACCAAGACTCACCCAGAAAAAATCATCGAAAGGAGAACTTGGTCATTGTCTCCAGAATCTGGAAGAAGCACATGTGCTAGGGATCTTGCTCTCTGTCTTTGTGTCCAGTCTCCAGAAGGCATCCTAACCCGTAAGAGAGCAGGAAGCAAAGTTAGAGAAGGCTTGTGTAAATAGGGAGGGTCTCTCCAGACCTGGAGGGACACACTCATTGATGGAGAAAAACGCAGCCCATTGTCCAGGGGCTAACCATCCTCTACCCGGGCTGGGCGCCTCGACCTGTCGTCTTAATGAAGAAAAGCAACAAGCAGGCTGCATGGGTTGTTCTATCTACTCCCTGACTGTGGATTTGGCGGGATGACTAGCTGCTTGCATGGCTGCCTTGACTTCCCTGGGATAGGATGGACATAAACCTGAAATTTACTGTAAGCCATAACCTCACTTGACTCTGCGCTAAATATTTTTGTCATGCGTACTTTATCACAGCAACAGAAAGGGGCCAGTCTAGACTGGGGTAAGTTCACTTCCCGCTAGGCAGCTCTTGAGCCTTTCAGATGCTGAAAAGTCCAAGGTTATTAACTCCTATTTTCAACGAATGTATTAAAGCTTGGAGGAGTTTGGAGGAGTCTTTTACCTTTAATAATAATATGGCACGCATCATATTTCCTATGTAGTACCCCTCTTCCATGAACCCATCGTCCCTCTAACAACCTAAGAAGAGATTTCAGGAACCCGAAGCATGTAGAATGTCCAAGCATAGGACGGGGAACAACAAGCTGGGTTTCAAACCCAGGCAGTGAGGGTCCAGGGTCTTGCTGTCAGCTCTGCATATGTGTGCTCTAGGACATTACGGCTGCCGGAGACCTTGCACTCCTCACCAGCTGTCACTGGAGTGAGCCAAGGCACATTCCTGAAAGAATGTAAGGAGCTGGCACTGGGACAGGAACCCCAGCCGCTCCCTCCCACCTCTCCAGCCCACCTAAACCGCCAGAGCCTGCAGCGCTCGGAGCCCCCTCCCCTCAGCTGAAAGGAGAGGAAGGCGCTAAACAACCTCCAGCGTCACACATGGCAGCTCCTCCTGCAACCCCGTATCTGAGGAGTATGTGACTGTCCTGTCCCCTGGGTCAAACCATCCTCAACCTGAACGACTGTTGCTGGGCTTCCTTGTTCATCGTGCTCTAACCTAAGCAGGTAGGAATTGGAGAAGGCAAGATACGAAGCTTGTCCAAGGCCACAGATAGGTAAGTTTCTCCAGCCTAGAAGGGTTAGACGTGAGCTGGGTCCTAACAGGAAGACCAGGAAGTCCAGGTGCATGTTCAGCATGTGAGTCACATCCTTGAGAACTGGACTCACGTCTTCAGATATGCAGAGAGGAGTCAGAGGCCAAGGAGTTGGGAACCTGCAGGAGGAGTTGGCCCTCACTACCACTAGATGGTTCTTGTCATTCGACTGGATTTAAAATCACCTAGGAATTTGTTTCTGGGGTGCGTGTTGTGAGGGCATTTCCAAGAAAGGTTAACGTGAAGGAGGGAAGACCCATCCTAAATGTGGGCGACATAACTAATCCATCATTCTAGAGGTTGGGTTTCCCAGAACCGAATAGAAAGGGAGAAGTAGGAGGCAACAGTGTCCAGCATTCTGACTCCTGGTTCTGTGGAGATGTAAGGAGCAGCCACCTCATATTCACACTCTGGAGCCCCAATATCATGCCTTCCTCTCAGAATGGACTGTCTTCCTCTAAACCACGAGTCAAAAGGGAAAAAAAGCCTCTCTCCTCTCCTCCCTTAATTGTTTCCTTTAATTCCCCAAAGGTAGCTTGTCACAAAACAAAGAAAAATACTGATGCATACCGGATCTGCTATTGACCCCGTGTCCGGTGCCGCCTGTCGTCCATGAAGCAAATACGAAGAGGAGCAGTGCAAGGTGCAGTGCGCCAGTCGGTGCAGTTGCAATGTAACACTGATCTCACCGCACGCCTTATGTGCTTCGTGTTCCTCAGGATCTATTGCCCGAGATATTGCGTACGTCGGCGAGAAACCATGTCCCATGAGGAAAGGTCACCACACACAGCCCACAGCCTGTGGCTGCAGTCTGAAGTGATGAAGGCCACAGTCTGCAGCCGGCCCCAGCCAGCCCCTCTTCTGGTGCCTTGCTTCCGGCTGTTGGCCCAGCCTTCTGCAGGTGCCCCTCACCTACTTCTAGGCCATTTTTTTACAGCCAGCTCCAGGCGGCTACGGGTAGGGCTGGCAGCATCCTCCATTCCTCAACAGGCTGGTTTAGAAGGGCCTCAGTAAGTGAGCCAGAGGTTCAAACGGCCCCTGGTGGGGAGCAGCTGTGATGGTGCTCAGCCTGGGGAAGGAGCCCCAAGGTCCAGGGTCCCAGCGGCTCATTTAATGCTCCTGGCCTGGGCCTTTTACTAAGCTGTTTATTTAAGGGTGGGGGCCTGCCTGAGTGGCTCCCCAGTGGTGTGTGCTGGGCTTCCAAGGTGGGACCAGGCAAGAACGAGCAGTCGCGGTGGTTTCAAAACATCAGGATAAATGGATACCTTTACGTTTATGACAGTCTCTGTCTATTTAAAATGGGGTCCCTGAGGCCGCCTGCCTGCCTGCCAGAGACCCTGAACCCATTGCAGAAGGTTGCCTCTGCAAGGAGCTCTGGGATCCTATAGCTTGTGCCACCATGCGCCCAGTGGGGCACTGATTAGCAAGCCTTGTTTGCAGGCCCGAGGGGGTTCCTGCTCCCCAGAGGAACGTACAGGCCATGTCACTGTCCAGGCCACCTCCAGGCCACCTGGGCTATTTCTGGCCCATCCCTGCCTCACACTTGTGCATCCAGCCACCCTCTGTATAGGAACTCCCCCTCCTCCCTAGCTGTCCTTCACTCCTGGACACCACTTTCTCCCCTGTGCCCCACTCCGTCTATGGGCTTTTCCTTCTTCCACCAGACTTTTCCCTGCAGTCTCAGCTCTGGCTGGACTCCCCCATGGGTCACCCATCTGCCCTTTCCTACAAGGCTCTTCAAATAAGCAGGCAAAACTCCTTGTGTGCCAGAGCAGGACCACCTCAGCTCTTAACCAGCAACCGCCTGCCTCAGAGCTTCCAGGTGACACTTCCCGAGCCACCAATTAGCTTCCAGGTGACACTTCCCAGCACACCAATTAGCTCTCTCTCATTTTGCCTTTCCTGCTCTCCCTGCATATGGGTGCGGGTTGCATGGGCACCTTGTGTGTGTGTGCATGGTGTATGTGCCTGTTGCACATGTGTGTAGTGGTGCATGCATGTGTGCCACAAACGTGAATGTATGCAGTTTTTGGTGTGTGCATGTTTGGTGCACGGTGTGCAGATGTGTGCATGTGTATATGGGTTGGTTGTGCATGACTGAGTGTACGGTGGGTCCATGTGCACGTGCATGGGTGCGTGTGTGCATGTGTGCAATGTGTGTATGTGTGCATGTGGTGCCACATGTGTGTAGGTGTGCAGGTGAGTGCACATGTATGGCAATGTTTTTGTGTGTGTCAATCTGTGTGCACATTTGCACATGTGTGCATGTGAATGCATATGTATGTGTGTGCATGTGGGCGTGTGTGTGCATGTGTGCAGTGGTGTTGTTCCTCATTCTGTTTCAGATCACCTGCCGCTGCGCCAGATTCTACCCTCCATCCCCTCCATCTCCTCCATCTCCTCCATCTCCTCCTCCCCTCCATCCCTCCATCTCCTCCTTCCCCCATCTCCTCCACCCTCCCATCTCCTCCTCCTCCCCTCATCCCCCTCCCTCCATCTCCTCCATCCCCTCCATCTCCTCGCATCCTCCATCCCTCCATCCCCTCCATCCCTCCGTCTCCTCCAGCCCCGCCATCTCCGCCAATCGCCCGCCATCCCTCCATCCCGCCATCTATCCACATCGAACTCCCACCCTCCATCTCCCTCCATCGCCCGCCATCCCTCCCTTCCATCCCTCCATCCCCTCCATCCGCCTCCATCCCCTCCATCCCCTCATCCATCCATCCCCTCCATCCCCCGCCATCCCTCCGATCTCCCCGCCGATCCTCCGTCCCTCCAGCCCCTCCATCTCCTCTCCCCATCCCCTCCACTCCCTAACCCCTCCATCCCTTCCATCCCCTTCCCCTCCAGCCCTCCATCCCCTCCATCCCCTCCATCCCTCCATCTCCATCTCTCCACCTCCATCTCCGCCACTCCTCCATCCCTAATCTCCATCTCCGTCCATCTCCTCCATCCCCTCCTCCCTCCACTCCTCCATCCCTCCATCTCCTCCATCCCCCACCATCCTCTCCATCCCCTCCATCCTCCTCCCCTCCATCCCCTCCATCCCCTCCTCCCCTCCATCTCTCCATCCCCTTCCATCACCCATCCCCTCCATCACCTCCACCCTCCATCCCTCCATCCCTCCTCCATCTCCTCCATCCCCCCCCCTCCACTCACTCCCTATCCAGCCCTCCAGCTCCCCTCCACTCCTCCTCCAGCTCCCCTCCACTCCTCCTCCAGCTCCCCTCCCCCCGCCTCCAGCCCCCCCCCCCCAGTTCCTCCCTCCCAGCGGCATCTTTGAGCATAAATCTTCTCTTTTCATGAGAAAGAGGTTTGTGGTCCCCATCAGCTGAAGCCCATGGCAGGCTCTCTGCCTCATTTTCATCCCCACCTATTCCCTAGCCCCTGATAAGGTTCAATGAAGCCCTAGATGGTGTGCATGAACACCTTGCTTCCTCCCACTGTGCTCCTCCCGCCCCCCACCCCACATCACAACAGCTGACATAGTGGTGCAGCCACATTTGACACAGCTTCTCACAGGCACAGCACCTGACAGTTAGGGAAACATCTGCACTAAGCTCTTCTGGCTTCTCTTGTAGGGTAGGCTGGGTACCACCACCATAGGACTAGGCAGGAACTAGGGCCCAGGTAAAGCCTAAACCTTGAGCTTCTGGGAATCCACCCACTGCTGCCTGTCTCCCCAGGGACTGCTACAGCTGGAGGAAAGGATGGGGATGGACAGTGGGGCAGCTCAGAATCTTACCCAGTAACCCAAGACCGACACTAAAACCCCACACTGTTGCAGGACAGAAGTAGCTGGAGGAACTCAGGCAAGCCCTCCTAGACCCAGGCCAGGCCAGGCCCTGGCCCCGGGGAGGGTACACAGCTGGGGCCACCCTCTGCCTATGATAACCATGCAAGCTGGGTTTCCAGAGTCCTCCCCTCAGGTCCCAGGTCCTTCCATCCTCCTTCGTATGTATGAAGTGGTGAGGCAAGCAGGGGCAGTAGAACTTGAACTTGGCCACATGTGACAGGAGTGCAACACTGGCAAGGGTAATACGGGAGAGAGGAGAGGGCTACCAAGACGGCTAGCTTGTGGGTAATGGGGACAGAGTAGTGGGAGCGGAGATGAGGACAGGCCAGTGTGGTGGTGACGCAGGCCATGGGAAGCTGCATTCACAGTTCGAGGCCCTCAGCCAGGGGGCCTGGATGGGAGGGCCACTCACCTTCTTGGCAACGGTACAGAGTTGCTCAGCCGGCAGGTAGTCAAAGGGGAACACAAACCTCCAGTTGAAGTTGCCTTCACCACCCAGGGAGCGGTAGTGCACGTCGGTCTTCTGCTTGTGTTCTTCAAAGCCCACCATCCAGCTGACCATACATATGAAAGGACACCTCATCAGTGCAAAGCCATATACATTACAGGATATTTCCCGGCAGACCTCTACCACAGTAGGCACCCTCCACTCAGGTCAAATGACAAGTCAGGATGTTGAAAGAACCTGGTAAACACTTTCCCATGAGGAATTCCCAGGAAATCGACACAGTGCCCCAAACACATGACACAGTGGGACCAATGTCTCAATGGTCCCGAGGGCCTCAGTCCCTGCTATTTTAACCCAGAAAAATCTGCCAGGGGACAATTCCCAAAATTCAGACCCCAAGGGTGTGGGATCTTTCATGGAAGGGTACTGTCTCCATCCCCACAGCACAGCTCTGCCTGGGGACACCCCCAACGAGGACCCCCCCTTCCCAGGCAAAAGATGATGGTGCCACACCCTTTCACATAGATGTCACTCATCTTCTCCCCTGTGAGGCTGAGGTCATCCAGGATCACATCTTTTGTGTTCCAGATAATACAACGCAGGAAAAACCTAGAAAGCAAGGAGAGAATGACTCAGCTCTACACAGAGGTCCCACCAAAGGATACCCCCCACCCCGGCTCAGTGGCCAACTCATCTGAGGAGTCCTTCTGCCTGGCTGGACATTCAGCCAGAGCCAAACAAGCTGAAAGGGGCAACCTTTCTTCCCCCCACCTCCCATGCTGATATTCTCCCTCCCTCCAGCCCAGATTCTTTTTCTTTTGTGGGCTTCCTGCACTTTCTGGGCGTCTCCGATGGGTGTATGTTGAAGTAGTCCGAGGCCGACCCAGTGCCTTTGGAAATAGGTCGACCCACATCTGCAGCTTCCCCTGTGGAGACATGAACTGTTCTCTCTCTGTCGCCTCTCTCATTGCACCACAGTTACCACGCACCTGCTTCCACGCACATATGTGGAGTAGGCCGGCCAGTCAGAGGCTCAGCACCAGGAGGGGAGGGACCCTAACAGACTCTCAGAGGCTGACCTGTGAGCCAAGACTCAGTGTGCAGAGGATGGTATGTGCAGTGTCACAGAGGGCAAGGGAGTGAGGTTTAGCCACAGGGATGCAGGCCTCCACCTCAGAAGCCACTCTCCTTCTTCCGTCCCTCCCTGCAAAGACCAGGTTGATTTGGTGTCCTTTTTAGGTATTATTTTTATTTTATTTATTTTTTGTAATGTGTATGAATGTTAACTGGTCTGCGTGCAGGTCATGTGCAACACTGTCGGCATGCGGCGGCGGAGGTTCAGAAGAGGGCTGGATCTCCCTGGAGGCGGGAGTTCTCCTGGAAATTGGAGATACAACGGTTTCTCAGCCGCCATGTGGTGCTCAGGATCGAACCTCCGGGTCCTCTGCAAGAGCGGTTAGCGGTGCTCTTAACGCGTAGCTATCCCCTCCAGCCCTGTCCCTTCTTAAAGGAATTAGCCGGGCGTGGTGATGCAAGATCTATATGCTGTCTACAAGAAACCTATCTCAATCTCAAAGATAGGCACCAACTTAAGGTGAAGGGATGGAAAAAATATTCCAAGCAAATGGTACCAAAAAGAAAGCAGGTGTTGCTGTTTTAATATCAGACAAAACAGACTTCAAAGTAAAAGAAATCAAAAGAGACAAAGAGGGCCATTACATCATTATCAAAGGAACAATTGACCATGAAGACTTCACAATCGTGAATATATATGCACCAAACTTTATAAAGACAATTCTTCAGGACCTCAAGGCACAGATTAACCCCAGCACACTAATATTAGGGGACTTCAATACCCCACTAAGTCCTTTGGACAGATTGACAGGACAAAGAATAAACAGAGAAACGTCTGAACTGAATGATACAATACACCAAATGGACCTCATGGACATCTACCAAATATTCCACCCAAACACCAGAGAATACACTTTCTACTCAGCACCCCACAGCACATTCTCCAAAATAGACCACATACTGGGACACAGAAAAAAAAAACCTCAACAAATACAAAAAGATTGAAATAATTTCATGTATTCTATCAGACCACAGTGCAATAAAGCTCAATATCAACACCAGGATGAGCCCTACAACCTAAAAGAACACATGGAGACTAAACAACACTCTCGTCAATAATGAATGGGTCAAGGAAGAAATAAAGAAATAAAAGCATTCCTGGAACTGAATGACAATGATAATACAACACAACAAAACCTATGGGATGCTTTAAAAGCAGTCCTAAGAGAGAAGTTTATAGCCCTGAGTGCTTACATCAAAAAAACAGAAAGAGCACAAGTGAACAATCTAACATTGCAGCTAAAAACACTTGAGTGACAACAACAAATGAACCCTAAATGCAGCAGACAGGAAGAAATAACAAAAATCAGAGCAGAAATCAATGAAATAGAAACAAAGAAAACCATACAAAAAAATCAATGAATCCAAAAGTTCGTTCTTTGAGAGAATAAACCAGATAGACAGAACTCTAGCCCAGTTAACCAAAAGAAAGAAGGAACAACTCCAAATCAATAGAATCTGCGATGAAAGGGGAAATATCACAACAGACAATGAAAAGATCCAGGCAATCATACAGGAATACTTCAAAAACCTATACTCTACTAAGTTTGAAAACCTAGAAGAAATGGATGAATATCTGAAATCCTGAAATCACCAAAGCTCAACCAAGAAGAGATCAGCAGCTTAAACAGACCCATAATTTATGAAGAAATTGAAGATGTAATAAGAAACCTCCCAACTAAAAAAAGCCCAGGCCCAGACGGTTTCATAGCAGAATTCTATAAAACATTTCCAAAAGACTTACAACCATTATTACTCAAATTGTTTAGAAGGATACAGAGAGAATTCTCCCAAATTCCTTCTATGAAGCCAGCATTGCTCTTTTACCAAAACCAGGCAAAGATACAACCAAAAAGGAGAACAATAGACCCATCTCATTAATGAACACAGATGCAAAAATTCTCAACAAAATACTTGCGAATCGCATACAGACTCACATCAAGAAGATCATCCATCATGACCAAGTTGGATTCATACCAGAAATACAGGGATGGTTCAACATATGAAAATCAATAAATATCATCAAACACATAAATGAACTGAAAGACAAAAACCACACCATCATCTCAATTGACGGGGAGAAAGCCTTTGACAAAATCTGGCATCCTTTCATGCTTAAAGTCCTAGAGGGAATTGGATTGGAGGGATCATTCCTCAATGTGATCAAAGACATATACAGGAAACCCACAGCCAATATCATCCTAAATGGGGAAATGACAGAAACATTCCCTTTAAAGGTAAGAACTTGGCAAGGCTGCCCCCGTCACCACTCCTTTTCAATATAGTGCTTGAAACCCTTACTAGGGCAATAAGGCAAGAAAAGGAAATTAAAGGAGTTCTAATTGGAAAAGAGGAAGTCAAACTATCCCTTTGTGCTGATGATATGATTGTTTACTTAAGTGATGCTAAAAACTCAACCAGAAAACTCCTAGAAATGATTAAGAGCTTCAGTAAAGTGGCAGGATACAATTAACCTAGAAAAATCAGTGGCCTTTCTTTACACCAACAACAAGCAACTGAAGAAGGAATATAAGGAGACCTTCCCACTCACAATAGCCTCAAAAACAATAAAATACCTAGGAACAAACCTAACCAAAGACACTAAAGATCTCTACAACAAAAACTTTAAACCCTGAAGAAGGAAATTGAAGAAGACATCAGAAAATGGAAAAACCTCCAATGCTCATGGATTGGGAAAATTAATATAATAAAAATGTCCATTCTACCCAAACTCTTGTATAGATTTAATGCAATCCCAATTAAAATCCCCAAGAGTTTCTTCACAGGCTTGGGAAAAAAAGTCCTTAATTTCATTTGGAAAAACAAAAGACCCCAAATAGCCAAAGCAACCCTGAGTGAAAAGAGCAATACAGGGGGGATCTCTATACCAGACTTCAAACTATACTACAGGGCTATAGTCATAAAAACAGCTTGATACTGGCACAAAAACAGACCTGTTGACCAATGGAACAAAACTGAAGATCTAAACTTGAGCACATACAATTTCAGCCATCTCATATTTGACAAAGGGGCCAAGAAGACACAATGGAGGAAAGACAGCATCTTCAGCAAGTGGTGTTGGCAAAACTGGATCACCACTTGTAGAAGAATGAAATTTAAACCCCTACCTCTCGCTCTGTACAAAAGTCAACTCCAGATGGATCAAAGACCTCAACGTGAAACCCCAAACACTGAAGGCAATAGAAGAAAAAGTTGGCAGCAGACTATAAGACATAGGGGTAGGAAAAGACTTCCTAAATCAGACAGCAGCCACGCAAGAATTAAGGTCGACAATTGACAAATGGGACCTCATTAAACTCAAAAGCTTCTGTACATCAAAGGAAACAATCAAGGAAGTGAAGAGAAAACCCACAGAGTGAGAGGAAACCTTCACTGCAGATCCATCAGACAAAGCATTGTTTTCCACAGTATATAAACTACTCAAAAAACAAAGAAGAAGAAAAAATAGAATCACTCAAAAGGGGGAGCATAGAGCTGAACAGAGACTTCACAAGTGAGAAATTAGAGATGTCTGAGAAACATCTTAAGAAGTGTTCAACGTTGCTAATAATTAAGGAAATGCAAATGAAAACCACTTTAAGATATCATCTCACTCTGATAAGACTGGCTAGGATCAAGAAAACAAATGATACCAAGTGCTGGAGAGGTTGTGAGGAAAGGGGAACACTCACTCATCTCCTGCTGGTGGGAATGTAAACTCATACAGCCACTATGGAAAGCTGTGTAGAGAACCCTTGGAAGACTCAAAATGAGCTTACCACCCGACCCAGTTATACCACTCCTGGGAATATACCCACAAGACTCATCTTACTGCAGAGATATATGCACAGCCATGTTTATTGCAGCTCTGTTCACAAGAGCAAAAAGCTGGAACCAACCCAAGTGCCCCTCAACTGACGAATGGATAGAGAAAATGTGGCATATCTACACAATAGAGTTCTATGCAGCAGTACAGAAAGATGACATCATGAACTCTGCAGGTAAATGGATGGAACTAGAAGATATTATGTTAAGTGAAGTAACACAGTCCCAGAAAAACAACCTAGTTGTAAGTATTTCTTGTGCAGGGCTCCTTGAGCTTTTGTCCAAGTAGTTGAGAGTGAAGCATATCGGAAAGAAGAAGAAGAGGAAGAAGGAGGAGGAGGAGGAGGAGGAGGAGGAGGAGGAGGGATGACGATGACAACGACGACGGCGACAACGATGATGACAAAAATAACAACAGAAAAGATTGCATCAAAGAACTGACCGAAATGGTGAACTTCTGCTCGAAACAGTCAACTTCTACATCAAGAATTTTGAGAAAGACAGAAAATGATGAAAAACAGGTTTGGCACAATGCATGAGCTCTGGTGGGGTGGAAGGGTAGAGAGGGAGACACAGGTCTAGATTTAATCTGTAACATAATCTTGTACAAAATATATATAAAAAATAAAGAAAATTAAAATCTAACCATCATTTTTACATTTTATACCCAACTCATACAATGAACTCATAAATAGCCCTTCATCCTCTCTGCACCACAGCTAGGCCAGGCATGGCAAGCACGGGGTGGGGGTGGGGGGGGAACAGGAGACTTCGGAGACTGCTGCTGCAGGTAGACAGCTGTCCCTGGTAGTGGCTAAGGGCTGTGCAAAGACACCTACCCCTTTGATATCTGTCGACAAGGACATCCTTGTAAGGTGTCAGTGACCTGTCCACAGTTTTCCTGCCAGGTGGACCGAGAACTCAAATCCAGGGCTCAGGACTTCCCAGACTACCTTTTGCATGCCCCACATAACAAAACATGCACCACACTAGGCACATGTAGAGTCAGGAGTTGTACAACCATGACCTTACCTAATTCCAGAACATGTCTCTCACCCCAGAAAAAACCTTCTGTGTCCTTCAGGACTGCCCCCCATTTCCCTCCTGCTTCCCATTAATCTATTTCCCCTCTTTGTGTAGGCATATATATGCACTTGTGTGTGTTCATGTGTGTACTCTTTGTGTAGGCATATATATGCACTTGTGTGTGTTCATGTGTGTACAGATGTACATCACATGTGTGTTTGTAGAGGCCAGAAGTCAACCTCAGGTGTTCTTCAGCTGACATCACCTTGCTTTTTTTGAAATAGGGTCTCTTGTTGCTAGAGCTGGCCAGGTAGGCCAAGTTGACTGGTGTCTCCAGACTCTACCTGTCCCTGCCTCCCAGCTCTAGGGTTACAAGTGAGTACCAACCACCACACCTGCCTTTTTTTAACCTGAATTCTGGGGATTGAAGTCAAGTTCATGAGCTTGCACATCAAGCGCTTTACTGACTGAGTCACCTCCCTGGCCCTCTTCCCTTCATTTGCTCTGTCAGGTGTAAGCAATTCACAGACATGGAGTCATGTAGTGTTTGCCTTTCTTCAGCTGGTTTCTGTCACTTAGCACATTTTCAAGGTTTGCCCACTTCGTTGTATAAAGCAGTATCTCGCTCCTTTTTATGAAGGAATGATACCGCATGTGTGGACAGATCACATGTTCCTGTGTGAACCTTTCTGGTTGTGGCAGTGCTATCTCTAGCATTCTCTTCTCCAAGGACCAGCCTTGCTGGCCCCATGCTGTGTCCTCCATGGCCCGCATCCCTAGCAGCCCAGCTCCCTGGACCCCAGCTCTACTTCTCAGGCTGCCCAACCAAGAGTTTGTGATGGCCCGTGCCCCCCAGCTTTCACCCATCCAACATGACCAAAACTCATTTCTGCTGAAGCTCCACCTCAGGGCCACCCTGATTACTCTGACATCGCTTCATCTCACACACTTTACTCAGGGGCAGGGACACCCTGAGCTCCCCCACAGGGCTTCACAAGGGTCCACACACCCAGCAGGGGTTCCAGGACAGCTTCTCATGTGCTGCTCAGAATGACAGAAACAAGACTCACCCAGAAAATCATCGAAGGAGAACTTGTCATTGTCCCAGATCTGGAAGACCACATGTGCTGGGATCTTGCTCTCTGTCTTGTCCAGTCTCCAGAAGGCATCCTAACCCGTAAGAGGAGCAGGAAGCAAAGTTAGAGAGGCTTGTGTACAATAGGGAGGTCTCTCCAGCCTGGAAGGGACACACTCATTGATGGAGAAAGACGCAGCCCATTGTCAGGGGCACCACTCCCCAGGCTGGGCCTCGACCTGTCTTAATGAAGAAAGCAACAAGCAGGCTGCATGGGTGTGTTCTATCTACTCCTGACTGTGGATTTGGCGGGATGACTAGCTGCTTGCATGGCTGCCTTGACTTCCCTGGAAGGATGGACTATAACCTGAAATTTGTAAGCCAAATAAACCCTTTCTCCCTAAATATTTTTGTCAGGGTACTTTATCACAGCAACAGAAAGGGGCCAGTCTAAGACTGGGTAGTTCACTTCCCCTAGGCAGCTCTTGAGCCTTTCAGTGCTGAAAGTCAAGGTTATTACTCCTATTTCACAGATGATAAATTAAAGCTTGGAGGAGTTGGAGGACTTTTTACCCTTTAATAATAATAATGGCAGCATCATATTTCCTATGTAGTACCCCTCTTCCATGAACCCATCGTCCCTCTAACAACCTAAGAAGAGATTTCAGGAACCCGAAGCATGTAGAATGTCCAAGCATAGGACGGGGAACAACAAGCTGGGTTTCAAACCCAGGCAGTGAGGGTCCAGGGTCTTGCTGTCAGCTCTGCATATGTGTGCTCTAGGACATTACGGCTGCCGGAGACCTTGCACTCCTCACCAGCTGTCACTGGAGTGAGCCAAGGCACATTCCTGAAAGAATGTAAGGAGCTGGCACTGGGACAGGAACCCCAGCCGCTCCCTCCCACCTCTCCAGCCCACCTAAACCGCCAGAGCCTGCAGCGCTCGGAGCCCCCTCCCCTCAGCTGAAAGGAGAGGAAGGCGCTAAACAACCTCCAGCGTCACACATGGCAGCTCCTCCTGCAACCCCGTATCTGAGGAGTATGTGACTGTCCTGTCCCCTGGGTCAAACCATCCTCAACCTGAACGACTGTTGCTGGGCTTCCTTGTTCATCGTGCTCTACCTAAGCAGGTAGGAATTGGAGAAGCAAGATACGAAGCTTGTCCAAGGCCACAGATAGGTAAGTTTCTCCAGCCTAGAAGGGTTAGACGTGAGCTGGGTCCTAACAGGAAGACCAGGAAGTCCAGGGCATGTTCAGCATGTGAGTCACATCTTGAGAACTGGACTCACGTCTTCAGAGAGACAGAGAGGAGTCAGAGCCAAGGAGCTTGGGAAGCTGCAGGAGGAGTTGGCCCTACGTACCACTAGATGGTTCTTGTCAATTCGACTGGATTTAAAATCACCTAGGACATTTGTTTCTGGGTGCGTTTGTGAGGGCATTTCCAGAAAGGGTTAACTGAGGAGGGAAGACCCATCCTAAATGTGGGCGACACCATCATTCTAGAGGTTGGGTTCCCAGACCGAATAGAAAGGGAGAAGTAGGAGGCCAACAGTGTCCAGCATTCTGACTCCTGGTTCTGTGGAGATGTAAGGAGCAGCCACCTCATATTCACACTCTGGAGCCCCAATATCATGCCTTCCTCTCAGAATGGACTGTCTTCCTCTAAACCACGAGTCAAAAGGGAAAAAAAGCCTCTCTCCTCTCCTCCCTTAAGTTGTTTCTATCAGGTACTCTGTCACAGAAACAAAGAAAATAACTGATGCACCGGCTGCCTGGCCCTGCTGCACCAGTGCATGCACTCCAGCCTCTGCAGTCACACTGATCTCACCAGGCTCCTAAGGCCACTGCTGCCCATGAGGAAAGGTCACCACACACAGCCCACAGCCTGGGCTGCAGTCTGAAGTGATGAAGGCACACAGGCTGCAGCCGGCCCCAGCCAGCCCTCGTCTGTGCCTTGCTTCCGGCTGTTGGCCCAGCCTTCTGCAGGTGCCTCCCTCTTCTAGCCAGTTTTTACAGCCAGCTCCAGGCGGCTACGGGGCTGGCAGCAGCCTCCATTCCTCAACAGGCTGGTTTATGGGCTCAGTAATGAGCCAGAGGTTCAAACGGCCCCTGGTGGGAGCAGCTGGATGGGGGCTCAGCCTGGGGAAGGAGCCCCCCAGGTCCCAGGCGCTCATTATGCTCCTGGCCTGGGCCCTTTTACTAGCTGTTTATTTACAGGGTGGGGACCTGCCTGCATGGCAGCCCCAGTGGGTGTGCTGGGCTCCAGGTGGGAACCAGGCAGAACGAGCAGCAGCGGTGGTTCAAAACAGCAGGATGAAAGGAGACCTTGTACTTTATGACAGTCTCGTCTAGTTAATGGGGTCCCTGGAGGGCCTGCCTGCCTGCCAGAGACCCTGAACCCATTGCAGAAGGTTGCCTCTGCAAGGAGCTCTGGGATCCTATAGCTTGTGCCACCATGCGCCCAGTGGGGCACTGATTAGCAAGCCTTGTTTGCAGGCCCGAGGGGGTTCCTGCTCCCCAGAGGAACGTACAGGCCATGTCACTGTCCAGGCCACCTCCAGGCCACCTGGGCTATTTCTGGCCCATCCCTGCCTCACACTTGTGCATCCAGCCACCCTCTGTATAGGAACTCCCCCTCCTCCCTAGCTGTCCTTCACTCCTGGACACCACTTTCTCCCCTGTGCCCCACTCCGTCTATGGGCTTTTCCTTCTTCCACCAGACTTTTCCCTGCAGTCTCAGCTCTGGCTGGACTCCCCCATGGGTCACCCATCTGCCCTTTCCTACAAGGCTCTTCAAATAAGCAGGCAAAACTCCTTGTGTGCCAGAGCAGGACCACCTCAGCTCTTAACCAGCAACCGCCTGCCTCAGAGCTTCCAGGTGACACTTCCCGGCCACCAATTAGCTTCCAGGTGACACTTCCCAGCCACCAATTAGCTCTCTCTCATTTTGCCTTCCTGCTCTCCCTGCATATGGGTGCGTGCATGGGCACCTGTGTGTGTGTGCATGGATGTATGTGTGCATGTGTGCACATGTGTGTATGTGTGCATGCATGTGCACATGTATGCATGTTTGTGTGTGCATGTTTGTGCACGTGTGCACATGTGTGCATGTGTATATGGTGGTGTGCATGACTGAGTGTACGGTGGGTCCATGTGCACGTGCATGGGTGCGTGTGTGCATGTGTGCATGTGTGTATGTGTGCATGTGTGCACATGTGTGTATGTGTGCATGTGAGTGCACATGTATGCATGTTTGTGTGTGCATGTTTGTGCACATGTGCACATGTGTGCATATGTGTGTGTGTGTGCATGTGGCGCGTGTGTGCATGTGTGCATGTGTGTTTCTCATTCTGTTTCAGATCACCTGCCACTGCGCCAGATTCTACCCTCCATCCCCTCCATCTCCTCCATCTCCTCCATCTCCTCCATCCCCTCCATCCCTCCATCTCCTCCTTCCCCTCCATCTCCTCCATCCCCTCCATCTCCTCCTCCATCCCCTCCATCCCTCCATCCCCTCCATCCCCTCCATCCCCTCCATCCCCTCCATCCCCTCCATCCCTCCATCCCCTCCATCCCTCCATCTGTTTTCCACTGCCAGGTGGACTAAGTTTTAGTTTTAATACTCTTTCTAGAAGTGATGTTTATTCTGGGCTAACCATCTATGATATCATTATATTGAATACAATGAATTATTCACTCAAATGTGTCTTACAATTAGCTTCAGCAGAGCAGTTTCTGCTTTTGTCCAAACAGTTTACTTTATCTATAAAGATTAAATTAATCATCTCTGCCAGCCATGAATAACTGAAAGAATTAGTTTTTAATATCTCAAGCAGAGAAGGGGAAATTGTGGGCAAAGCAACACATTTTTCTGGACCAGTGAACCGTGTTTCCTTTTATAATTTGTATTCTTTCTCATACCCAGTGTCTTTGGCTGGGGAAAGGGAGGTTTGGGACACATCTGATCAATGACTGTTGACTATTTGGGAGGGCAAGTGGATGGAGATGGTAGATTAAGGTACACTTTTAGCCACATTAGTCTGATTTATCATCATTTAATTCTCACTACAATGATACAAGTTAGTCTCAGCTCGTTATCTTACTGTTGAGAGAGTAAACCTAGAGAAGTTAAGTGACTGAGTCAGAACGTGGGCTTAGGCTATCCAGCGTCAGTGCTCAGGTCTGGAGAGAAATCCANAGCTCCCCTCCACCCCTCCTCCAGCCCCCCCAGTTCCCCTCCAGCTGCACTTTAGCATATCTACACTTGTCATGGAGAAGAGGTTGTGGTCCCTCATCTGAGCAGCCATGTGCAGCTCTCTGCCTCAGTTTCCCCACCTATTCCTGGCCCCTGATAAGGTTCACTGAGCCCTAGAGATGGTGTGCATGACACCTTGGCTTCTCCACTGTGCTCCTCCCCCCCCCACCCCCATCTACAGCTGACATAGTGGTGCAGCCACATTTGACACAGCTTCTCACAGGCACAGCACCTGACAGTTAGGGAAACATCTGCACTAAGCTCTTCTGGCTTCTCTTGTAGGGTAGGCTGGGTACCACCACCATAGGACTAGGCAGGAACTAGGGCCCAGGTAAAGCCTAAACCTTGAGCTTCTGGGAATCCACCCACTGCTGCCTGTCTCCCCAGGGACTGCTACAGCTGGAGGAAAGGATGGGGATGGACAGTGGGGCAGCTCAGAATCTTACCCAGTAACCCAAGACCGACGCTAAAACCCCACACTGTTGCAGGACAGAAGTAGCTGGAGGAACTCAGGCAAGCCCTCCTAGACCCAGGCCAGGCCAGGCCTGGCCCCGGGGAGGGTACCCAGCTGGGTCCACCCTCTGCCTATGATAACCATGCAAGCTGGGTTTCCAGAGTCCTCCCCTCAGGTCCCAGGTCCTTCCATCCTCCTTCGTATGTATGAAGTGGTGAGGCAAGCAGGGGCAGTAGAACTTGAACTTGGCCACATGTGACAGGAGTGCAACACTGGCAAGGGTAATACGGGAGAGAGGAGAGGGCTACCAAGACGGCTAGCTTGTGGGTAATGGGGACAGAGTAGTGGGAGCGGAGATGAGGACAGGCCAGTGTGGTGGTGACGCAGGCCATGGGAAGCTGCATTCACAGTTCGAGGCCCTCAGCCAGGGGGCCTGGATGGGAGGGCCACTCACCTTCTTGGCAACGGTACAGAGTTGCTCAGCCGGCAGGTAGTCAAAGGGGAACACAAACCTCCAGTTGAAGTTGCCTTCACCACCCAGGGAGCGGTAGTGCACGTCGGTCTTCTGCTTGTGTTCTTCAAAGCCCACCATCCAGCTGACCATACATATGAAAGGACACCTCATCAGTGCAAAGCCATATACATTACAGGATATTTCCCGGCAGACCTCTACCACAGTAGGCACCCTCCACTCAGGTCAAATGACAAGTCAGGATGTTGAAAGAACCTGGTAAACACTTTCCCATGAGGAATTCCCAGGAAATCGACACAGTGCCCCAAACACATGACACAGTGGGACCAATGTCTCAATGGTCCCGAGGGCCTCAGTCCCTGCTATTTTAACCCAGAAAAATCTGCCAGGGGACAATTCCCAAAATTCAGACCCCAAGGGTGTGGGATCTTTCATGGAAGGGTACTGTCTCCATCCCCACAGCACAGCTCTGCCTGGGGACACCCCCAACGAGGACCCCCCCTTCCCAGGCAAAAGATGATGGTGCCACACCCTTTCACATAGATGTCACTCATCTTCTCCCCTGTGAGGCTGAGGTCATCCAGGATCACATCTTTTGTGTTCCAGATAATACAACGCAGGAAAAACCTAGAAAGCAAGGAGAGAATGACTCAGCTCTACACAGAGGTCCCACCAAAGGATACCCCCCACCCCGGCTCAGTGGCCAACTCATCTGAGGAGTCCTTCTGCCTGGCTGGACATTCAGCCAGAGCCAAACAAGCTGAAAGGGGCAACCTTCTGCCCCCCACTCCCATGCTGTGAGTCTCCTCCCTCCAGCCCAGCTGGGGCTGTGGTGGGCTCCTCACTTTCTGGCTCTCCGAGGGGTGATGTTGAAGGGAGGTCCAGGCCGACCCAGTGCCTTTGGAAATAGGTCGACCCACATCTGCAGCTTCCCCTGTGGAGACATGAACTGTTCTCTCTCTGTCGCCTCTCTCATTGCACCACAGTTACCACGCACCTGCTTCCACGCACATATGTGGAGTAGGCCGGCCAGTCAGAGGCTCAGCACCAGGAGGGGAGGGACCCTAACAGACTCTCAGAGGCTGACCTGTGAGCCAAGACTCAGTGTGCAGAGGATGGTATGTGCAGTGTCACAGAGGGCAAGGGAGTGAGGTTTAGCCACAGGGATGCAGGCCTCCACCTCAGAAGCCACTCTCCTTCTTCCTCCCTCCCTGCAAGACCAGGTGATTTGTGTCCCTTCTTTATTTATTTATTTATTTATTTTTTTTGTATGTGTATGAATGTACTGTCTGCATGCAGGTCTGTGCACCCATGTCGTGCAATGCCGCGGAGGTCAGAAGAGGGTCTCGGATTCCCCTGGAGCTGGAGTTCTCCTGGAATTGGAGTTACAGACGGTTCTCAGCCGCCATGTGGGTGCTGGGGATCGAACCCGGGTCCTCTGCAAGAGCGTCGGTGCTCTTAACCGCTAGGCTATCTCTCCAGCCCCGTGTCCCTTCTTTAAAGAGCAAGAATTAAGCCGGGCGTGGTGGCGCACGCCTTTAATCCTAGCACTTGGGAGGCAGAGGCAGGCAGATCTTTGTGAGTTCAAGGCCAGCCTGGTCTACAGAGTGAGTTCCAGGACAGCTGGGGCTACAGGGAGACCCTGTCTCGAAAAGACCAAAAAAAAAAAAAAAAAGAGCAAGAATTAAAGTAACTTGGTTCAGTCACATCTGTAGGATCACAGGGCTGGAATTCAGGGAGGAGGTTTAACTTGGGCTCCTTTGGGAGGCTAGGAGCCAGGCCTCCCAGGGAAGGGCCTGCTTCTCCTAAAGCATCCTGAGAGCCCCCCACCTCCCCGGCCCTTCTCCAACCTGGACCTTTCCTCCCCTTCTCGTCCTCTCTGAGCATGTTGAGCCTGCTGTCTGTGCTCACCTCCTTTTGGAGCAGGAGCCTCCTTTCCTCCTGCCGACGGCCCTCTACAGCCTCCGCCTTCTGCCCTAGGTTGCTCAGATACAGAATGAATCCCCCACCACTGTGCAGGGACCAAGCCACTGATGGTGGGAGAGACGGAGGACACCTTGAGGCCAGGGTGAGACAGTGAGCTTTCAAAAGCCCAGACAAGTAGAAGCCAGGCCTGCAAGAGGCTAAAAGCGGGGGCCAACCTTGCTCCCCAGGCACCAAGGGTTGGAGGTTGGCAGGAAGCCCAGGCCGAGAGCCCAGGTAGGTGAACTGTGACAACTACTCTGTGAAGAAATGGGCCAGAGGAGGAGGGAGTGACCAAATCCCCAAGTCCTAAATAAACAGCCTTTGGCTGTTCCAGTTATCACAGACTCCAGGACCCAGCGATAGAGGGCTTACCTGCTCGATGTCTGGCTGCAGTGGGCTATAGAGAGGCCTCGACTCTACGTGCTCGGGGACCAGGCCTTGCTGCTGAAGGACATGCAGAGCCAGGCGCTCTTCCACTGGGCCCAAGTGTGGATTTGGGAGTCGGCCAGCCTCTGCCCCAGAAAGGACAAGACGCAGCTGAGGGCATGAGAGTCAAGACGGCGAGGCTGCCCTGCTTCTTCAGGGGAGCGGAGCCCCTGGGGGCCATGGGAGTCCCTCACCCCACAGCCTCACCCCACGCAGACGTGCTGCTTCTGCAGGGGAGCAGAGCTCTGGGGGGCCATGGGAGTCCCTCACCCCTACAGCCTCACCCCACGCAGACGTGCTCCTCTCAGTTTTAGTCCTCTTTTTCAAATGAAACCTTACTGCCTGGGAGGTTTCCCCTTCTGTAAGACTCCAGACTTACAGTCCTGAGAGCCCATATCATCCTTTGTACCAAGTCTCCTGCAGAAAATTCTTGTTTACCATTCACACAAATCCACCTTGTCTACCAAAGCCCATCCGTCCATCTGTCCTTAACTACTCCCAACTCTGAGTCACAGCAGCCCTTCCCGACCCTGGACCTTTCCTGCTGTCTGCGCTCTCCTTCCCTCCTGCTGATTGCCCTCTGTACCCCCCTTGCCCCCAAATCTGGCATCTCAGCACCAGTAGAACAATGCTGTGGCTCAACAATCACAGGAAGCACTTCTATAGTGAAACCACATGCCACATACTGCTTATCATAGATAGGCCCTTAGGAGCCAAGCATTATCACCATTTCACAGACATGAAGCCTGGAGCTTGCAGAAGTCCCACGCTTGGCAGCACAGCTGGGATCCTGCTCATTTAGAAAGGCTGAGCAAATGCTTACTCCTCCTCCTCCTCTTCCTCCTCCTCCTCCTCCTCTTCCTCCTCCTTCTGCTTTCCAGGGACAGCTCCTGACTTCCAAGGGTCATGCACCATGGTTGATGAGAAGCCTTGCCTACCACAGTAGGAACTTGGAGCCCCTATGCCAGAGACCTCAACTGTAGGAGTGATGGTGGTCCACATGTACACACACACACACACACACACACACACACACACACACTCATACCCATGCACAAATGTCCACTCATCAGATCTTCCATATTGGGTCCCTGATTCTTTTTTGCCAAGCACACTGTCATGGTGTGCCACTGCACCCAGCTTGCTGGTGACTTTGGATAAACCATTAACCAACCCTGGCCTCAATAACCTCATGTGTAAAGTAAGGCAGATGCTAGATCTCAGATTTACGACCTGGAGCCTTGGTCCCAGAGCTAAGGCTGCCAGAGGAGCAGCGGGTGCTCCCAAAGGAAATGAGACCCCCTCAGCCAGATGCACATTCCTAATGGCTAAGCCTGGCTCTTGCCCTGGGAGAGTCAAGAACACAGACCTTGGAGGGGGGTGGGGCGCGGGCATCAAAGCCGACGTTTCCTTTTATAACCTCAGCACCAGCCCTGACATCAAACATCTCTGCAATAAGCAGGAGGTGCAGGGCCAGCTGGGCCTGTAAACACCCCAGGGGAGCTAGGGCTGCTCTGGGTGGGCGACATGGGCCTGTGGGTATCTCAGACACATGGAGGGCATGTGGTAGGGCGTCTCAGCCATCAACATTAGGCAGAGCCAGGGCCGGGCCTGCAGCAAGGCCTGCTACCTGCTCTCTGGGCGCCTGGACACACTGGGGACTGATGATGTACACAAGGTCAAGCAGGTCTGTTAGAGCAACTCAAACAGGAAGTGCTCCTCAGAGCTGGCTGTACCCCGTGGTTTCTGCCCTCATCTTGCTCTCTCTGTTCTAGTTTGGTTTTCTGTTGTTGCAATAACATTCAGACCAAAAGCAACTTGGGGTGGAAAGGGTTTATTTAGCTTATACTTCCAGGTCACAGTCCATCATGGAGGGAAGTTGGGGCGGGAACTCCAGCAGAAAGCAGGAGGAATGCTTGCTTGCTCACTGGCTCATGTGCAGCTCACTTTCTTAAGTCTCCCAGTCTCACCTGCTTAGGGACAGTGTCACCCACAGCGGGCTAAGCCCTCCCATATCAATCATAAATCAAGACAATCTCTCACAGACATGGCCACAGCCCAACCTGATCAAAGAAATTCCTGAGTGGAGACCTCTCCTCACGCACAACTAAGCTACGTCAAGTCGAAAATCAAGGCTAACTAGGACACCCTCAGATGGTTTCATGATGGTCATCTTCACTTCACGGTGGTCAGACAGAGTTCTGCTGACCTCTGACCCACATGCAGATACTCCTTTACCCTGCTGATGTGAACTGTGTCTGCTTGGGCCTTCTGAGCGAGAGAGAGGTTGACAAGAAAGACAGAGAGCCCACCATGGGGGTAGGGGCACCATGTGGCAGCTCACCTATCTCCTCAATGGTATATTCTTTATCCTGAAACGTAACTCGGTCTGTCCGATAAACAGGGGCCTTGACCCTGCGCTGCTGGCAGAAGAGGTGGAGGAGCTGGGAAGGGCGGAGCTGGTCTCTCCACTGGTTCGGTCCAGAGCTGAGGCCCAAGTACAAGACTAAGATGAGACACTCCAAGGGCACCGGACAGCTGAGGGGCTTGCAGCAGCCTGTGTAGTCCACAGCCTCGCAGCATCAGCCGCCTTCACTGTCACAGTCAGTGCCCTTTGAGAAGGCTCATCAACCCCATTTCACATAGAAAGAAGCCAAGACCCAAAGAGCAAAAGACTGAAATGCACATGGAACAGTTATGTCTACACTGAAGATGCTGCGAGGAAGGTTTATCTGAAGATGAATTCCCCAAGAATCACATGACTCTCACCAGGCCCAGGCAGAGCTGTGTGGGCTGCTGTGTGTCTCTCTTTCTTCTCTTCCCGCCTTTCTCTCTCCATCCAGGAACCTAGCCCCCTGCATACCTTGGTATGTGTCACAATAATGGCGTGAGGAAAGAGGCAGAAATACAGGTTCAAATCCTAACCATCCCCCATTCATTAGCCTCAGTTTCCTCATCTATGGAGTGGGAACAACTGGGTTCCCCACTGGAATCAAGAGAACATTAAGCCTCAGAATCAGATGGCTGGCCATTAGGAGTCAGGCAGCCCTGGGCACTTAGACATAGTAGGTCTACAGGAGCCCACAGCCAGCCCTAGATGCTTACACACAGTAGGTCTGTGGAAGCCCACAGCGAGCCCCGAACTTGGACAGCAGCCTGTTCTCCAGGTCAATGACTGTCTCCCCGATCTTTTCATCCTTGGAGAGGAGGTCATAGTCATAGAGCGTGATCTTCAGGTCTTTCTCCAGAGGCAAGGTGCACGTGAGCTCGAACATTCTGCAAGAAGGGAGGGCGCGTGTCAGGACGACGCTTGCCAGACGGCATCTGACCAGTGCGAAGTCAAGGGCAGCAGGATGAGAGGAGGAGACGGAAAGCCACCCTAGAGAGGCCGCCCACCCTGGATCTCCTGCTGCTTCTATGGCAAGGTGCCCACAGCGCAGCTACACTGGACATGCCTGTGTGTGCGTATATGAGCATGTACACATGTTAATGCATGTCAGGTTTTCCCAGACTGAACTAGGCATAGGGTAATATGCCTGCCTGGCTCATGGACCTCAGAATGAATGAATGAATGAATGAATGAATGAATGAATGAATGAATGAATGGAGAGATGGAACGCACAACACTGACACTTAAGTTTCCACCACACCGCCAGGAGACAGAGACTAAATCTAAAATTGAGGGGATGCCCAGACCTACCCTACTCTTAGGATTCCCGAGGGTACACACTGACTTCCAGGATGAAATAGAAGAAGGATTTGTGAAAAGTTAGGAGGGATCCCTTCCAGAGTCTGCATTCCCAATGCCCACCGGAGCCATCATAGGGGTCAGGTGGAAGGATTCTCCCTGCACCCCTGGTAATAGGTTCCCTCCAGGTGGAAGACAAGGTTGCTGGCCAACTTGTGCTCTGGATGGCTCAAGAAGCAGGGGTGCGGGGCTGGAGAGATGGCTTAGCAGTTAAGAGCACCGACTACTCTTGCAGAGGACCCGGGTTCAATCCCCAGCACCCATATGGCAGCTGAGAACCGTCTGTAACTCCAATTCCAGGAGAACTCCAGTTCCAGGGGAATCCGACACCCTCTTCTGACCTCCGTGGCATTGCACGACATGGTTGCACAAACCTACGTGCAGACAGTACATTCATACACATAAAATAAATAAATAAAATTTTTTAAAAAAAGAAGCAGGGGTGCAGGCAGGACCACACCTAAGAGCAGCTATGCTCCCACCCAGGTGTGCGCATCCTGTGGAGGGCCACCTCGAGGCCAGCCTAAAGCTGTTCAGTCCTGCCCCATGGAGTCTCACAATGCTCCAACAGCAAACACTGTGTCTGGAGATGCGGGAGATGGCCAGCTGAAATGGTGCGTCATCAGAAGTGCTTCTGGAAAGCACTCTCAGAAAAAGAAACATCTGCCTCTTTCACACAAAGTGGCTGAATAACAGAAGCCGATGGAATGGACTCTTGCCCCTGATGAGGTCCTTAGGCCTACCTCTGCAGGCTACTGGCTGACCAGAGTTGGGCGAGGAACAAACACTGAGCAGCACAAGGAGGCAGCAGAGCCCCTCCCTTCCACTCACACACCATGCGTGCTGAGTTGCCCAGTTCAGTCAGGAAAGGGGTGCTCCCTACAGCCATCATGGTGCTCACTCTTGCTCACCATTGAGCATGCAAACACACACACACACACACACACACACACACACACACACACACACCAGGCTTCTGCAGTTCTGCAGGTGCTAAAGAGGGCCTCACCTCAAAATGCTCACGCACATACAATCTAGTCCCTGCCCATCATAGATCATGGCCCTGTTGTGCCAGAGTTCATCAAATAGCTCTTCTCTCCACCCACCACCCTCTCCCCAACTTCAGCTTGGCAGTGGCAAACTGCCAGCTGGGACTCTCTCTCCGTAAAAGCTTCAGGTGAATTGACCTCAACTGAGCAAACAGATGTCAGCATATGGATTTAATGTGTTACTTGCTATATGGGAACACCAGGCTTCTGCAGTTCTGTAGGTGCTAAAGAGGGCCTCACCTCAAATGCTCATGACCAACCACAACTCAGATTGCATGGACACACACACACACATGCACACACACGTGCACACGCATGCACACACACGCACACACACGCGCGCGCACACACACGCACACGTACACACATGCACACACACGCACACATGCACACACACGCACACACGCACATGCACACACACACGTGCACACACATGCACACGCACACACACGCACACACACGCACACACGCACACACACGCATGCACATGGCACTGAGTTCTCTCTCCTTGCTCTGAAGAGTCCAGCATCTCTTGGCTATCCTGGGTCTACCTGTCTCCCCTAGCTGTCTACCACAAAAGCATGTGAGATGCTGAAAGAGTAACTGCTGTTGGCAACTTGGCATCTGGAATGGGGAGGGACAGAAAAACGCATCAGTGGAAAACAAGTGCTCAGAGAGTCTACTAGTTAATCATAACAAAACAGTGTCCAAGTGCTCACAGAGTCTACTAGTTAATCATAACACAACAGTGTCCAAGTGCTCACAGAGTCTACTAGTTAATCATAACACACCAGTGTCCAAGTGCTCAGAGTCTACTAGCTAATCATAACACACCAGTGTCCAAGTGCTCAGAGAGTCTACTAGTTAATCATAACACACCAGTGTCCAAGTGCTCACAGAGTCTACTAGTTAATCATAACACACCAGTGTCCAAGTGCTCAGAGTCTACTAGTTAATCATAACACACCAGTGTCCAAGTGCTCAGAGTCTACTAGTTAATCATAACACACCAGTGTCCAAGTGCTCAGAGTCTACTAGTTAATCATAACACACCAGTGTCCAAGTGCTCAGAGAGTCTACTAGTTAATCATAACACAACAGTGTCCAAGTGCTCAGAGTCTACTAGTTAATCATAACACACCAATGTCCAAGTGCTCAGAGAGTCTACTAGCTAATCATAACACACCAGTGTCCAAGTGCTCACAGAGTCTACTAGTTAATCATAACACACCAGTGTCCAAGTGCTCAGAGAGTCTACTAGCTAATCATAACACACCAGTGTTCAAGTGCTCAGAGAGTCTACTAGTTAATCATAACACACCAGTGTCCAAGTGCTCAGAGAGTCTACTAGCTAATCATAACACACCAGTGTTCAAGTGCTCAGAGAGTCTACTAGCTAATCATAACACACCAGTATCCAAGTGTTTGTTTGGGAGAGTGCTCCATGGTCAGCTAAGACATTAATAGGGAAATGGGGTAAAGGGCACATGGGAACCCCATACTATTAAAAAAATGAACAAATTTTCTTCTGAGGGCCCACACAGCCGTCTGGTCTTTGAGCTAATGGCCACTTTCCCCAAACCAGGGCACTTCCTACTTACTTTCCAAATATAGGCTCCAGGGTACAAGGGATGTAGTTATCCTGGTCGCTCACCGATTTCTTCCCAATAGAGACCTTGATGTATGGGTCACACTGGAAGAAAATGCACGAGTGAAATCAGTGGCCAAGGCGTCTTTGGAGCTTCTTTGGGTCTCCTAGCTTCCAATGGCCATCAGGAGGCTGAGATACGGATTATGTCCTGTCGGGCTGGAGTTTAGCCTCTGTACCACACATCACACTTCATTCTGCCCCACCACATGGCCTCACCCCTGGCAGTGGAAAGGGCACCTGGGTACTCAATCTTCCCAAGCCACTGGCATATGGGATAAGGTGGGCTCCACACAGACCACAGCCAGGTTGGGGTCCTCTCTAGTTCCAAATTGCCTGTTTCCAAAGATGGAAAGGGACAGAGTCACATTTTGTCCACCTCCAACAACCTGGGCCTGTCTTCCAGACGCTACCTCTGAGCAGAAGCAGCATCCAGTGCTACAGAGGAACCAGGGTTATCCCAGCACCATCTATGCTGCCCTGGCACCTCTCCACAGTCCCCCAGGATCACATGATTTCTCAGCTTTGAAAGGCAGGCCCACAGGGAGGGACCCTTCTACCTATCACCTACCTATCACCTTAAGGTCACACATGAGGCCTGAACCTGCCCAAGGGAACAAGGAAGCACCCCAGCTCATACCGAACTCCAATCACCCACTCCCGCCTCTCTGCTTTCCTCTCCCTTTCCAAGTCTTCCCCACCCCCATCACATCCCTGTGAGTTGTTTCTCCTTCACATCCCCCTCTTCCAACTCTGCCCAGGACTAGGATAAGCTCTGTCTCTTGCTCCAAACATAAAATTTAAGGGAAGATCTTAAAAACCCAATATCAATATAAATAATATTTTAATACAGCATTTTAAACATTAAAAATCAGTACTGGTGGCCATCAACATCTTAAGTAAAGGCAGGACAAGCAACCCTGGCTTCCCTCAGACCTCCAGCTTCCCAGGTCTGGCATAGCAGTCACCAGTGTTGTGCCCCCCCCCAATCCCTGAACTCCTTCCCACCCAAGACCGAAACCTGACATAGTCCTGGCCCAGCCTGAACCTTGCACATGTTTGCTACATGCCATAGCCCAGGTCTATCCATTTATAAAGCAGTTTCCTTTTAAACCTTTAGCCCCCTCTTAAAATCTTTTCTTCTTTCCTCCTAGCCACCAAAACTCATGTACTTTTAAGAATCTTATTCCTCCTGCAAATTTTCCCCATTTTTCCAAAGTCCTGTGCTGACTGTGACCTTCCCTGACCTCCCAGAGCCTGGATCCCATATACAGCTCTACCTGGCTCCCCCTCGGCCATGTTTGCATTTTTGGGTTCCCTGACTTACTGTGACCTTCCTGGGGCAGAAACTGCGTCTGCCTTCCTCAGATCATTAATATCCTGGACTGTTACTCTCAGGAAACCGAGGGCCCCAAAAATGTTACCTTCCCATTGGGGTCCTTGGGCTGTAGACCGAACGCTCGGACAATATAGATACGGACCAAGCATTCCTGGGGACCCTGGGCAGCCAGCTGGTGGAACTGTCTTGGGGGCATGGGGACAGCTGGGTCTTCTGGGAGGGGATAAATTTTGAAGAGACCCTAAAAGAAATGAGGAGATCATTTTTACCATCGTTGTCAATAATACAGTCAGCCAATATGGCTATTACTCTCATCTCTGTAAGATGTCATCATTATGGAGACCACCTAGCCCACACCATCCCACACCACCATCACCCACAAGGGTACCATCATCAGCACCAAGGCCACTACTGTACTTGCTACATCACCTTGTTCATTTTTTGCTGCAAGGCCACAATGGTAGGCTCACCCGGGGTTTACCTTAAACTCCCCAATGACAGATGGATCTTCTGTCTCCTCCTGAGTCTTCCCCCGGTAGAGCTTAAAGGTGTTACAAAAGTCAGACAAGCCCCCAAAAGTCTCCACATTTTCCAACTGTGTGTCATAGACCTGTGACACATGGGGATGAGAAAGGGGACAGGGGAGCAAGAAAGGGGGAAAAGCAGAGGAAAGGACGCAGGACAGGGCGAGGGAAGAAAGAGACGGGACAGGGAAGAGAGAGAGGGTGACCAGACGGGACAGGGAAGAGAGAGAGGGTGACCAGACGGGACAGGGAAGAGAGAGAGGGTGACCAGACGGGACGGGGAAGAGAGAGAGGGTGACCAGACGGGACGGGGAAGAGAGAGAGGGTGACCAGACGGGACAGGGAACAGAGAGAGAGGGTGACCAGACGGGACAGGGAACAGAGAGAGGGTGACCAGAAGGAAATGAAAGAACAAAAGCAAAAAGGAAGGAGGGTCGCAGAGGTGGAGAGAGGCAGCTCAGGAGGCAGGAAGAGCCCAGGGAGGGAGGCAGGGAGAAGACACTCGTTAGTCTGGTAGGGCGTAGGTCTGCGGGTTAATCACACTTCCAAGAGTCACACAACTATGTTTTCCAAGAGAATAAGATCACAAATAAATGAAAAGCTAACTTTCTATTTGAAGAACCAGAACTACTGCTGAACCAGAACTCTGCTAAATCATCAGATCAGCACTCAAGCAAGACCACCGGCTGTTCACAAGTGCAACAAGAGGGTCCGGAATGCGAACCCAAGGACACCTTAGCAGCACTCACTGTCAAATGTCCTTCCATCTCTCCTCTCAGCCTATGTTCGAGCAGTGTTTGGGATTGCTTAGGGCTACACAACACATCCATTTTGTTACAGATGATACAACACATCTAATTCTGTAGTAACATGAAACAGATGGAACTGCTGAGTTGGCTATATCTATAATTATCAGGGTACCAGCAAGACTCCTCAGCAAATGGAGTCACCTGCCACCAAGCCTGATAAACCGAGTTCAATCCCAGGACCCACACAGTAGAAGGAAAGAACACACAACATACATACATACTTACATACAAAAACAAAAATGGAAAAAGAGAAAAAAAGAAAACAATATTTTCTTAAAATCTGATCTCCCAAAATATCAGCTATCTACCCGATTAACAATTAGTATGTGATCTTTTGAATTTTCTTGATGTACATTCTTTTTTTTTTTTTTTTGGTCTTTTTGAGACAGGGTCTCCCTGTAGCCCCAGCTGTCCTGGAACTAGTTCTGTAGACCAGGCTGGCCTTGAACTCACAAAGATCTGCCTGCCTCTGCCTGCCTCTGCCTCCCAAGTGCTAGGACTAAAGGCATGCACCACCACGCCCAGCGTACATTCTTAAATCTGCATTTATTTTTACTAAGATGGAATCATAGGATACAAACTGGTTATAACTTGTTTCTTAGCCAAACTATATAAATTGAATACCTTTATAATCAAAACAATATATTTATAGAGCATCCTTTACAATGGAAACATAATATTTAATTATACAAATGTTTCATAATTTATGATAAGCAATTACTTTTGTAAATAACATGATTTTTAAACTCCTGAATGTATACTATTGTCTATATTTGTTTAAATTTACTTCTGAGGAAATAATGAGATGGTTCAGTCAGTGACGTGCCTGCCACACAAGCATCAAGACCTGAGCTTATTCCTTCAAATTCACACAAAAAACTAGGCACAGCAATGCGCACTTGCAGCAAAACTAGGCAGGCAGGGCAGCAGATCCCCAGCCCTCTCTAGATGGCCAGTCTATCCTAATTGGCAATCCCAGGGTCCCAGTGAGACACCCTGCCTCAAAAAAGCAAGATGGACGACCACCTGAGGAATAACACACAATGTTGACCCCCAGGCCTCTACACACACACATACACACACACATGCACACACACATATACACACACACAAACACAAACATGCACATCACACATCCACACACATGTGCACATACATACACACACACAATTTTATCTCTGTGATAACTTTCTAAAAACAGAATTCGTGGTCAGAAGAACAGTCACAACATTCCTTTGATGTACACAGATGCATTGCGTTCTAGAAAAATTGAATGGACTAACCTCCGTCTGTGGTGTGCAGGCATGCCCGTGCCCCTAAGTCCCTCACCACTACTCTGCATTTTCATTTTGCTGATTTAACACATGGAAGACGAAGACAGTACACTGAATTTTTAACTTGCATTTGTCTGAATACCAGAGACAGCTGCGTGGGCTTCTCATGAGCAGCGCTCCTCCTATGAGCACTGCTCATCCTTCTGTTTCTAGCTCCTGGTGTCTGTTTTCTGTTCTGCATGATCTGAAACTCTTTCTATGCAAAGGATATTAAGTCTATCAAGTACCATACAAATGCTTCATCTCAGTCAGTCACTTGTCTTTCAATCCTGCTCATACTTTTGTGAAATTCTATTTTGATACGTCCATGTGTAGTTGTTTACATGCATGTTTTTTGACACTACATTTGCGATGTTTCAGCCATCCCAGGTATTTCTAGATGGCCTCATCTAATGATCTTTTTTCTTTATAGCTTCTATATTGTAAATCATGCTTAGAGCATCTTCATAGCAAGACGAAACACAAACGTGTGTCATGAGGCAATAATTCACCAATGGCTAAGTGGTCATCCAAGCACTAGATTTACTGGGATTTCTCCTCTCCTCAGTAACTTGTGCTAGACACTAAATATTTACACAACCTGTTGTTTGTGATATTTTCTATTTTGCTTTTCTTTTGTCTGTTCTTCACCAACCCTGTTTTATTTTTCTTCCTTTTTTTTTTTGTGTGTGTGTGTGTGTGTGTGTGTGTGTGTATTTTTGAGACAGGTCTCCCTGTAGCTCTGGCTGGCCTAGAGCTTGCTCTGTAGACCAGGCTGGCTTTGAACTCACAGAGATCCACCTGCCTCTGCCTCCCAAGTGCTAGGATTAAAGGCATGTGCCACCATACCCAGCCACCAACCCTGTTTTAATTATGCTGCTTTATAGCCTGTTTTGTCACCGGACACCCTTCTAGATGGAGCTGTGGAACACAAGGTCCTCTTTTAAACAATTGGCTTTTAGGGGAGGGAGGTTTTATTTTAGGTTTATATTAAACTTAAAAATTAATCTTGGATCAAGAAATTGACCTCTTGGGGCTGGAGAGATGGCTCAGCTGTTAAGAACACTAGCTGCTCCCAGCACCCACACAGTGGCCAACAACCATCATAACTGTGGGAATATGAGGCCCTCTTCTGGCCTCTCTGAGCATTGCATGAACTAGGTGAACATTTTTTTCAATACACTCATACTTTAAAAATACTCACAATCTGTGGAAGAGGGGGCGTGGTAGAATGTAAGGGCTACGATTGGGGTGAATGGTGAAACTACAGCAATGTAGTCTGGACACTCATTTGATCAACTTGATTGAACAAACAACCCGTCACCCCCCGCTGGATGGTGGGGCTGTGGGGGTTTGGGCACAACAGCCTGTAGATTGGTTTTGCACGAAGGATGCTTGTACTCATGGATTATCACTTATAGCTAAAAAATGAAAAAAACTTAGAGGAAGATGCAGGACAGTTATGGCAGAATGCATGATCTGGGATGGGGTGGGGGTGGGGGGGAAGGGAAAGGGAAATGTGCCTGAACTGAATTGGAAAATAATGTATGAAATGCACAAAGCATCAATAAAAAAATGTTTAAAAAAATACTCATATTTTAAAAACAAATTGACTTCTTTACAGTATTAGTGCACTCTCTCACAACTTCTCTCTTGCTCTCTGTGTGTGTGTGTGTGTGTGTGTGTGTGTAGTCAATCCTGGGCATCATCCTCAGGAGCTACCCATCTCATCCTTTTTAGAGCCAGGGTCTCCCATTCCTCTGAAGCCCACTCATAGGTTAGGGTGGCTAGCGAGCCCCAAGGATCCTTGCTTTCCACATCTCCAGCCCTGGGCTTACAAGCACATACCACGCAGCCCAGCATTTTGACTTGGGTTCTGGGGGTCAAACTCAGATCCTTGTCCATGCAAGGCGAGCACTTTTCTTCCTGAGTCATTTCCCTAGTCTAATATGAACATTTTATCCAGGAATATGAGCTGATTCTCAGCGGATCCAGACCTACTGTCTGTAGTCATCCTTACACAGAACTAGCCCATCTGTCATTTGCCTTAATCTTGTTAAGATAAAGATGTATTGGCATTGTGTATGTGGATCTCTCTTTGACTGGGTTTTCTACATACTTGCTGCCATCTTAATCTTTAGTTGGCTCTCTGCAGGTGGCTGAGTACATCAGCCACACATAGGATCACGATCATTTTATTCTCTTATTTTCTAAAGTGAATGGCCCATTTCTTCTGATTGACATGGCAGTGATCAGAACACACAGAGCAATGTTAAGTGTTAATGTGGATGTCTCCTATCTTTGTCAAAAGAAACATCACAACCCCAAGTTGACCTCTGTCCCTTATATTACATTGGTTCACAAAGCTCTTCAGTAAGCCCTATTCAACAAGGTGTAGAACAACTCCCTAACAAACTCACTTATCACCACTTGAGAAATGGTGGTCCCTGATTGTGGGTGGCACCATCCGTGGTCTGGCGTCCCAGACTGAATAAAAAGTGGGTAGGAGAAAGCCAGCCGACACCAGCATTCGTCTCTCTCTGCTTCCTGACTGGGGACTCAACGCGACTGGCCACCTCACACTCCTCTCACCGTGATTTCCTAATATGATGAACTGTACCCCTAACCCATCCTTCTCTGAGTTGCTTTTGTCAGAGAACCTGTTTTAAGTCATGAATCAGATGATGGCTGTTGGTCTGAGGAATATTGTTATATTATGGAAAATCCCTCCTATCTCCAAATGACAGGAGACCCTGTGAGTCCTCCACAGATAGTGATTTTACCAAATGCTTTTCAGTATCTATTAGAAGAGACTTTGCTAATCTGACTGGTCGATATGGTCAATAATATTCATGATTTCTTAATGTTGAATTCTTTATGTTGCTGGAATGGCATTAATTTGGCTCTTTCGGCTTACTAATATGTGGCTTGATTCCATGTGCTATTAAGATTTTGCACACAGACTCATCTCATAAATGAAATGTATATGGGTGGGCTCACAGGTTTGGGGGGTAAGGTAACTCTAACTCTTTAAAAGTCAAGAAGGGGCTGGGAATATAGCTCAGTGGTAGAGGGCTTGCCTACCATGTGTGAGGCCATAAGTTCAATTCCCAGTACTGCAAAAGGGGGGGGGTTACAAGATGACTCAACCACTCAACCAGTAAAGGCTCTCCCCACCAAGCCTGAACACCTGAGTTCGATCCCCAGTTCCCACGGGTGGAAGGGAAGAATGAGCTCCTCCGAGCCATGAACAAGACAGCCCACACATACAGGGAAATAATAATAAATGTAATTTTAAAATTAAGCTTTCAAAAAAAATTTAAAAATTAAGCTTTCACCTTTTCATTCCTTCCTGCTGTGGAATTATATGGAATTATTTATTCTTTGAAAATTTAGGAAATTCTCTCTTCAAACATCTGACTGTAGCTCTTTCTTCGGAGGTTAATTCTTTGAAAGTTTTCCTTTTCCTTTTGCAAATCTCTGTTACTTTTTGAGGACAGATTCCAAAATATCTCTTTTCCTTATTTTTACCTAAGTTGAAGGATATTTTTTAAATCTATTAGCATAAAAACCTAGATGGCTATATCCCGGCACCAGTAGGATGGCCCTGCACATCTGCTCGGTCCGTCATATAAAATGATGCAATACATCCTCCAGAGTACTTCACAGCATTGCTAGGTGACCTATGGTGATAATAGAATGTAAAATGCTGTGTGTGACAGCTCATCTGCATTGTCAACTCAACTGCACTGGAATCCCCTAGGAGACACACCTCTGGGCACATCTGTGACATGTTTCTGGAAAGGTGGGGAGCCACAATCAACAGGCTGCACCACTCTATAGGTTGTCGTCCCCGACTGAATACAAAGAGAAAGCAAGCTGAGCACCAGCACCCCCCCTCTCTGCTGCCTGACTGTGGACCCAAAGGCACCAGTGGCCTCACATTCCTGCCGCCATGCCTGCCCTGCCATGACTGGCTGTACCTTCAAACTGGAGCCAAACAGACTGCCCCTTCCTAAAGGAGTGTTAAAAAAATAACAGTGCGTGGGGGTTGGGGGGGGCATGGCATGAGGGTGGGGTTCAAAGAACAACCTGAAGAAATCAATTCTCTCCTTCTGTGATATGGAACCCAGGGATTGATCTCAGGTCCTCAGCTCGGTGGTAAGCACCTTTACCAGCTGAGCGTGCTTTGGTCAGGTATTTTGTCACAGCCACTAGCACATAACCAACATACTATATAAGTAATTGCTTAACTGTGTTGTTTAAGGAATAAGGATAAAAAGGTCTCTGCTTGCTTGGAAAAGATACAATTTATTAGATATTTCAATCTGAGATTGGCTGAATTTCCATGGGCAGAGCCCACAAATGCAGTGGTCCCTCTGCACTTAGAACTTTCCTGCAATGTCCTACCTGTCCATTATCCTCAATGCTTCCCCCATTTTTATTATGGACTTACCTTGGTTTTGTGTACTGCTCAGATTAGGGATATTTATTTAGTTGATTCATTTCAATCAAAAGTTATCTCTGGTTTTTCAATGCTATAATTTTCTTTTTCCTAGTTCCTCTAGTTTCTTTCATATTTTTTTCTTTTCATTCTTTCTTTCTCTTGCTGGGTTTTTTTTTTTTTTTTTCTCCCGACTGGAATCTAGACAGCTTATCTAGAGTCTCTCATTTAGAGAATGGCAACTCCCCCTAAGCCAGTAGTAATCATCTGCCAATGCTTTTTTTTTTTTTGGTCTTTTTCAGACAGGGTCTCCCTGTAGTCCCAGCTGTCCTGGAACTCTCTATGTAGACCAGGCTGGCCTTGAACTCACAGAGATCCACTTGTCTCTGCCTCCGAGTGCTGGGATTAAAGGTGTGTGCCACCATGCCTAGCTTCTCTTGCTGTTCATTGTTTGGGCTGAAGAAATTGCTCAGTGGTTAAGAGTGCTTACTGCTCTTCCAAAGGACCTGTATTTGGTTCCCAGCACCCATATCAGGCAGCTTACAGCAACCTGTAATTCCAGCTCCAGGGGATCTGATGCCCTTGTGGGCCTCAGAGGCACCTGCACTCTGATAGCATTACACACACACACACACACACACACACACCCACGCACACACACATGCACACACCCGCATGCACACAGGCACACACACGCACACACAGGCATGCACACTCATGAACACACTCACACAGGCACACAGGCATGCACACACTCTAAATAGATAGATAGACAGATGATAGATAGATAGATAGATAGATAGATAAATGAATAAATAAATAAATAAATAAATAAAATTTTTTAGAAGAGTTAAACAAGCCAGGTGTGGTGGTACACACCTTTGATCCCAGTACTTAGGAGGCAGAGACGGGCCAATCTCTGTAAGTCAAGGCCAGCCTGGTCTACATAGCAAGTTCCAGGCCAGCTGGGGTTACAGGGAGACCCTGTCTCGAAAAAAAAGTTCATCATCATTATTACTATTATTTTTTCTTGAATTGAAGCAGTACCTGCTCCGTTTCCCCTTTCACAATAATGAAAATCCTGCGAGGTTGCTTTTGTTCACTGCTCTCATGGTGTGGCCCCCTTTGTTTTGATAAATGAGATTTTTAAATTTTCTTAGCACACCCTATAATTAATTTTATTTTTATTATTTGATCTCAGACTTGGATGTTTAATTAGTTTTAATTATAATTAGCATAAATTCTTAGGGAAGAAGAATATAAAGCTGGACTATCTTGACCATGTATATAAATTTCATATGCATAAAAACTTTCCCTTAGAACCTAGTGCAATAAATATTATGAATATGCAAATTATAATGGTGGAACAGAAGTTCCAGATCAGGAGAAAGAAGAGGAAGAGATGAGAGAGGAAGAAGAATACAAAGGAAGCTTACTTTTAACAATTTTTGAGGCAGGGTCTCATGTAGCCCAGACTGCCCTCAAGCTCGTTGTGAAGCTAAGGATGACCTGATCTTCCTGCCTCCAGCTACTGAGTGCTGGGATTATGAGGCACACCTCCATGCTTCTCGTCTCTCCCCATTACATTTTATTTAATTTATTAATATTTTGTGTGTATGCGTGTTTTGCCTGCATATATGTTAAGTACACCTGTGCATGCAGTGCCAGCAGAGGTCAGAAGAGGGTGTCAGATCCCCCAGAACTGGAGTTAAGGGTGGTTGTTAGCTGCCATGTTTGTCCTGGGAACTGAACCTGAGTCCTATGCAAAAGCAGCCAGTGCTCTTGACCCCTGACCTGGTTCTCTAGCCCCTCCTCCCATTAAAAAAATTTTGAGTTTAAAAGAAAACCTAAATTATAGACTATTTAGAAGAAATGGCAAGCATTTGGACATTGAACCTCACTTGTAGCGAAGGCAGCATTCAAGTCCCCCTCTTTGGTGTTTACCTTGATACCATCTGTTTATAATATTCTTATACTCCTAATCACATAATTCATCATCTTCAAAAAGCATCTGTCAACTGTTTACTTGGTGACACAATACATAGTGTCAGTGTTCTGCACCCCATCTTTCTTTCTTCTCCACCAATTCTGTGTCTTACAGGTCTACCTCTTCTGCTTGATATCTAGGGTCCAATGCGATCACAGCCAGTCCTTCTGGTGAACTATTCCCAAGTCCCAGCTGGTTGGTGCCAGCTACATCCTGTTTCCTAATGCTAAACCTGAGACAGATGGCTGCTGCCCTCATGCTTGCTGGGCAACGTTGATGACACCCTCAGGCACGTGTGTCCTTGGTGTCCTGCACGTGCTGCTTTATGGTCTCTGGATTTTCATAGTTAGATAAACGGAAGCTACTTTGATTTATTTTCTATTTTAAATGACTTAATGTTTTCAGGGGGTGGGAAGCGGGTATGACAGCTCAAAGAATTCCTTCTTCGTCTCTGAAGTACAATAAGCATTCTATGCTAGGCTATGTCTAAAGTTGACCAATCATTGTCTTCACACACAGTGAACATTTTCAAAACAAATATTCAAGTATACTTTTATGGCAGTGAGGCTTGATTTCACCATCTTGACTGTCATCCTCAGAGACTCCAGTTACACCGGTGTTGGATCTCTTTCCATGGCTTATACGCCTGCCACTTTCTCTTCGTTTCTTCGTTTCTTCGTAACGTTCTCTTCGTTCCCAATTTCTTTCCCTCGTCTCCACCATTTCTACCCTTTTACTGTGTTTCTGGTGTGGCCTTTCTGCCCTGTGCACCTGCAAGTCCATGCTGTCTTCTTTCTTTTCCCCCTTGACAATCTGTAAGTTCCTTCATTCCTGCTTGAAGTTCTCATTTCTAAAATGTTCACATCAAAACATTCCATCCCTTCTGCTCCTTGGCAAAATCGTTCTTTTATTAGTCTGATTTCTACTTCCTCTTGTTTCTCATTAGATTTCTGAATTAATTTTGTGCTATTATATTTACTGTTACTTGCCAGTAATGAGTTGGCTTTTTCTACCCTGGCTATTTCCTTCCTTTCCACCATGAAAGGTGAGGGTCTCCTGCAGACATGGCTCTTCCATAAGAGTCTTCTGTAGCTCTGCCTTCTCAGCTTCTCTGAACCAAACCAGGTCTAAGCTTCGGTGGTTACCCTGAGCCTGTCTCTAGATCCCCTGCTTGTTTCCCTTTGACTTCCTATTTCTTGGCACAAGTACTTTGCTTTGAAACTGTTCTGAAAATTTTGAAGCGTACGAAAGTGAAGAGACTCATTAGCAGACTCCCAGGCATCCATCGCCTGCTGAAGTAGTCATCAGCCTTCTCTGGTTTGGAAGCCCATTTTCATCAGGCTGCCTGAGATCTGCTGTCCCTGTGAGTTCCATCGTCCTCTGTGCCTGTGGCCTCTGCCCAGTCTCTGCTGTCCTGGAGCACCCCTCATTTATATTTTGGAGTTTGTGGCTTTTATTTGTTTCCAACTTTTCTAAAAAATGGATTTTGTGGGTTTGAATGATTTCCAAGAGAAAAGGGGAAAAACGCTGACTTGTGCAGTCATATTCATACTGGAAGTCCTAATAAAATACTTTCAAATTTCCAACTGGTTGGACTTTTTTGTTTAAACTTTTGTTATTAATTTCTCAATTTATTACATTTTAATCTGTCTTGACTGATTTCTGCCTTAGGTAACTTATTACTAATTTAATATGTGATCTGATTTTATAAGTGTTCTCTGAGCATTTGGAGAAAATGAATTTTTTAATTTATTTTTGTCTTCTATTTTTTATTATTTTGTTCTCTGTTTTAAAGCTACAAATTTAGCATCATGTCAAGCTGCAATTTTAACTTGCTGTAGCTTAAAAACTAAGCTTGTTGGTTAGTTCTTTTATTTTCTTATTATTTATTGACTGGTCAAAGAGATAGATAGGTTGTATTAAAATCTCCACTTTGACTTTAATTTCTGTCATTCTGTGATATTATTTCGTGAGGTACAAGTCTATATATTTCTAACTATTTTTGCTCTGAGTATTTCTAAACTTCAGGCATCTTTTCCGAAATCCTTTGTTTTCTTTTTTCTTTTAAATTCTGTCTGATTCCCTTTGTTTACATTTACCTGATTGTGTTTGCTGAAATATCAACAAAAATATTCCTTCCCGAAATTCTCTCCCAAAATAGAAGAGTCTGGTATTTATTTCAGGCAAGGGTAAGGGACTGGGAATCTCCTGTTGACTTTCATTCTTCCCACCATTCTATTGTTTTAGATATGTCCTTTAAAGACAATGCAGTGAATTTTGGCTTTAGTGTAGTCTAGGAGTCTTCCTCACTTAATAGGAGAGTTTAATCCATTCTTGTTTATTAGGAAAGCTGATATATTTTGCTGTTTTCTACGGTTTTTCTATGGTTTGTTTCTAATGCATTTTTCTGTGCTTTTGTTCACTCTGGTGTTTGGATCATGAGGATTTTCCCCTTATGCTCATAATTTCCAAGAAACAGCTTTGTACTCCCCCCAGTGTGTCCATCTCTCTCCGCCACCCCGAAGCTGCCTTCAAGCCTTGCTGGAGGCCGCAGCTTCCTTCTACCGACTTACCCTAAAGGACCAGCACTCCCTCCAGGTCTAGTTCTTCCCCCAGAAATAGTTTGGATGCCTCTGCTCTGGAGAGCCTCTTCTTGCTTGGCTGCCACAGAGACCTCCTCAGAGAGGTCAAGCTAGAGGCCTCGAGCCAGCTCTGCATCCGAATCTAGCACCCTAGGGAGCAGTGAGGGGCCAGGGCTGCGGGCCACCCTGGCAGTAATCCTTGTTCTTGCTTCATTTGTCTCATTTCTTGGCAAGGCCACAGTACCACATGCCAAACCTAATGTGCCGGCCCTTCTTCCTGGTGAACAAATAGTTCTGTCTCTCTGCCCAACCTCACTCACCCAGCCATGAAGCCAGGCAAGCACTTTCTGCCTGAAGCAATGCTACTGGGCACCAGTGGCCTTGGGTCAGGGCAGCCAGGACTCTGATGCATCCCACCTGACAGAGTCCAATGGACCTGAGGAGCCACTGCCACCCTGTGAAGCTGCCTTGCAGAGTCCACCCAAGGTCTTCAGTTCCATCAGCAGAGACCTGGCCACCCACCACCCCAACTAGCTTCCCCTTTTCCTCCTCTAGCCTGTTGACCAGGCCACGGGACCTTCTGGTACATCTCTCAGCCTGTGCCTCCCACTTGCTCTCTTGACCATAAGGGTGACTATTTGGTACGGAATCCCCCTCATTTATATTCCAGGAGTAACAAATGAAAATACAAGTCAAATGACTGCACTCAAGTTTCAGATAAAAAGAAATAATTTTCAGGTAAGTATGCCCCACACCATATTTAAGGCACATTTATTTTTAAAAACCATTCATTGCTTACCCAACATTCAGACATAGCCTGGCCACAGGCAAGGGAGACCAACCCCACAACTCCTTGGGGAACAATTTTTTAGTCACCTTTGGTTATCTTTTATAAAAGCAGTCATTTTTTTAAAGTATAATTATATTTGTAGAGCTTCCTCAAAATACTAGAGGTTAGCCAGTTCACTCTGTTTTTATCCACAGAAACAAGGCTACGTATCTTATTCTATTCCCTACATAACTTGGCCTAACAGTAGGAGTTGAGGGTCAGGAGTAAGAGGCCCATCCATTCTCAAGCTGAGCTCACATTTTATCTTAATACAGACTTTCTATTGCAGAATAGTTTTCCAAAGGCACCAAAAGTGATGAAGGGGCTCCACAAATCCTTGAGGACCCAGCAAGGTTAAAAGGTCAGTGATTTGCAATTTTAATAATTCATAGTATTGTGAAAATCTGAGAGCCACTCTTCCTATTTTCTTACTCTAGGAGGGCCTAAAAAGGCATTTTTTTAATATTTTATTATTTTTATTTTATGTGTATGAGTGTATTGCCTGCATTTAAGTGCACCCATGTTGTGCAATGCCAAGGAGGTTAGAAGAGGGTATCAGATCCCCCTTGGAACTGGAGTTATAACCGACCAACCTTTGTGGTAACAGATGCCATGTGGGTTCTGGGAACCGAACCAGGGTCCACTGTAAGAGCAGCCAGTGCCCTTAACTGCTAAACCAACTCTCCAGCCCTTAAGAGGTGTTTTAAAGCAAATCCTAAATATTGTTTCACCTATAAACAATTCAATATTTTCTTTTAATTTTTTTTTACATTTACTGATTATTTGCTTGTTCAGTGTGTTTCTACCACAGAATGATGTGGAGGTCAGAGGTCAACTTGCAGGAGTTGGTTTTCTCTTTCTACCAAGTGCTAGAACTCAGGTCGTGGACTTGGTGGCAAGTCCCTCTGTCTGCTGAGCCAACTCACTGGCCTGTTCAGATTGAACCTAAGACTCCGTGCATGCTCACGATACTCTACCACTGAGCCACATCCGCCAGCAGTCACTTCGAAATGTTCAGCATTCTCCCAGAAATATTCTCTTGGTTTTCCCGGCCCACATGGATTTCTCTTTCCAAATTAGCACTCTAAATTAGGGTGACCTTGCCTATCCTACTTAGTTTATTAGACTCAGCAATTCAGACACCACACATATGAAAACAGTACAGCAGCCCAAGGACTGCTAACTGAGGGAAATGTTCTGGAGAGATGCCTCACTCACCTTCAGAGTATCAAAGTCCTTCTCCAGATAGCAGCCACACTTCTCCCTCTCCCCGATGGATGCAAAGAATTTGCTCCACCAGTCAATAAACTCCTCCTCCTGCACAAAAAGAAAGAGGCAGCTTAATTCCCAGTAGCCAAGCAAGAGCCTTCTGATGTGATTCTTCCCCCCAAACTCGCCTGCACGTGACTGAGGGGTGCTGGGAGCTTCTGGGCAAAGGCGCCGCAGACTGGTGAAGTCCTTAGCTTCTCCTGATACTGACTGCTGAGTCTCTGAGCTAGTTCCATCCTCAGCCCTGTGTTCTCATGGGGCACTTCGGCCTTCCTTTTCTTTCTGTGAAGCTGGCATACATGGCAGCATCCCAAGGATAAACTGAGGCTGAGCTCAGTAGGTGCACAGAGTACTCCGGGTGGTGGTGGTGGGGGGGGGGGCAGGTGTCAAGAATACACTACCTAAGAATACAATGCAGTAGATCTGAGCTTTCAGAGACCCAGCCCACTCTCCACTCACTGCAGTAGAAATGAGAACATAGACACCCCAAGGAGAAGTCTTGGTAGAGTCTCTGAAGATCAGCAAACGTGTGCTAGGTGTGAGGAGCCGGGTGAGGGGGCAGAAAACTCACCTTGCTCTTTCCATCCCCCAGTCAGCGGTATTTGCAGGCAAGGGCCCCTGCCTGCTGCAGCAAACTCCTCCCTCCCCACCTTCCCTGTGGCTGTGGCCTGCTCGGTTCCTGCTTCGTGCTTCTCTACTGTGTCCTAAGGTGTGCTCTGCCCCCAGGAAATCAACAAGCTCCAGAAATGCACCCAGGCCCAGGCACTCTGGTTTTTACCACGGCACCGATTCAGCCAATAGAGTGAGAAAGGATAAGAGCAAGCTGTCTCAAGAGATCTTCTGGAATGGTGAATGAAGAGTGGCGAGGTCTACACAGCAAACTGAGAATCTGTCATGGAGTTTCTGAAAAGGCTGAAGCTCCCTTTAAGCCAAAACTAAACTCTTTGGGTAACAGTTTTTGAAGGAGCCAAGCCAAGGGACCCAAGCAGACAGAGAGGTGCCCAGAGTCTCTATCCACCCTACAAGTGTGGTCCTTAGCACCCCTGTTGCAGCCAGATATGACTCCAGACACAGAAGAGAGCAGGTGTGGGTGTTAGGTAGTCACTATCAAACCCACTCACCAGGAGGGTCCTCTGCAGCCACAAAAGAGAAACAGAGGTTTGAATAGCTTAAAGTGCATGGAGGCAGAGCTTTTGGACATAACAATACTCCAGAAAAGACCAGCATAGACAAGTTAAGGAAAAGGATGCCACAGTGCACACATACATGCAGACATACACGTCAGACATACACAATGGCCAGCATACAGGAGAAAATATTCACAGAGTCACAGCCAAAGGAGACATGCCAAATCGCACATGCCCTCCACGAAAAAACACAAGACACACGGTGTACAAAGGCGAACATCAGACACTTAGGAGCTGTTGCAATGGAACACTGTTTAGCTGTTTGTTTCTTCTGAAATCTTGGTTTTCTTTCCCAGCCCACATACTTAAAAATTTGAGTTCCTAAGTCAGGCACAGACAGGCAGCTAACTGGCTCGATTCCCACAAAGAAAAGACAAAAACGTGAGGGTTGTGGGGAAGGTGTTACACAGCCCTTGGTCTTGAAAAACCAAGTAAACTTGAAAAAAGCATCGGAGACAGACTCTGGATGATATTGTTAGCAGTGACAATGAGATAGGCAAGCTTTGTGGCAACTGAAAACAGGAAGTATACCTTGGTTTCCGGCACTCTTGGAGCACTTAAGGGGGGAAAAGCCACAAAGCAAATCTCAATAAAGTCTCAGCTCTCTGACTGTTCAGCAATAAGGCTCAAAAGTAATAAGGAATGTTTAAGTGAAAACCCCAGGCAGTTAGACATTTAAATGCAGGTTCCTAAAACCCCAAAGAGTGAAATTAGACTCAGAGACACTTGGAAAATACTAACAAGAGGCAAACCAAAATAGATGGGGCTCAGGCAGGCCTGGCTGCATAGAAAAACTCAGTCCGAAATGTTTTCACTTTTATACAAAAAGGATGAAAATAAATAATCTCTTCGTTTATGAAATGGGAAAATGAGCACATTAGAAAGGAGAATACTGCAACTGACAACTCTCTCAGGAAAATAAACAAGTATTTATCAAACTAATTTCTAAAATCAGACCCATTAACAATGAGAAAGTAAAAACAAAAGGGCATTATGGAGAAGAATACAATCAGCCAAAATTAATTTTAAAATCCTGGAAAATCTAGATGAAGAAGGTGATTTTCTAGAAAAACATAATCTGCCAAAATCAACTCAAAACTAATAGAAAACATGAAGAGATTGATGGCCCTGAAAGTAGAAGCAATCTCAAAGAATAGCTGCCAAAGAAGCTATCAGGCCAAGAGAGTGTCTTTGGAAGACAGTTCTAGCAGTCTTTTAAAGAAAAAATATTCTTTGACCCACAACACAGAAAAAGAAAATTTTACCCATTCATTTAGGAAAAAAAAAGCCTGACAAAAGAATAAAGAGGAGGGAGGAGGGAGGAGGGAGGAGGGAGAGGGACGGGGGAGGGAGGAGGAAGAAGGGAGAGGGAGAGGGAAGGAAGAGGGAGGGGGGAGGGAGAGGGAAGGAAGGGGGAGAGAGGAAGGAGGGAGGGAGGAAGGAAGGAGGGAAAGAATATGAATGAATCTCACTCCTGAACACAGATAAAAAGATTCTAAATAAAAGATCAAACAACAGGCTTCAGGAGCCAGCCTGGCACAGTGTGGCTGGGTTGTTCCAGAACACCAGAGTGACTGACTAGGGATGACTACGGCTGGGTGAGCAGGTGCACACCTGTAATCCCAGCACTCCAGAGGCTGAGGCAGGAGCATTGCCACAAGTGTGAGGTCAGCCTGGGCTGCATAATGATTTCAAAGCCAACCCAGGCTACCAGAGACAATGTCTCAAAAAATTATGAGAATAATTTTTTATTTATTTATTTTTGTATGTGTATGAATGTACTGTCTGCATGTAGGTTTGTGCACCCGTGTCGTGCACAAACCTACATGCAGACAGTACATTCATACACGGAGGTCAGAAGAGGGTCTCGGATTCCCCTGGAACTGGAGTTCTCCTGGAATTGGAGTTACAGATGGTTCTTAGCCGCCATGTGGGTGCTGGGGATCGAACCCGGGTCCTCTGCAAGAGCAGTCGGTGCTCTTAACTGCTAGGCTATCTCTTCAGCCCCTGACCTCACTTTAATATAAAGACTAGATACAGAATATTCACATGATTGCTTCTCAACAGTCAAACATTTTCTTTTAATCTTGTGTGTCTAATGTGCCACACAAAAATCTGATTTTTTTGTTGAACATAAGTATTCAAATAACTTTAAAAAATGTTTTGAATTTTTCTTTAAATTTTTATTACTAGTATGAGGGGCTGTGTGAGATGGGGAGGGCTGTATCAGCAAGTGTGTGAAAGTCAGAAGACGACTTTGTGGAGTTAGTTCTCTTCTTCCAGCTCTATGTGGGTTCCAGGGATGGAACGGGGGTTCATGAGGCAGTGCTTTCCCCGTTAATCCATCTCACTAGCCCAAAACTTTGTTTTTAATCTGGATAAAGAACAATTGAGACAAAAAAATAAAAGTGTTGCTGTGCACCTTATAATCTGCATCTTCTGGTGAGTGTAAGCATGTGTTGGTACTGAGTAGGTGCTCAGAGGAGGAACACTGAGTCACAGTGCCTTACACAGGCTCAGTTTTACAGTTTTCCAAATGGTTGTTTAATTCATCCTATCACCAACAGCTTATGAGAGTCCTTTACCATTATTATTTTTCCAATTAAATTCTTTAAACTAATTTTGAGATGTACGAAGAAGCAGCCATTGTGGCATTAAGGTGAACTTCTTTGACAGCTAATGGAGTTAGCTGTCTTTACCATGTGGATGTCTTCCTTTGTGAAGTGTATACATAAGATCTTTTCCCATTTTTCTGTTGACTTGTGTATCTTTTGCTTATTGCTTTATGGGGAATCTTTTTAATAGACTAGATGTGAGACTCTTGCCAGAAATACGTTTTATTTACTATCCTCTTGAACTCCACTTGTCTTTTCATTTTCTTCAATGTTTTCTTTCATAGTCTTGAAGTTCTAATTTTCCTAGAGTCAATGTTTTATTTATTTTGTTTATAGACAATACTTTATATGCCCTGTGTAATGAATCTTGGGTTATTCTAATATCAAAAATAAAAAAGTTTAAGTGTTCTGTAAAAAAAAAAAAAAAAAAAAAANAAAAAAAAAAAAAAAAAAAAAGGAAGGAAACAACAACAACAATAGCATGCTTCAAAAGACACCACTAAAAAATGTGAAGAAAAAGATTGCCAGGACAGGAGATAAATACTGTGAATAATACATCTGATAAGGAACTGAACCTAGAATGTGAACAAAACTTACCCTGATCAATAAAAAGAAGACGACCTAATGTTAAATAAGCATGAGGGGCTGGTAGGGTAGCTCAGCAATTAGAAGCACTTGCTACTCTTGCTGTGGGTGGACCCAAGCTCAGTTCCCAGCACCCAGATGGCACCTGTAACTCCAGTTCCAGGGGATCTGACAACCTCTTCTTACCTCTGCAGGCACTGCATGCATGTGGTGCACATAAATCCATGCAGGTCCATACACATACACATAAATAAAAAGATGAAATAAATCTTTTAAGGTAGGCAATGGCTTCCCTCAGACCGTAAGAACTGAAAACACAGTTGCTGACCACATTGCCATCAGGAAAATGCAAACCAAAGCCACAAGAAGAAACTGTGCACAAGCTGGGGTGGCTGTTCTCGGAGAGACAGGTAACAAGGTGTGGGTGCAGATAGGAGAATCTGGAGCCTTGTACGGTGCTGGTGGGAACAGAAAACAGAACAGATTCCATGGAACAGCCAAGACATGCCAAGTGTCAAGATGTTCCATGTGACCCCACAGCTCAGCTCCTGGTAGAAGTGGAGATGCTATGAAGACGTGTACTTGGATGTTCAGAACAGCCTCATTCATAATGACCAGCAAGTGGGCATGATCCAAAAGCCTGTCCACTGAGGAGAATTAGCCACACAACAGTTTGTCACTTATTAATTAAAAAAAAGAATGAAGAACCAATACATGCTACAACCTGGATGAACCTTGAAAACATGCTGAGCTAAAGAGATGAATCACTAAAGACCACAGACTGCATGATTCCGTTTATATGAGATGAGATCAAAAGCAGAGCAGCGGCCAGAAGCTCCGGCCAGGTGGAGGCCGCGGGAACCAAGTGCTCTGCAGCGTAAGGTTTCTTTCTGGAATGATGAAAATATTCTAAAATGGATTATGGGGATAGTTGCACAACTCTGTCAATACAGGAAAAAAAAACCACTGAATTGTACACTTTAAATAGGGACTTGTATTGATGTGGACAGCTTGACAAAGCTGTCAGTAGAAACAGAACAAATGATCATACAAGCAAAGACGTTCACACTGAAGAAACAAAGTGGAAAGGTCAGCACTTGCTCTAAGGATATAAGAATTAAAGTGGCTTGGGCCAGAGAGATGGCTCAGTGGGTAGCAGTGCTTGCACATAAGCCGGATTGTGAGTTTGAGCCCAAGAACCCATGTAGAAAGTCAGCACATCTTGTACAAAAAATATAATAAATAAATAAATAAATAAATAAATAAATAAATAAATAAGAAAGAAAATAAGACCCTAAAAAATAATAAAAGATACGATGAAGTCTTAAAAAAAAAAAAAAGAAAGTCAGCACAGTGGTTTGCATCTATAATCCCAACACTCCTATCAGGAGATGGGAGGCAGAGGCAGAAAAAATCACCCCAGAAGGTCACAGACCAACAGAGGATACAGCCGAGTACAGGGCCCGGCAGAAAGACAAGAGAAACCTTAACCTCTGTGCATGTGCTGTGGCCCACACACATCAACACACACACACACACACACACACACACACACACACACACACACACACTTTAAAGAATTAAGGATGTCAGGTGTGGGGGCATATGCTTTTGATTCTAACACTTAGGAGAAAAAAGCGGTGGATCTCTGTGAGACAGAGGTCAGTCTGGTCTACATAGCGAGTTCCAGGCCAGCTGGGACAGCAGGAAGACTCTGTCTCAAACAAATAAGCAAAAACATAACAAGAAAAGAAGTAAGGTGATTTTTTTTTTGGGTCTTTTTGAGACAGGGTTTCCCTTTAGTCTCAGCTGGCTTGGAACTTGTTATGTAGACCAGGCTGGCCTTGAACTCACAGAGATCCGCCTGTCTCTGCCTCCCAAGTGCTAGTATTTTTTTTTTATTTCTGTATGTGTATGAATGTGCTGTCTGCATGCAGGTCTGTGCACCAGTGCCGTGCAATGCCACAGAGGTCAGAAGAGGGTGTCGGATTCCCCTGGAACTGGAGTTCTCCTGGAATTGGAGTTTCAGACGGTTCTGGGCTGCCATGTGGGTGCTAGGGATCGAACCCCGGTCCTCTGCAAGAGCGGACGGCGCTCTTAACCGCTAGGCCATCTCTCCAGCCCCCAAGTGCTAGTATTAAAGGCGTGTGCCACCATGCCCAGCCCAAGGAGATTTTTTTTTAAAGTCAAGCAGTTGATCACCAAATAGTATTTAAAGTTCATACTTTAAAAAACTTGGGCTGGAGAGATGGCCTAGTGGTTAAGAGCACTGACTGCTCTTGCAGAGGACCCGGGTTCGATCCCCAGCACCCACATGGCGGGTGAAAACTGTCTTTAACTCCAGTTCCAGGGAAGTCTGAGGCCCTCTTCTGACCTCCGAGGCATTGCACAACATGGGTGCACAAACTTACATGCAGACAGTGCATTCATACACATACGAAAATAAATAAAATTTAAAAAAAAATTTTTTAAGACAAAATTTTAAAAAACCTACTTAAGAACGTACTAGTTCTTTCTGAAGAACACTTTTTTTATTTTTGGACAGTCTCATGCATACCAGACTGGCCTGAACTCACTACATAGCAGAACATAGCCTCAGGCTCATAATCCTCCCGCCTCCACTTCCAAGTGCTGTGATTACAGGTACGTGCCTCATGCCTAGCTTGGGCAGAGCCTGGAACTCGGGGCTTCGTCATGCCAGACAAGCACTCTACCCACTGAGCTCCAGCTCCAGCTCTATAATTCTTGTCTTACCATGCTCTGATCTACCCAACATGCCTGGCCGTGGGGCAGCAGTCCTGGATTCAGGAGTATCACACTTGTGCAAGCAAATCTGCCCAGCACACTCAGCAATGTTATAGTACAGGGCACACCCTGTCACCTGATCTTAGCACACCCGGCAATGTTATAGTACAGGGCACACCGTCACCTGATGCTAGCACACTTGGCAATGTTATAGTACAGGGCACACCCTGTCACCTGATGCTAGCACACTCGGCAATGTTATAGTACAGTGCACACCCTGTCACCAGATGCTAGCACACTCAGCAATGTTATAGTACAGGGCACGCCCTGTCACCTGATCCTAGCTGTCGCTTGGCACCGTAGCTGATTTGCTTATCTTCACGCCCTTTTCTGGGTGGGCCCCATGAGCTGGAATGATGAATGATGGTATGGAGGTCTAGGTCTCTCCACTGGGAGGTGGGGCCATATGATGTAGAGGCTTCCCACCCCAGACCTATATAAGCTGCTTGTTGCATAGAATAAATGGATTTGCACCCTCTGACAGGGTCCCCAGAATGTTACTGGAGTAACCCCACACCCTACCCTCTTCAGCCTATTCTATTGGGGGACTGATGCCTCTGCACTTGGCAAGGTCACCAATGACTCAGGCCTCTGTAAGTCTAGTGGCAGTCCCCAGTGACAGCCTCGCCTCTGTCCTCAACCCATGTCCCCTTGCCACTTACCCTGCAGGCATCTGAGTGTGCCGGAGGTCGGGAGGAGGACATATCAGTGCTCTGACCCATTTTCTCTTCTCTAATCTCCCCTGGGATTCTCCATTCTTACTGACAGCTTTAAGGAACATGGACATTGATAGGTCCGGTGACGGCGAGCCTGGATGGTGACTCCCTAAACTCCGGCTGCCTGTTGCTCATCTGCCACTGTACACTAATGAGCCTCTCAAATGCTCCATGTCAGATCCAAGTCTCAGCTGACCATGTGGGCTCCTCCAGTAGCCATCCTTTGGTAAAGGATCTGGCAGCCCCCCTCCCAGACAACCCCTCCTTCCAGACCTTCAAGTCAGCTTTTGACTCCTCTTCATCAGCCCCACAGCCATACTTTGGCACCTCGGTGTGGTCTCCAGAGCACGTTGGGAATCTGTCCATGTTGGCCCCCTCTCCAACACTCTGGTCTTGCCCGTCCCCTGATATTGGTCCTCTAAGATCCCCTCCCCGGTCTCCTAAGGTCCCCTCCCAGCAGCCTCCCAACCGGCCTGCCCCCTTTCCCTTTGCCGCCTCCTTCCCAAGTCCACTCTTAACACCATAGCCCTGTAAATCTGTACTTGGTGCAAAGCCTTCTGATATCTTGTCACTTAGAAGTATCTTGCAAGGCTCGAGGGTCAGAGTCCACAGCCGTTTCACCTCCCACCCTCTGCTCCCTCGCCAGCCCCCCTATTCCAGCCACACTGGCCTTCATGGTCTCAGGTGTCCAGCACTCTCCCTCAGTCTCTTGTAGGCTTCTCCGTCACTCTGAGAGTTCCTTTCCTGGGTAGTGTAAACAGTACCTACGACCTCTCATAAGATCCCAACCACAACAAAGGACAAGTCCCCCAAAGTTCACCCTAGGGACCCAATGGGTTTATTGTACTTTCTTACAAAGGTGGGCGAAGGAGTGCTAGCAGGAGCAGCAGTCAGCTGCAGTGGAAGGTTCACCAAGAATGGATGCCCAGTTCCCCACAACCGCGTAGTGGGGCCCCTTCAAGACCCCAAGGTGCCAAGGCTGGGTATAATCAGGGCATAGCTGCATAGACATGGCTGAAAGCAGCAGGTGGACCCTCAGGTGAAGGCGGTCACTGGAGTGACCCTCCGCCCCTCCTCTGAGAGAAGGTCAGTAGTCGCCAGGGCCATTCCTGCTGGTCCCTTGTGCGCAGGCACAGCTGATGTGATGAAGACGACGACTGTCTTGCTTGGAGGATCTCATTCCACAGCACGACCCCCAGACCACTTCCTCCCCTTCAAGCCTCCAACTCCCTCGGGGCCTTTCTCTCTCATTCACCATGTTTCAAACCACAGCTTCCCTCGAAGCAATTCCTACTCCCCCTCCCTTGCTTTGTATCGACAAGAGTTATCCCTACCGGACATTAGGTAGACCCCACTAGGTCTTTGCTCTTGGGTTCATCCCCATGAGGGCAGAGCTCTATAGCCATTGATCACATGAACAACCTCAGTTCTTAGATCACTTCCTGGTACTGGCTTGCACCTCAGGAAATATTAGACTGGCACATGAGTTCCTAGACAGCAAAGGAGAGGAGACAAGTGACAATCTTTGGCTTTAAGTACCCAAGAACAGATACCATGCCATTAAAATAATGGGTTTTAAACAAATAAATTAAATTAAATAATGGGTTTAAGGTGCCGGGGATGTCGATTGGGTGGTAGAGTGCTTACCTAGCATGCATGAAGCATTGGGCTCCATCCCCAGCATTGCACAAGCCAGGTGTGGTGGTGCATGCTTGTAATCTCAGCACTTGGAAAGCCAATGCAAGAGGGTCAGAAGTTCAAGGTCGTCCTAAACTCCATAGTGAATTCTAGGCCAGCCCTGAGACTTATTTCAAAAAAAAAAATAGCTTCAAGAAAACATTTTGTCCAGCCAACTTCTCCCCATAAGAGACTAAGGAGGTGAACATATTTAGGGGAATAGACATAGAAATAGAACCCACAAAAGTGTAACAGCTTCAGACACAGCACCCAGCACCTCCCCTGGATTTATGCTCCACAAACTGCAGTGTTGGTAATTTGTAGCCATCCAGAGATCTCCGGAACTGTGGCAGGATGCTGGCCAGAAGGTCACATGGATATTATGAGAAAAGAGCCCTCGAAAGTTCCCATAGACCCCTGAGTATAGTGGGAGCACTGCTAAATAGGTCTGAACACTGCAGCGGAGCCTAAGGTTAGGTGAGGGGAAGAGGAGGAAGAAGAGGAGGGAGGAGGAGGAGGAGGAGGAGGAGGAGGAGGAGGAGGAGGAGGAGGAGGAGGAAGGGGAGGGGGGAATGAGAATGGGAGGGGGGAGGAGGGAGAGGGAGGGGGAACAAGGAGACCTGACTGGATTATGGGGCTAAGAGAAGATGCTGTCAGTGAACACAATGAGATCCATGTGTCAGGGCCCAGAGACACCAGGGTGGACACGTACCAGGAAACAGGGCACCCTCCCTGGGGAGGTAACAACATTAAAGACGTTCAAAGAATTTAGTGCTCCCCCCCCACCCCGAGGGTGTGGAGGGGAAAAGCAAGCCCAAAGTGACTAAGTTTAAACCTAAAATGCTGAAGATTACCAGGGATTTTCTGCCATTAGGAAAAAATGAGAGCTCAAAGGGAGATTAAGTTGATTTACAGAAAAATAGTGATATTTTTAACATAGTCACAGATATGGCTTGAAAAATATCACTCCTGCCGTTACCCAGGTCTCAGTTCTGATGGAGTTATCATCTCAGGACCACTTCTCCCTTTTCTTGCCCAGAAGTTCAAGACTATATCAGCAGCCCTGAAGCAACCCTTCCACGGCTCAGCCAGTTGTGTTCTAACAGTTGAATGTCCAACAGTGAAGAAGGAAGAAATGCACATGGCTTGGTTTTGAAGGTGGCCTTTGATGCCTGAACCAGAAGTCTGGCTGTTACCACCTTATTCTCCCACGTCCAAGGTTCAAGGCCGCTCATCATACCATCAGCCAATGAAGTCCATCTGATCAAAGCACAGACAGGAAGCCTCTCCAATTTCAGCTAATAGCCAACATTCGGTTTCTGAGCAAACAGCCCAGTTACAAAGACAGGCTTCTCCAGGCTGGATCCAGTCTAACAGGCACCCTAATCCTCCCAAGGCCCGAGTCAGCATGGTGCAGTCCAAACATAATCCCACACTGTCATCTGGGAGATTTGTATGAATATGGAGAGCGGCACTGGCAACAATAATTCTAACTAACTTTCCCTTCTGTGAGGTCAGAAAGTATAGCCTGGGGTCAGGGACAGAGCGTCCCCATGCTGGGCTGGAAGCAGGGCTCTGTACAGGTGAGGCGACTGCCCTGCCACTGAGCTATACTCTCAGCCCTTTGAAAAATACATTTTTTAAAAATTTTTAGACAAGGTCTTACTAAGCTTCTTGGTTGGCTTTGAGTTTGCAATTCTAATGTCTCAGCCTCCTGAGTGCTAAAATGTCAGGCCTGTGCCTTCAGGCCCAGCTCAGGGACAGGACTTCTGTCCTCCACCCAGGATGTCCACTTGAATCAGAGAAAAATCTGCCAGCCAAGTTCATCCACCACCAAGGTTATAAAGTTAAGCCCCGGGTCACTATATAGAACCATGGACCTTCTGAATAAGCAACCTGCTGCTGTTAATGATTTTAAGATGACATCCCGGACTAGACAGAAAGCAATTCTTCTCTTAGAGAAGAATTGCAGTCATTGGGATAAGGGGGTCTTGTGAGTCAAATGAGTTGACGCTTGAGAAGATGCTCTGAGCCCTGTGGAGGTTACCATGGAAACTGCTCCTGTTACAGTGCCTATATCCTCAGTGTGATATTCAACTCTGCTACCTGGGCATGACATCCGCACAACTAAAATGACAAGAAAATTCCTCCAGTTCTTCAGTTTCTTCAATTTCCTGAGGTCTAAAAAGCAGAGATAATTTGCTCCTGACACACAAGTATAAGCACACACATAACAAACATGCCCACATGCTGACACAGCCCAAATATGACTTCAAATCTACCTCCCCCTGTGCACACTAAACCACTTAACACCTCCAAACCACACGGACAGATGCCCACAACCAGCTACCACATGACTCGACAGAACTGTACAAACTTGTGGAAAATGTCAATCATTTCCACAAGTGAAATGCTGGGCTTCGGCCTCTTGATGACACTCCCTTGACACCAGCATCCTTGTCTATAAAAGGGTCCCTATGCTATGCACCCTCCCTTCCAGCCAGACCAGTAGAGGGCAAGAGAAGGTCTTTAGCCCAGCACTGAACTGCTTTCTAAGGTTCAATAAATTCACGTACCTGAGATCTGGCAAAGACAAGAAATTGAGAATAAGACCTGATCGCCTGGCTGCCAGCCTCTTCTAAACAGGGCTCCATATGGGTGGGAGGATGTCTACACAGAGCCCAGGCTTGCTAGCAATATGGATGATGGCTTACAGGAACCCAGGCTGGCTTGCCACATTGGTAAGGGGCCTACAGGGAACCCAGGCTTACCAGCCACATAAATAAGGGCCTGCAGGTATGTAGACTTGCAGGCCACATGGGTGGAAGCCCTGTGGGGTACCTGGGCTTGCTGTCCACATGAGTGAGGGGCCTGCAAGGAAACCAGACTTACTGGCCCTTTCCCAACTCAGGAGTCTAAGTTAGGCACTTGACCTATGACTTGGTTCCTTGAGGGAGTCGTGCAGACCACCTGAGAGAATGTAATCTACTGTGTGGATTAAGTGAAAGAAGATTCCAGAAGAGTCCTCAGACCTAAGGAGAAAGCAATGAAACACATCTAACTGGGATTCTGTGGTGGTTCTAGGAGGCCGGGGGAGTAGAAGCTTGCCTAAAAGTTGCGCTTGTGGAGACAGCTTTGCTTAGCAAGAGTTCCAGCAATCTACTTAAGAGAAAAACTATTTCTGAAGGCCTTCCCAGGACTGCAGAAGCATCCATCAAACTACAGACACTAATATTAGCCATCTTAAATTCAATTTAAAAGGGATTTGGGGGGAGCTCACTCCATGCCAAAGTCAACCAACTTTCTAGTTTTACCATGTGCATTTTCATACACAAAATCATGTTAACTTTTCAAATCTTTGTTGAACTTGTTACTCAGTTCTGATTTCCCGTGCTTTGGTTCATGTAGAGCCACACTAAAGACACTGAGTGAATGAAGAAGTTGCATCAAGAGCCCCCAGAGGAGCCTTGCAGTCAGCATAGAGGACTGCACAGGTTCTAAGCACCTTCTGACCTAGGCTAGAGGGTAGAGTGTGTGCAGGACCAATGGGGATAGGAAAGCAGTAAGTTAAATCCTGGTGAAAGCTGACTAACCATGGATTGCCAAGGAAAGCTGTGGGCATCCCTCTAAGAAAGGGAAACCTTCTCTGGATGGGCAAGTAGGTTCCTCATGCCAGGGGGAGACCCCTTGGGGAAGAGGATGGGGTAGGACAGAAGCAAGGAGGCTGGCTGGAGGGAGCTGAGGCGGTCTCTTCCCTGATGGGACCCTGGAGTTTGCCAGACAAGTTTCACCCCAGGCTGTCCCCCCTGCAGTGTGCACCCAGGGAGGAGGGGTGCACCCCCGAGGAGACCACAGGAATGCCAAGCAGGGAAGAGGCCTCCCGAGCCAAGGGCTCCAGCAACCAGGATCCAATATCGGCGGGTGACTCCAGCCCCCGTAACAGGAGAGACCGTAAAGTATGTGCTGGGCTTCCCAACCAGCAAACACAGCAAATAACCAATTACTCCAAATAGCTAACAGATTGCGGCTCTGATTTCCCTCCCGCACCCCCACCCCGCCCCATGCCTTCACTTGTCATTTGATGGGCGATTTGTATTTGCTCTGAGAAAATGAGAGAATGAGTCATAAGGAAGACCCCAATTACACCAGGAATGGGCATCGAACTCCCCAGTCAGAGCTCACGAGAGTGGGAAACCCAGGCTGCACCTGTGCCGCAGCCGACAGAGATGTACAGGGTCAATGAGAGGCACCTCCATGACTGTAAATGTATCTAGTGAGTCTAGCACCCCAACACAGTGAGCAAAGGTCCTTAAGAAAGTCACGTCTAGGAGAAAGTATCTTCCTAAGCACCTCAGCTGATGAGTACACAGATACAGGTAAAGCTGTAACCCATGAACAGAGGCTGGGGAGATGGCTCAGTCCAGTCAAGTGCTTGCTTTGCAAGGGTTAAGTACCTGAGTTCAGTCTTCAGAACCCACGTAAGAAGCTGGGCATGGTGGTGGATCTGTAATCTTAGTGCTGCTGGGGAAAGAATTCCCTGGCACCTGCTGGCCAGCTAGGAAAGCCCCAGGTTCAAAGAGAGATACCGTCTCAAAATAGAGAATGAGGGATTGAGGAAGACATCAGATAAGGATGTCTGGCCTGGGGGCTGGAGAGATAGCCTAGCGGTTAAGAGCACTGACTGCTCTTGCAGAGGACCCAGGTTCGATCCCCAGAACCCACATGGCGGCTAAGAACCATCTGTAACTCCAATTCCAGGAGAACTCCAGTTCCAGGGGAATCCAAGACCCTTTTCTGACCTCCGCAGCATTGCAGGACACGGGTGCACAAACCTACATGCAGACAGTACATTCATACACATACAAAAATAAATAAAATTTTTTTAAAAAGGATGTCTGGCCTATACACCACAACACAGACACACACAGACACATACAGACATACACACACACACACACACACACACACACACACACACACACTCACGCACGCGATGAATGTGATTAAAGTTAATACAAACCCCTAACTCTGAAGTTCAGAGGTGGGGCCTCGCTGCTTAGAGATGAACTGCCTCGAATGCCGTCTGGAAGTGGTCCTCGCTTGAGAGCCACACCCCGTAACTGATCGCTTTGCTCTGAAAACCTCTGCTTCAAAGTCTTGGGATAAATTGCTGTCAGGACTCATGAGGCACAAGGAGGCATTCTCCCCAAATTTGGAATCTGGAGGGGGAAATAAGGCTGTCCTTGGAGAAAATGACTTTGAACTAAAAGCATGCTGGGTCAGGACAAAAAGGCAACAATCTCCTCAACAGGGAAGAATGCCCCCTACATAGAGTCTTAGTAGTCACGAGTGGGAAGAGTGTAGAAACATCTGGGGAATACTGCCAGTAAGAAAAGGAGGTGCACCATCCTGGAAGAAAAGCAAAGGAGAAAGGGGTGGACGCAGACAACTCTCTACACAAGTGCTAAGAGAGAGGCCCTAGACAATAAAGCTGTCCCCACGTTTGGAGACAGATGTTAGTTATCTGTCCCTCTTGGTCAGCAACCACTAAATTTCTAACCTACCTCCAAAGCACAATTCACCTTTCTTTCCACTCGCTAAGCCTACAGAGAGACCATGAGCTAGACCAGTGCCCAAGGCTGTGCGAGGAAGCTGATGGCCTCAGTACCAAAGCTGAATAGGCTGAGGAAAGCAGCCTACCACATGTCCCAGCCACAAGATTTAGAATCTACTCCACCAGGGCTACAGGAAGTTCCCACAAGTAATGTCCTACCTGGAGGCCTAGGGGAGAGGCTCACCCTACTCTACTTAGGAAACTCTTGCTCGGAAGCTCTTGAGCAATGACCATGGATATGAACGCTGATTGTCATAGCAAGCGGAACAGTCTTCAGCCCAGAGGAAACTGCCTCCGTCCTAACTAACTAACGGCCTCCATAGTAACCAGCGGACTCCATGGTAAGTGCCTCCAGTTATGGGTTCCTTCTGATTTCTCCTGCCTTGTTAGATTCCCAACTGGAAAGGTAAAACTCCAGCAAATCTAGACTACTTCCTTCTCCATTTGATCCCAATGGGACCTCAGAAGGATTGTACATTCAAGGACAGCATCTATCTAAACTTCCAGGGGTTGAGATGCAAGAGCTTCCCTCCATAAGGGCCAGCGAAGAATAGGAAGATGATGTTAAGGATCACCAGGGAATAGCCCGAGGACTAAGAAAAATGTCTCCCTAGGCTAAAGATCTGAGACCAAAACTGAAGGAAACAAATGTTTTGTCCATGTTCCTATGAAAGCTCAGGAAGACGCTGTGAGCAAGAAATCAGAGCGTGCTGGGTCCTGAAGGACATAGAAGCAGATAGGGTTTGCTTGATGAAAAACAGGGCTTCAGACTCAAAATTGAAATATAGTTTGACTTCCGGCAAAATGACAAACTAGGCAACTAGAGAAATCTTCCCAGCAAGAATATCTGAATTAACAGATATCTCTAAAATCCTCCTGAAATGCACAGTGGAGCGGATGAGGGTGTAAAAAAATCTTTAGGGGCAAATGAGAAAGGAAAAATCTAAAGAAACAAGGATCCAAAGGCATACAGTCCATGGGACCCCAAAAGCCACAAGCTGAACACTTAACTGTAAGTGAATCTGGGTTCGTAGTATCTCCAGGCATCTGGTAAAGTAAACACATATCCTCTCTGGAAGAATGTGACTTCCATCCAGGCCTCAAAGAATTCTCAGATAAAGTTCCAAGGAACATGAGTTCACAATCAAAAATAGTGAAACACATGAGGAGTGAGACACCGTGAGCAAGTGCCAGCAAGAGCCAGCCAACTGCAGAACCTGCTAGAACAACAGAAAGCAGACGTGTCAGCAACGCTCAAACAAAAAGAGGGCTCCAGGAAATCAGACAGTAAAAATGTAACCGACACAAAGCCCTTCAAAACCAAACAAGCAGGCGAAAAGAAAGGACTTCTAGAAATAAAAAATCATAAAACCCTGAGTCTACAAACTCATTACACCAGGTTAAATATCAGATCAGAAAAGGATAAAGATGGAATTAGAAGACACACCTTCAGAAATGAGCAAAAGTGCATCATAACTCAAAGACTGGAGAGATGCTCAGCCAGTAAGTAGACTTCGGCTCTTGCAGAAGACCGGATTCCTTTCCTAGCACCCACATGGGGCGACTCAAAACTGCCTGGAACTCAAGCTTCAGAGGATTCATCAGCCTTTTCTGGCCTCTGCGGACATCCCCACACACGTGCAGGCACACACGCAGGCACACACACACACACACACACACATAAATAAACAATAAGATTTGTTTTTTTAAAGACAGAAGGGCTAGAGAGACAGCTCAACAGTTAAGAGAACTGGCTGCTCTTAAAACCCAGGTTTGGTTCCCAGCCCCTACATGGTGGCTAACAACTATCCAAAACTCCAGTTCTAAGGGATCTGATGCCCCCTTTTTGTTTCTATGGGTATTACATGCATGGGTGCACTTAACATATGTGGCAGGCAAAACACTCAAACATATAAAATAAAAAAAATAAATGAAAGACAATTTTTAATAAAAAAAGAAGAAACAGCAAACTCTACCTCAGCATCTACAGGATCCTCAGCAGGCATAATCTGAAGATGCTTAAGTCCCCTACCTAAAATAATATAGTATTTACATATAACCTACACACATCCTCCTGCATACTGTACATCATCTCTATATTTCCTGTGATGGCCAGTGCAATATAAAAGCTACCTAAATAGCTATTAAACTACATTACATGAGGGAAATGTCTGTATACATTTGGCACTGGTACTCTTATTTTTCAAATATTTTCAATCTGTTGTTTGTGTTTGGGGATGCAGATGCCACTGATGTAATGTGCAAGTTTAGTTGGCATGGAGGATAGGGATGTCCATGGTATGTCTATCCAGAGTGCCAAAGAAAATGATGTAAAGAATGGGATTGTTGGGACTGGAGAGATGGCTCAGCGGTTAAGAGCACCAACTCCTCTTGCAGAGGACCCGGGTTCAATTCCCAGCACCCACATGGCGGGTTAGAACCATCTTTAACTCCAGTTCCAGGGGAATCTGATGCCCTCTTCTGACCTCCGTGGCATTGCATAGCATGGGTGCACCAACCTACATGCAGACAGTACACTCATACACATTAAAAATAATAAAATAAAATAAAATAACTTAAAAAAGAATGGGCTTGTGAAACATTGGAAGAGAACCATCCAGAACTAATGAAAATGGGAATGTCCTCAGATTTAATTAAGATGGTAGAGACACAGCTGAAGCCAGGAACAGCACTGAGAAATTATATCGGTGAAAGGACTTCTCCAAACAGGGTGAAATAATAGTATTCTCAAACAATTAGGAAGTGATAACGTTTAAAATAAACTGACTCCAATGCAAGAATTTCCTTTTTTCTCAAGAACAAAGGAAAATAAGAGGAAGAAGACTGACACACGAAAAGAAAAACAATGTAAACATAGCTAAAAATAAAACTGATTACTTAAAAAATAAGAATACACTTAGATATCATTTTGTTTGTTTGTTTTTTTGTTTTTATTTATTTTTTGTCTTTTTGAGACAGGGTCTCTCTGTAGCTCCAGCTGTCCTGGAACTCTCTACGTAGACCAGGCTGGCCTTGAACTCACAGAGATCGCCTGCCTCTGCCTCCCGAGTGCTGGGATTAAAGGCGTATCCCACCACAGCCAGCTAGATACATTTAAGAAGCTGGAAAGATGACTCAATGGTTAAGAGCACTTACTGCCCTTGCAGAGGACACAAGTTCCCAGCACTAACAACTGTTCATAACTCCAGTTCCAGAGGATCCGACACTTTCTTCTGCCCTCTGTGGGCATTGCAAGACACGGGTGCATTTACACACATGCACTCATACACTCATATACATAAAATAATAAATAAAATATTTTTAAAGATACAAGTGAAATATCAAACAAAATGGCAAAAAAGTGTTTATAAACCATTCTAAGTTCCTAATCATATTCTGAAAGAGGCTATGCATATAAATTAAGAATTTGCTAAGTTAAATATGCATGTTAAGATTTAAAGGAAGGTGTGGTAGCACATGCCTAAAATCCTTCATTCAGGAAGCTGTGGTAAAAAGATGTCAAATTGCTGGGTGTGGTGGTGCACACCTTTAATCTCAACACTGGGGAGGCAGAGGAAGGTGGATCTCTGTGAGTTCAAGGCCAGCCTGGTCTACAGAGTGAGCTCCAGGCCAGCTGGGACTAAAGGGAGACCCTGTCTCAAAAATATTAAAAAAAAAAAAAAAAAGATGTCAAATTAAGGTCAGCCTGGGTTACCTAGTGAGACCCTGTCTCAAATAACAACAAAAAATTATATGCACATCACTAAAGGAATAGAAGCAACAGTGCTTTAAAGGGAAAGTGAGAGGGGGATGAAAAGGAGGATTTTTCCATCTATAAAGAAAAAGAGGGCTGAGGATAGAGCTCATTAGTACAGTGCTTGCCTCGTATGCTCAAGGGACTGGGCTCAATCCTCAATACCAGAGAAGGGGGCAAGGGCAGGTAAGGCTATTAGAGACAAAAGATGATGAAAAAAATCCAAATATATCAGTAGTTGGGTTCCCAGCATCCACACAGAGTGGCTCACAACCACCTGTAACTCCAGCTAAGGGGATCTGATGACCTCTTCTCGCCTCTGTAAGCAGCTGCACTCATGTGCACATAACCCACAAAGACACCCAAATGCACATGATTTAATCAAGTCTGTTGTAAATAGACATGTTACAAGAGTTCCTTGGCAGCTTCTGTCAGGGACCAAAGCAGGTAACAGATTCAGCCCAATATGTCTTAGATGGTGTAGGAAAGGCACAGAAGGGTTTATTTCAATAAAATGTCATCAAATCACAAAAAAAAAAAAAGTAAATAGACATGTTACATGTGAAACACATGAAGAACACACATTCTTCTTAGGCATACACAGTGATAAATGCAGACATTTACCCGAGTTGCAAAGGTCATGTCTAACTATTATTACACAGAGCCTGCATTCTCTGGACCATTAAGCTAAGCCAGTATCAACAACAATAACAACAGAAAGACACCTTTAAGTATAATTTAGGAACTTCCAAAATATATTTTTCAACAATTTGGGTGTCAAAAAGAAATAGGAAAATAGAATGGAAAATGGCAAAAATACTACTTTCCAAATCGTGTGAGATGCGTAACACAATACTGAACAGAGTTGGGTTTTTTTTTGTTTTGTTTTTTTGGTTTTTTTTTGGTCTTTTTGAGACAGGGTCTCCCTGTAGCCCCCGCTGTCCTGGAACTCAGTCTGTAGACCAGGCTGGCCTTGAACTCACAAAGATCCGCCTGCCTCTGTCTCCCAAGTGCTGGGATTAAAGGCGTGCACCACCATGCCCAGCTGAACAGAGTTTTATAGCCTTCAATGTTTGCATAGAAGTTAAAAATATTAGCCAGGCGTGGTGGTGCATGCCTTTAATCCTAGCACTCGGGAGGCAGAGGCAGGTGGATCTTTGTGAGTTCAAGGCCATTCTGGTCTACAGAGTGAGTTCCAGGACAGCTGGGGCTACAGGGAGACCCTGTCTCAAAAAGACCAAAATATATACATATACATATATATATATATATATATATATATATATTATATAATAAACACCCCCCTAACATAGACGGAAAAATAAGGAAAAAATTACTCAACTAGAAAATAGAAAACAACACAGTGATCAATTGAAAACTCAATTAGATGAAAATAATCTGACAAGTTCTGGAAAGAATAATAAAAAACATCCTGGGAAAGAAAGGTAGATATAACTAGAAGGAGAAGAAAAAGTTTGGAAAAACTAAGAAGGCATTATGAAAATGTTATGCCAATATTTGGGGGAGAAAATGAATACATTCCTATGAAATATAAACCATCAAAAGAGATCACCTAGAAACTGAAAATCTCAAAAGTGTTATAAATATATTTTAATTGTAGTAGCAACTTAAGGTATCCCCAGAAGAATGCTAAGTCTGGACAGTTTCACAAGTCAATCCAATCTGCCAAACAGCAGATGATGCCAGGCTTATCCTAGCCTGTTAGAGACCAGAGAAAATGCATTTGATTCTGGCCACATTCTAAACTTAAACGAGAGAGAGAGAGAAAATGAATGATTNGTCAGCTACACGACCATCCATAACTCTCACATTCCAAGAGATCCCAGTTGATTTTTTCTGATTCTCCACAGGCTTGCCAAGACACTGGTGCACACTTACATACATGCAGGCAACACACTTATACATATTAAAATAAAAAAATATTAGAATATTTTTAAAGGAAATAAATTAAATTCAGAACCAAAATATTTCCAAATGGAATCTGGAAGTGCAGAAAAAAGTTAATATATTATGACCAGGTGAGTTCGCTTCAGAAATGTGAAGCTGTTTCATAACTAATACAAAACAAACAAAAAAGGACAAAGAAAATAAATGAATGGAATTCATCACACTAACACCTCAAAGGAATAAAAATAATATGATCACTTCAGTAGACACACAAAAAAAATTCAATAAAAAATGCTCATGATAAAAACTGTTAACTAGTCATCATTCATTCATTCACCTCATAAGTTTCAACTCCTTGGTGAGAGAAAATTTTCAAAAATTAGGAATAGGGGCTGGAGAGATGGCTCAGCAGTTAAGAGCACTGACTGCTCTTACAGAGGACCCGGGTTCAATTCCCAGCACCCACATGGTGACTAAGAAACGTCTTTGACTCCAGTTCCAGGGGAATCTGACGCCCTCTTCTGACCTCCACGGCATTGCACGACACGGGTGCACCAACCTACATGCATACAGTACACTCATACACATAAAAAAAAAAAATTAGGAACAAAGAAGAACACTCTCAACAACCAGTCACATAAAACACCAACTGAGGAGCAATAAGGCAAGAAAAAGAAATTATTAAAAAAAAACAGATGAAGCAAAGCTAATTAATCACAAATTATATGACTGATTAAACAAGAAACCCAGAATACTTGAATCAGTCGAATTGAAGAGTTTTAGTAAAGTTTTTGGAAATAAGACCAGCATTTGAGGACTGGTTTCATTTCTATACGAATAACAACTAACTAGGAAATGCACCTCTCTAAAGAACAACATGACATTGAGCAACAAGTATATAAATTGTTATACACATTTAAAAAAATAAAAAAATAACAACATGACAGCAAAGAGGGGAATCAGCCTAGATGGCCACCCAACAGATGAATGGACAATGGAAATGCCAGCCAGAGACACAATGAAATTTTATTCAGTGGCAGAAAAAATGAAATTATGAAAACAGATGGATCTGAAAAGCATAATATTAAGCAAGGTGACCCAAACTCAAACAGAAACTGTGTTCTTCCTCACATGAGGATCCTCGCCTGTACTGGGTAGATATATGAATAGGTAGGTAGGCAGGTAGGTAGATAGATAGTCTATAGATAAAGCGATAGATAGACATAGATGACAACAACCATGGTTCCTCCTGCTTCTGTTTCCTACAGGTCAGCAGGATACATGGCCATTCCTGGCTTTTTACAGGGGCAGTGGAGATTTGAACTCAGGTCCTCATGTTTGCACAGCAAGCACTCTTACTCATTAAGCCATCTCCCCAGCCCTCATTCCTATTTTTAAAGCTACTTAGAACTAACAATAATAGGGCCAAAGAGTGAGCTCGGCAGTCAAGAGTGCTGGCTGGCTGCTCTTGCTGAGGACCCAGGTTTGATTCCCAGTGCCCCCATGATTGCTAACAACCATACGTAACTCCAATTCCCGGGGGGAACTGACGCCCTCTTCTGACCTCTGTGGGCATTGCACAAGTCTGGTGCACTTATACACATGAGTAAGAAAGGTATACCTCCGTGGCATTGCACGACACGGGAGCACCAACCCAAATGCAGACAGTACACTCATACACATAAAAATAATAAAAATAAATAAATAAATAAATAAATAAATAAATAAATGATATAAAATGCCTGGGAACAAATTAAATGGCTGGACCTATGGGAAACAAACTAAAATAACTCTTCTAGGGTCACAAAGGAGGCTATGGTGCAAGACAACAAATTAAAAGTTTTTGAGACAGGATATCCTTATAGCCACAGCTAGCCTAGAACTCATTTTGTAGACCAGGCTGGCCTTGAACTCACAGAGATCCGCCTGCCTCTGCCTCCCAAGTGCTGAGATTAAAGGCGTGTGCCACCATGCCCAACTCTATATTTTTATAGAATATATAAAGAGTGAGGAAGTATCCACAAGCTTTAAAATACATATTATAAAAAAGTACAGTATGATTTCAATGCTGTAAATCTCACAACATCAACAAGAACATAAAGATATGTTAAGACATAGGTACATTTTTCACAGCCTTAACTGTGATTGTTTTTCACTGATAAAAATGGAAATTACTTTAACTCTGCCCTAAACTTTCCACATCTTCCACAAAAAAGTAATTCAGAAAGAATGAAAATAGGCCTTGCCTCCCTCTAGAAGCCCACAAGACCCCTACTGCAGCCACACTTCCTGCTGGCAGTGTGAGTGGAATTCAACTCTCTGCCTTCCCTCGCATCTTCATGTTCCTTCCTTCTCCCTAGCAGGCCAGATGCCCCTTGGTCCCAGCCTGGGAGTCATGCTTGCATACTGAAGGTCTTCTGCCAAGGTAGTCCTCGCCATGAAGAACCCACACCCTGAATGACCTGATAGATTATTGAGGCAGAAAGAAAGGAGCTCTGCTGGGCACCCGGGGCCGGCACTGACCCCCACTTGTACCTCAGAGCCTGCCAGGATCTACTAGGGGTCATCAGTCATGTACACACCCTCACTTGTCTGAGAGGAACCAGGGACACCAGCTGCTGTCACCTGGCTTCTCAGGCCCAGGTCCCAGAGTGCAGAATCAAAGCTGGAGCCATCCCTGCTTCCTGTGGCCCTGGCAGCCCTCACACAGGTGACCAAGATGAAGCAAGCCTCGGTAGCACAGCTTAGAGATAGCCGTTTCCAAGAATGTACCCCAGAGCCTGCCCCACACCCCTCCATGACTACACTGGGCAGAGGCAGGACTGTTCCCCTGAAGATCAGGACCCCTCCTGTCCTCCCTGTCCTTCACACCCCTCCATGACTACACTGGGCAGAGACAGGACTGTTCCCCTGAAGATCAGGACCCCTCCTGTCCTCCCTGTCCTTCGTTCTTACCCTCAGATCCCCAAGAGAAATCAAGGAGCCCACAAATAGTAAGTAATACATACATGAGGACTGGATGGAGAAGACGCCAGGTTAGTGGGGGCCAAGCTCGACAGCCCATCTGCAAGCTACAAATTAAACATGCCAGTTAGCAACAAGATTCTAGGGCCCAATACAGGAAAGCTGGCCAGTCCTAGGGAGTAGGGTCCTTCATCTGTCCAGGCACCTTCCATATCAGTTGTAGGGAAAACATGCACTCTCCAGTTGGTCAAGCCTGGCTCTGTGGCCCTGCCAACTGTGTGACCTTGGGCAGGAGTCAGAGGAACCAACATTTCCCAGAGCAACAGTGAGTCGGAATTAGCAGCGCTGGTCTCCTATGCTGTCTCCCTGCCTTCCCAATCTCAGCTCCAGACACACTCCCAGTCCCTGCCATCGCTTCGTTGGCTCTCTCCATGACTAAATACTACACCCTGACCAAGCAAGGGCAAGGGCTACAGCTTCTGCCCCCCAGAACCAGGATACCGCACACCACATGGCTCCCCAGACCTTCAGGTGGGAGGCTGGGGGAGTCCAGACCTGCTTCCCCATCCTAGAAACAGCCTCAGCCTGGATCCCTGTTGCTGCCTTCTGGACTGTAACATGGCATCTTATATGAGGGTCTCAGACCTGCTCAGAGGCCACAGTGATAGACCAGGATGAGGGGATGGGGCTCAGGTGGACTAGAACAGAATAGAAGAACTGGGCAGGGGGTGCCTCCTAGGCAGAGTGTGGCAGGGCAGAGGAGCAGAGGAGCAGAGGAAGAAGAGAAAATGTCCAGGAAGGAAGCGTGAGCAAGAGGAGGCAAGGCTGAAGAGGCCAAGGCCAGCGGGGAGTGACCAGCTCCAGACTCCCTCTTCAGTGATTCTGGATCATTGGCTCTGGTGTGACCCAGAAAGAAGCAGTGGCCGGCCTCCCTTCCTGTGTGGCAGGAGCCTAGAAATACTCTCCAGAAGTCAGTAGTAGGGGCAAAGGGGCAGGAGGGACCCTGCTGGGACCTGGAGTGGGGTTTGGATGCCCAACACCTTCCGCTTTGTGTAGAAAGTGTCACTAAGGAGCCCAGAATCCACGTCTGAGCAGGCAGACAGAATGGAAAGTGGCAGCCAGCCAGGAATGCTGGCTAATGTTGGGTATGGTGTGACCCCCCAAATAGACTGGTGATGCCACCTACAGCCCCCAGCTGACCAGAGATGGCCTTGTACCTCCTGTTCTCGGGGCCTGACCCCTTAGAGGCCTCCTTCTTGTTTTGAATGCAGATCCTTTTTAGAAAGGTGAAAGGGGCCCCGACAGGTCACCAGAGTGAAAAGAACACGCAGCTAAACATAGAGCAAAAGCCCCATGCAGCTGTCGAAATTACACGTTCTCCTTCGGGCGGCAGCCATAATTTGCTGCCCTGACTCTGGGAGTGTTTCCACCTTCATGGTGGCCCAGAGACTATAACTGGAACAATGAACTCCAAATTAGCCTGAGCCTGAAGGCCTGGGGACCTGGGAGCCAGCCAGCCACAGCACGTCGGCCCACGGTGAGGGAGCAGGCCTGTACCTTCTGAGGGTTCCTCCATGTCACCTGCCAGCTGTGTCCTCAGTAACACCACTCTACCCACCTACCACACACATACACATAACACCACCTTAACCCATACCTCTGTCACATACATAGATACACGCACACACCTACAATACACACACACCACCTCACCACACACTTACCAACTTACCATTATCCCATACACACCTTTAACATGTACACACACAATCTAGAGCCCATACAGACACACACCACCTCACCACACGCATGCTACTTCACCACACACACACCACCTCACCACACGCACACACCACCTCACCACACACACCACCTCACCACACACATGCACACCACCTCACCACATACACACACCACCTCACCACATACACACACCACCTCACCACATACACACACCACCTCACCACACACACACACCACCTCACCACACACACACACCACCTCACCACATACACACACCACCTCACCACACACACACACACACCACCTCA